>VIRR01000460.1:0-530960 GCA_008638375.1 Nyssa sinensis
TAAAAAAAAGTGATACAGAACAGTAACACTACATCAGATAATGAAATAAAATTATCGTTTCTCTTGTATAAAAGATTTTTTGAATGAATTTTCGTACTCCTATACACAAATACATAGTTCTACATGCACTTAATAGAGTGGACCCTACTATTTTGATCAAAATCATTGAAAAAATCCATTATGTATAGACTATAGAGTCAGTCTAATTATAATATGGACCAATGAGTGGTTAACATACCTTTGGGAAGATTGAGAAAGAGTTGAGGAGAGCTAGTTGGGGTAGGAAGGCATAAATAATGGTTGGAATGGAGCGAATGGGCCATAAACTATAGTGTATATAACATAGGGCCCAAAGAGGATTCAAGGCCCGGATTCCACAACTTATTGGGCTATACTTGGAAAAGCTGACGTTGAGGAGGCCCATGGACCACCTTTTAGTTTGATTTAACAAGTCGTCGAGAGTTATGGGTGCATCCCCTAAAAATGCAGCTCTATCGGGATGACAGAAAACAGACTTCCATCCTTGGCATTGCAGTCTATATCCAGTGTACAAGTCCTCAACCAATGATCCATATCTGTAGCCCACCTGAAATTGGTCCAAGTCGTGATTATTAGAATATAAAACGGCCCATCAAAAAATGAGTTTTGAATCTTTTGATTCAAGCGAGCTTACCTTTGAGCCCCAGTTGGTTTGGGCCTCATAATTGCAGCCTGCAACATGATGTGCCAGTGCTAAAACTTCTCTAGATTGGATTGGCTTTGTCTTAACATGAGTTGGGCTTAGTTCTGGGCTCTCAGGGGCTACAAATGAAGATGGGCCTCCAAAGAAAGCCCGTCGCCTGAAAAAGCACCCGGTGCCCATATGGATAGAGCCCCCCAAGCCATCCATCCCAGGAGGATCAATTTGAAACTCAAATTTAAATTCAGCACCATATATATCATTCTTGTTGATGCCATCGAAGAGCTGAGGAAACTGAACATATGCCAGTTTTGGGTCCATTGACGGGTCCAAAAGATAACATAAAGCCCGAACTGGCGTTTGCGGATCATTCGAGTACATGTCGCAGTCCAGGGTCAGGATAACCGGTGCATTTGTCATGCCGGCTGATACCCGGAGCTTCAAAATAAATAAAATTACAAGAAAATTATTATTTTTATGACGTTTACAATTTATACATGCCAAATTATATAAAAATGGGTATATGAAAAATATACATATTTTAAATGTATCTAGATATATATGGGGTTGTACAGAAAAACCATTACCAGGACATTAAGGGCACCGGCCTTAAAATTGTGGGGTGTAGTCCTGCTTTTCTCTCTGGAGACGTAGATAAGATTAGGCAATACATGACCTGTAGCGTCCTTATCTTTGCCACAGTCTAATAGAACCTGCTCTCACCATCCCAATGTGCATGTATCATCACAATATCAGTAGTGGTGACGAAACCAATTAAAGTTGAAAGCATAAAAACAGAGAAACAATTAATAATAATAAAAAAACCTGAATAATTGAAGGATGATCATGACGTGTAAATCCATCTGTCCATTTACTAAAAGCTTGTAACTGCTGCTCGTCAGTGATATAATCACGACAAACACTCCCTGCTTTCACAGCATTCTCCACCCTGGTCTTCATGCTTTCGTACATAAGCTGCAATCATATATATATATATATAAATATTCATTTGGACCCTTTCAATTATTTAGGAGTCACGGTCTAATTTATTTATTTATTTTTTTAAATTTTAATCAATTTATTTTAACATTTTTTAAAAAGGTTTTAATTTTTTTATTTAAAAATAAATTTAAGATTTATTTAAAAATTAAAAAATTAAAGTTTGTCAATATTTATTTAAAAAATTAAAAAAATTGGTCAAGATTTAAAAAATTGAAAAAAAAATATAAAATGAATAATTTTATTATTTTGAAAAAAAAATTAATTAGAAGAAAGTATTTATATATTATTTTATAAAGTATGAAAGATTAGTATAATTTTAAAAATTTTTAAAAAAATTAATATAATTATCATAAATTTTAAAAAAAATCAGTGTAATTTATTTTAAAATTAATAATTTTGATACCATGTAAACATAAGTGACTAAAGAATGCTAGAAAAAGAATAATAATATTAAATTATATGTCTAAAGCTTTACCAGAGAACCTATTAATAGTCATATCTGAAAAGTATCCATGAAAATGAGAATATGGAATATATATACATATATATATATATATATGCTAAAATTAGAAATTATGAAATTATAGAGGTTTTTGCAACGATCGGTTACATGAATCCGATCAATATATATACACACACGAGATTCTATAGTGAGTTTCTTTACCTTCGTGATTTCTGTAAAATTTTTAGGCCGAGTAAATAATTACAAATTGTGTAGATTGTATTCTGTTATATATATATATATATATATATATATATATATACACCTTAAACGTACCTTAATTTTATTAGTGTCTGGGAAGCAGGAAGGATCGGATCTGAAATAGACTTCAGGACACCTCTCTACTATTCTGTTTTTCTTACAGTAAGGTAGCCAGTGGGTGGCGAACTTTGCAGCCTCCATGAAAGCAAAAAGTGTCAGCTGGGAGCCTCCATCATCTGATACATAAACCGACAACTTCTCCGTCGGATAATCGTAGGCCATCACCGATAGAGCGGTGTTCACCACCGTCATCGGTGGCTCCTTGTATGGATCAGCAGTGCATATAAACACGTCCAACGCCGGATAATCGCTCTGTTCCACAACTGTTGCGAGGTTTTCTGGGAAAACCTGACGACGGATTGGAGACATGCGAAAACCTTGATAAGTTGCCCACATGAAGGCACACACAGCATCTGCTAGCAACATGGCAAGGGAGGTAATTGTAAAGGTAGTGGAGTAGACTAGGTTAAGGAAATGGCGGTACAGCAGAGCTAAGACGGCGCATGCATATATGAGTGTGAATACAAGGTTTGCCCAGGTGCGGCGGAGCGCCACCCGTGTGTGGAGGGCAGGGGATTGCATGGTGGTGCTGTTGGACCTCCGAGTCTTTGCCGCCATACTTGTGTGTCACTGCACGGCACACAAAGATCTTGTCTCTCGTGGCCTCAGTCCCCTGCATATTTTATTAGTCCCCACAATGATTCGTTGCTTTAGATATTCTCGAATATACTTTTAATGTGATGTATCAATCCAGAATAATTTTAAAAATTATATATTTTAAGATTTAAAATTATTATATTTTAACAAATTATATTAAAAATATAATTATAAATATAAATTAAGAATATATAATATTGTTTTCAACAATAGCAAAAGAAATTATTGAATGGTCCAATGCTAATAAACTAATAATATATGAGCCTCAAATGTTAATTTTTTTAAAAAAAAATAAAAAAATTCGGATATATAATATTTTATGATTGATGGAGATTGTTGACTAAATCAAGTTTAAGATAAAATAATTTTTTCAATGTGTAGTGTTATGCATTTCTAATTTATATATGATGTGTCAATATAGTAAATTTAAAAATCACATTTCATAAAATTTAAAATAACCATCATATTAAGTATATAATAAAAAATATAAATTGAAATTTCATAATATTATCAGTCTATTTTCATTCCCTTTTATTTCTAGGATCATTTAGTTAAAATTCTATAAAAAGTAAAAAAATTATTATTAGATCCCAACCTAAATGTAGTGACCTACCAAGTCCTTCAAATATTTAATGGCTAAAAAATCCTTCCCAATGACACAAATTTTTTTTAAAAAAAAATCAAGATTTTAAAACTCAATAACTAATAAATTATAGACATGTTTTTAATAAAATTTATATATTTGGACTCTAAAAATTGAGATCTATCAAACAAGATCTAAATTACATATGAAATTTATAAAAAAAAAAAAAAAATTGATCTAAAATTGTAAAATTTTATCTTAACAAAAGTGTAAAATTTTACACTTTTTTGGTAAAAAAATTGTTTCAGCGAAAGTGTAAAATTTCACACTTTTCATATAAAAAAACTCTGTCTCACTGAAAATGTAAAATTTCACACATTTTTGATGAAAACTTTTTTTTTTTTTTGAAAGGCAAATGTATATAAAGAAGAAGAAAGGAACAACAAACAAAAGGACAAACTTTAACAGAGCCAAGGGAGGGAATAACTTCTACAGGCAGAAGGAACCCATCCCAAGGCTAAGAGTTAAAGAAAGAACAAGAAACAAAACAAAGACAAAACAACAACAGACAAGAACTAGAAGATACTACTAGGCAGACCCCAAACATGTTGAAGGAGCTGGTTGGAACTCGAGGGAGTGATTCCTTTAATGGTACAGAGTCTTTCTCGAGTCATATTCTGAACTTGAGTAATGATGCCTTGGGGGGACTAGTTTTGATTGGAGAAGAGCCTAGAGTTTCGTTCCCTCCACAAAACATAAATCGTACAAGCTATGGTGAGCTTCCCAATGGAACTAGCCAACGAAGCCCCCCTCCCCAAAATAATAGAAGCCCAATTGATGATATAGGGCCAGCTACCTGCAGGACAGAGGAGGCCACTTTTACCAAGCAAATGCTGCCAAGATTTGGCAGAAAAGGAATAGGAGAAGAACAGGTGATCATGACTTTCATTGCTCCTCATGCAAAGGAGGCACTTACAATCAATGGCCCGAGAGTGATTAAACATTCTATCTTTAGTACGTAAAGCACGACGAATGGCCAACCAAAGAATAAAGCTAGTGCGAGGAATGAACATAGGAAACCAAACTAACTTCCACCATGGGACAGGAGAGTAACTACTATGGAATAGATTCTAATACGAGCGGACGGAGAAAGTCCCATTAGTAGTAGAGTTCCAGATAATTCGGTCTTCCCCTAAAGAATGATGAAGATTAGGAAGCATGCTGTTCTTTAGCTCAATTAGATAAGACGAGATGCGATGAGTCGAGTTGGCTGTAGGCCAACGCCACTGATGATTATGAATAATAGCACTCACCCTTGCATCTCTCCCTAAGCCAGACTCATATATAACTTTTTCACCCATGTTATCAAATATTGGACCATTTGGCAACCAGTAATCAAACCAAAGAGATGCAAGCTCCCCATTACCAATAAGAGTTTTAATGTAAGGCTTGAAGACAGGGCGAGATTGAAGAATTTTCCTCCAAGACCACGAACAGGACGAGGGGCATGTAACCTCCCAGAAGTTTTTTCTTTTAAAGATGTTGGTGCGGATCCAGATAACCCAGCGAAATTGTAAAAAATTACCCTTTCAAGTGGTGTGAAATTTTATATTTTTCAGTGAAAAGTTTTATCCTAACAACACTGTAAAATTTCACGGTTGAAACAGATTGATTTCTTTGTTTTTTTTTTGCAACCAATTTTTGATAACAAATAAATCAATAGAAAGTCATACAATGGAGCAGCTGGGTAAAGAATGAGATAAATCTAATTTTAATAAAAATAAATTAAAAGAAAGAGTTGAATTAAAAAAACAAAGCAAACAAAGAGTTAAAAAAAATTAGTAAAACATACTTTACAAGCATGTTTCGAGAAACACAATGACAATATCAAGATTTGTATATAAAACTTTATTTTATTGAATTGTTTTATTATTTCTCTCATTAGAAATATATAAAATTTCGGTGAGAAATCTTATGATAACTTAAACGAAAGTGATTGTAAAGATAAGAAAATGAGGATTCTCAACATCGGCAATGAATAATTTAATATGAATAAATATTATATTAGATATAATTGTTATTTATAAAAAAAAAAACATAATTGTCATATTAATAAAATAGACATACACTTAAAAAATAATAATAACTGACCGTCCATGACTTCAAATAAAAAATATACGTAGATGTTGTAATAATTTAATTTTTTAATTTTAAGTCTTTAAGAAATAGTGTGGGACCCACTGACTAGTCCCACGGGTTGTGAATAATTGCTCATCCTTTATTACAGCCGGGCCTGGCGAGCCGACAGGACAAAAATATTGTCGTATCATAACTCATGTTGTACAGAAGAATGCATGTGGTGTTTTTGTTACACAAATGTAGGGCTGGGGACCAGAAGGGGGGGCCTAAAAATGGAATACTTGGTACCACTCAAACAGGGCTGAAAATGAGTACCATCATCATCAGTCAACAAAGCCAATAATGTATTTGAGAGGAGGGAAGTACTAGAATTAGAATATATAAAAAAAATTCAAAAAATAATTAATAAAAATCTTATCGAGGAATTAAATGAAATTAAAAAATAATTATAAAGTGAAAAAAAAAATTCAAACCTAAAGAAAAAATTTAAATAAAAAAAATTGAGAAGAGACAATTGACCCCATTGGGCTAAGGCTGGCTCCATCCATGATCACCATCAAGAATGGAGCAAGAAAAAAAATTGAGGGGCTAAAGAAATCTTGGTGGGAATTTTATTAGGAAATTTTGAGTCAGATTAGAATTTTAAAATAAATCATAATTTTAATGTGAGAAATGAAAAAATTAAGATAAGAATTTTAGGTTGGGTTGAGATTCTAAAATAAAAGTGTTATTATTTATTTAAATAGTAAGTAAAAAATAAATATATATACATAAAATGTATAACAATTATATTCATTTTATTATAATCACTGTAATTTTTAACACATACATTTAATAATATTTTTGAAAAAGTCAACTTAACAATTACATATTTTTTTCTTAATTTTTTTTTTTTAAAAATTATTTTTTCTTTTTCCTAAAATGGATCCAAATGACATATTGTAATATTACTCTATCTTAATTTTCTTTTTTATTTCCTTCCTAAATCTTTCCATTCAAATCAATAAGTTAAGATACCGATGCGCAACCATTTAAATAGACATCTTTTCATCCTTTTGCTCACACACACTGACACACACACACATATATAACTAGCTACCGACAAGATTTTCTTCCCTCACCAACTTGCACAAAAATCTCCAGTGTCGATACAAATTTTGACACTCTAATAAATGTTTGACTGGTGGCTGATGGGTGTTATCAATGCTCAACCAGAGCTTCTGGCTATATTCATGGTTTTACATATATATATATATATATATATATATATACTATGATATCGTATGAAATGACCCTTGTCATAAAATATAAGATTTTTAATGTTTCCATCTCACATCAAGATGATTATATGAGACTCTTGCTATAAAAAATAAATAAATCTATTGTACGTACTATAAGTTATAAAAAAACTAAATTAGATAATAAATAAAATAAAATGTGTGGTGAGACTCTTTCCAATGTGATTCATGACTTTAATTCTTTTTTATGAATATATTTGAATAAAAAAAATTGTTTAAAATTCTCCCGCTGTTCACAGCCATACCTGCTGAAATATTGATGTATTCCATAAAAAATAGAAAAACCTTTGTTTGCGTATTCAAATTGTAAATTGGGATTTTATTTTATAATTATTATCAATTATTGTTACTATTTTTTTAATATATATAATCTGAAATTAATTTTATTAATCGTAACTTCCGATCGTATGATCGGATGGTAAATCGAAATCGTGAAAAAAAAATCTAAAGAAGTACTTATAATTTATTGAATTTAAAAATATTATGATACGAATGATTGAACTCAAAAAAATATTATTGTAATACTAATTATTGAATTCAAGTTAAAACAAAATATGATGATACAATGATTTTATAGATACTTTGCATTAGAAACAAAGATAATATATATTTAATGAACTCTAAGAAAATTCAATCAGCCAGCCATATAAGTAAGACAGAACCCTGGGGCGGCAATCTCACAAACTGACGAGACCTCTCTTTCATTCCACCATCAATGTTACACACACACACACACACACACACACACATATATATATATATAATATCAATTTCAATCTTATATAAAATAAGACGGCTTAATGTTAATCTCATTTTAATTAAAATACCTTCTTCTATTATAATATTACAATCAATTATTTGATGGTCATACCGGTTAAATTGGTTGAGACTTACGTATTTAATATTGTATTATACATGCAAATGTAGTCTATCATTTCAACAGTCAGATTTATACATGCACATGTAGTCTATCATTTCAACAATCAAATTGAGAATCACGTCTGTAATATTATACTATACATGCACATGTAATTTATCATTTCACTGTTAAGACCATTGACTTTGAGTTAGAATTTGAGTAAAAGTCATATTTGAGTTATGTGTCTTCAGCAGTCACTTAAGTTTTTACTCAATTTTTTTTTAAAAATTCTTAAATCTTTTTAAAAAATTTTCATTTTATTCCAAAAACCACTTTAATCATAACAGAAAAATTTAATTGCGTTGGATTAAAAATGAGTTTTTTACTATTTTGACTCAAATTTAAATTTGAGTAACGGCTGAAAATGCTTTGACTAACTCTAAATATAATAAAGACTCAAAATTAAGAAACCTTCAAATAGTTCCTGTTTGGCTGCTTATATAGTAGCTTAGATCAGATGATCAGTTCAGTAACTTCAGGAACCCAAAATGGGCAAAGCTAGCTATTGCTAGTAGTCTATTCAAAAGTTGTTTGACAAAATATAAATGAATTGATTTAAAAATTTATTAACATTTGGTAAATACCACCTAACATCATCTTCAATCCACGATATTTAAATTTATTTTTATTTTGACTTCTTCTTTATATTTAAAAATGGTGAGTTTTATATTTTCATATTTTTACTCTAATCATATCAATCTTCAAATCACACTTTTCATAATATTATTTATGTCTAAAATATAATTATTTAACATATATTTATCAAAACTTTAATTTGGTTAAAAACTCCATCATATATATTCAAGAAATATCTTGATAATAAATAATAATTAAAAAACTTCTTGAAAATTTAAATTTAAATATTTATTAAATAATAGAAAGATAATTAATTATTAGTTTAGTGTATTATAAAAATAATTAATCAATGAATAGTGATTTGAAGAATACATAGTGAACCTTCAAATATGAAGTTAAAAAATAAAAACATTATTCATTCTTTCATATTTGATGCCAATTTGAAGATGGGTTGGAGTGCTATTTTTTTTTTTCACACCTTAAATTTGAAGATTTGAAGGTGGATTGAAGATGGTCTTAATAGTGTTGAAGTCTGCATTTATTCTTAAAATTACTTAAATTATGAATTTAGTTAGGCTATAAACATTTAGTAATAGGTTTTTAGATCAATTGGTAATCGGTAATTGGCAATGGATTTAGTATATATACATTATAGAAAATCCAATGTTATCGAAGCGAGCAGTGATTCTGGGATATTACTTGCTCATTCTTATAAAATAAAGATTAAAAGTATTGAGTTTCGTGAATAATTACACTTTCAAAAAGAAAAAAAGCGTACCCATTGTTTATAGTAGCAAACATAATTCAACAAGCATATAACAACCACAACAATTTTATAGCAAAATCATTGTTTATGTTATTCAGCAGGCATAACAACTAGAAATTTTTTTTATAAGCAAACCCATTGTTTATAGTTGACGAAGTCAAATTATGGTTCAGTTGATCAACGCCGATGTCCTTCTTACGCCACTTGCAAAACAGTTGAATAGGAAACTTTTTTGGAGAGAAAGTAGGTGTATGCTTTAAGGGTTATCTTGAACATAGCTCCATGAGTAGGGCATCCTCCTCTTCTATATGCCTAAATCTTTCATTTTCTGATAAGATCTTGTAAAGAGAAAATAGAGATTGTATTTATCACTTGTAAGTCGTTTCTTAACAAGACTCTTGATGCTGTATTTTTTGGTTGATAGGGGTTCCGAACTCCGTTGTCTGAGAAACACTCAAAGAGAAGGATCAGAGGGCCACCGAGTTAGCTCCGATGATAGCCGCTCCAATGCTTAAGTCAATAAAACTGAATTAAAAGACTGTAATTGGAAACTAAAGAATGAGCAATGTAACAGTGTACCTTAGGGTTTTATTTATAGGCTGCAGGTTTCCTAAGTTGATTAGGATTTGGAGTCATGAATATAGAGATTTGATCATCGGAGAACGGCAGTTACCATGTTGGACACTATACTTGATAGATATCCGTAGATGGCAGTTTCCTTGTTGAAGATTGTTTTATTTTTCTTAGCTCAGTAGGATATTCAAGGCGGTGATGAGTTTTGAACCCTGAGAGATGCTCATAAGACCTTGTGCTCGGTCCTGTGAGATCTGGAGGTTAAGTGTCTGAGTCTGTTTTGAATAGCGAAGCTTTAATGAGTCTGTAATTACACGTATCGCATGAAGACTGATATGTCACTTTATAGTATATCAAGTCTATTATTGAGCTTCATACTATGACTTGACAGATATGCCAAAGAGTCACGATTCTAATCTGATTATTAGACAAAATTACACTGTTGAAATCTGAATGTTGAATTAAGATTCACGTGTCATCATCTCTCAGACTATTCGCTACATCAATAGCAGTATACATAATTAAACAAGCATAACAAGTGAAAAAAAATTAAAACATTAGTTTGTAGGCATAAAAAGTGTTTTTTTTAAGTTGAACTTTTCACTCTCTCTTGTTAAAAAAATAATAAATAAAATCTTATTTTAACATTTAATTCATATGAATTTTTTTTATGAATTTGACCAGTCAGTTACCCCCCAACCAGTCTTTCCTCCAGACCCACAATTCCCCCATCCCCGAACTTTCTCCCAATAATCGTTCTTATCTTTATATCTTCAATAAAACCTCTGTTCCTATCTTTTCTTTTATCTAGATATACACATAAATATCTCTCCATATATACTATTATATATATAAACGTGTGTATACACGTAATACCCACATACATACAAACATATATATATATATATATATATACACACACGTAATACCCACATACATACAAACATATATATATATATATATATCTTATTACGTACCCTAAGTCCAAAATTGATGTACATGTTATACGCGTGTATAATGCTTGAACCCAAATCCCTACAGTCATATTTGCCAGCATATGTATATGTGCATTACAAATTACAATCATTTCTTCTGAAAAAATGGATTGGTATATCGAATAACGTTATTATTATTATTTTTTTACGTGCTAATGTGTGAAGGTTATTTTTAAAATTAATAAATATATTTTATTTTTTTATTTAACTTTTAAAAAAGAGTTATGATAATTTATATTAGGTAAATAAATTAGATAACTTATATAGCTGATGACTTGATGTTTTTAAGTTGCAATATGGACAATTAGGCATGGTGTTAAAAGAGTTACCTTTCAAAAACAGTTTTTTAATTTTAAAATGCGGGATACACATTTCAAAATAATTTTTTTTTTAATTTTTTAAAATTTAGATTATCATATTCAAATGTATTTTCACAGTTTTTAAAAATGTAATTACAAAATTTTAAAATATATTTTAAAAATTTTTTTAAAAAATTATATCTGAATCACTATCCAAACGAAGCCTTATTATTTCTAGCTAGGTAAAATCAGGTGAAAGAAAAAAAAATTGAAAAAAAGAAAAGAAAAAAGAAAAATGCAAAAAGAAACACAACCTTATTTAACAAGCAACAATCCAATTGGGTAAACTTTTCGCATCTAAAAAAGTTATCGAATTTATCACTAACTGATATGGATTACTATAACTTATGCTAGTTTTTAAATTAGTTACTTAAATCTTGATTAATTAATTGATTAAGGTTAAAAAAAGTAGGGAGAAATATTCTCCACTATACAATTTAACGGGCAATAAGTCAACACTCACAAAGACTTTTTAGCATTTGTTTATAAAGACGTGTTTGAATAGGAGATTGTGTTTTCAAAACATGTGTTTTGAAATTCAAATCAAGATTTTTTTTAATATTTGAATGTTTGTTTCTACGAAACGTCTATTTGAGTGTTTTCAAATATAAATGTTCGTTTTGAAAAAGTGTAAGTAAAGAATTTTTTTCAAACTCTTGTTTCGAAAATGTTCATTTTTTTATTTGTAATACATTCAACATTTTTAACAGCTTATCCAAACCATATAATATCATTTAAGTTCATTTCAAATATATAATAATTCAAACACTCACAACTTAACTTAAACTGCACTTTTTAAACCATACTTTTTTCACATCACATTTTTCTCGAACTATATTTTCTCACCGCTCATCCAAACGAATACTAAATATAAATAACTTTCTTTCCTTATCAACAAATATTTAATTTTCTTTAAAATTTTTATAGTTCTATAATAGTTGGATTAATTTTCTTTGAAGATTAATAACTTCAATTAGGACTCTATATGGCTGGGTATTATTTCTTTATACAAGTTATTATTTTTGTTTTTGTTTTGAAAGAAGCTATAGGTATTATAATATATGAATTATAACCAAATAAGCAAGAATTAACCAACATAATTAATGCTATACAAAATTCAAATCTGAAAACTCTCAAATATGAATTTGGTAAAGCAACCCCAACACAGCCCATGACTAGGTAAAAATAATGTTCACATCCTTAAGAACCAACAGCATAATCAATCCTACACAAAACCCAAACCGGGAGATTATCAAATATGGGTCCCGTAAAGCAATCCCAGCCCAGCTCATGATTGGGTAGAAATAATTCTTACATTCTCCTAATAAAGAGTGAAACTCGAACTCATGACTTCTTCTTTGAAAAAGAGCATGAGTGGCCAACTGATCTAAATCCAGTTGGTTATTTTCTTTCTTTCAATTGATGCACTGTAAATTCCTATGACCAATTAAATTGATATATTATGAAAATTTTATTTTATTTATATTCAAAGAGAGTTTAACCTCTTTAACTTAAGATGAAAAAGATTATTAAAAAATAAATATTTTAAAAAATAGAATATCTCATTTACTTTGCCACGAAACTAATTTCCTAGCTCATGAGATCCACCCATCATCCTCAGAGTCTTTTTATGATTTAATTCTGAAAATAAATTTTGTAAACAATGATTTGACCGGACTTTTGTTCAGTTAATTATTAAAGTTTTCAAATTAATTTTCAACTGAGCAAAGAGGTAGTTGAAACCAATTTCAGTGCGTTGGAGCAACCTAAGGAGTCAATGACTTAATTTTACCCCTAATCAACTAGTAAACCATAGTTTAATCATGGTTTAAGTATCTAATTTAAAAACTAGCATGAGTTTGAGTGAGACATTCTAATTTCCATGTGTTAGACAGTTATTAGGTGATGCAAAACTACCTCTCTAGGAATCAATCGGCTCAAGTTTAAACTCTTATGTGCCATGTTTGGTACGGTAGAATGTGATTTTTATGAATGTTTATTCTAACTTTTTCATTTCTTATTCTTATTTGGTATAATTAGAAATACCTATTTTATGAAATAGACATTTTATTAAAACATTTTAAGTATTCTTTTGGCTTAAATGAGTAATCTTTATTCTATTCAATGTCATTTTCATTCCATTTCTATTTCATTTTATGGAATGACCACTGTATTTTTACATACCGAACATGACCTTAAATTCATACATTAACTTTAAAAAAAATGCATGTAAACAAAAATAGATAATTAAACATGATATACCGAACATTTTGCTTGGGTAGAACATGCAATTTATAACATATAGCATCTATTTTTCTTTTTTACTTTCTTCTATCTCAGAAGTCGAATAATGAAAAAAAAAAAAATTACAAATCAAAGCGCCCCCAACTTCACATCTTATTAGAGTTTGCTTACACTAAAAAAAAAGAAAGAAACCCTTCATGTCTTATAGTGTAAGAGAAGTTGCACCGTAAAGAAGACATGCCAGAAAGGTGGAGATAGTGGTAGTCTTGGTAGGCATTCTTCCTTTATCAGTCCTCAACACCATAGCTTCATATATTGGCCAACAATTTAATACCACAAAACCAGCTAAAAACATTTGTAGAAACAGTCCCTCTAAGTTTCTACCTCTGAAAACTTCTACCAACCCCACCAAGAAAGCCACCAAGTTGATTATTGCCGCCATTGCCAATGGCACGAACATCGGCGATGGCACTCCAAACTCAAAGATCCCTTGATCATACCTTTTGCTCTGTTCATCATCAAGAACTTTGCTGGTCACATTGAATCCTTGTGTGGCTATGCCCAAGTGTTTGGTCACATACTCAAATAATCCAAACAAGTAAGATGAGACTCCCTTTATCATCCACATCCTTTGATCACTCCACCACCTTCACAATGTTCCTTGGGCTAATATGAAATCCAGGCAATCTTGTCCATAGGCCCCAAGAAATAGAAACACGTACAAGAAGAACCAAGGGTCTGAGACCTGTGACACCCCTTTGTACAATCAGTGTTATCACATTAACATTATATGGTGAAATTATTCAGTGGGTCCGTTAATTATACGCATGGGACATCCACTATCATTTTTGTCGTACAGTGAAATCCATGCAGGTTCCACAAAATTTTAAAATCACAATCGCTTCCACTCCAAAAATTTACTTTAGACGGCAAATTTTGTTGCTAAATGTTCAATCATGCATAAATGTTTAAATTAATGGAGAATAAAGATTTAATATTGATTGGTAATATTGGTGTAGTACAAATTAAATAAGAATTTCAATCAAAGAAAGAGAAAAAACTTCATTCTATACAAAAAAAAAAAATTTCAAAAGTCAATAAACGTTTTATTAAGGGAACAAAATGAAATTAAAAAGCGGGTAAAGTGAAAAAAATTTAGACTTAGGGAAGCAGAAATATAAACTAAAAGGGTATATTTGAAAAATAAAATAAAATATATAAAAAAATTCAAATAAGTTTTTTTATTCTAGTCCTTAGCTGATTTTGTCCCTGACCATCACACAAATGTGACGGACTTACTGAATAATTTTTCTGTGACATAGGTTTATATATATATATATATGTATATATATATAGGTGTTATGCTAACAATGAAATAAGTTATTTAGGAACAAAAGGACCATAAATTAAAAGCAAATGAGTGCAGATATACACCTTTGGGAAAATGGCGAGTCCATTGAGGAGAGCTAGCTGAGGGAGGAAAGCATAAATGGTGATTGGAATTGACCAAATGGGCCAAAAAGCATAGTGAGCAAAACCATGGCCCATTAGAGGGCCCATTGCTCTGGCACCAAAGGTTATAGGACAGTATTTGGAGAAGGCCACCTCAAGTAGCCCAACGGACCATCGCTTGTTTTGGCTCACCGCATCGTTAAGGGTAATGGGTACATCTCCCAAAAAAGCAGGCCTTTCAGGATGACAAAATACTGAGGTCCATCCCTCACACAGCAGTCTATACCCAGTATAGTAGTCTTCAACCAGAGACCCATATCTAAAGCCCATCTGCACATTTTAGGCCCAAATATCATTAATATCACTACTTTCCTATATTTTCGTGTTAGTTTTAGGCAGCATTTGGTAGTGATAAAGTCAGTTTTTGAGGAGAAGTTATTTGTTGAGACAATCATTCTACGTTATTATATGATATAGTGTGACGGTTTCTTACAAAATTTCAAAATTTTTCTTAATCTTTAATAAATAACTTACTTAAAGCTTTGTAATCGCAGTAGTATTCAATCCTTAACAAAGTTAAGTCATATTTTATTATGTGAACAAGGTAGGTTGGGTTAATTGGATAGTTAGGAATCTGTCATTGGACTGGGCCTCCCATCGGCCCACAGGGTCCTAGTTTCTCTTAACATATGAAAAAAAAATTATCCATAAAATTAGGAAAAGAATTAGACTTTGTGAATGATAGTCACACTACATCAGATAATAAGGTAGAGTAAATGTCTCACTGACTAATTTCTTGTATTCCAGAATTGAGATTTTAGTTTCATTTTTTATATTGATGTTGAATCTCATGAACGACTTGCATTTCAAATGAATAAATCTTACGAACCACCTACTACAATCATTTTGCACACTATTGCAGTTATTTCGCACAAATTTACACTTGCAAGACTCTCCTGGACATAAGCTTTTGTGAACAGTGATGGATCCAAAAACTATAGTTAGGGGTAATCAAAATGTAAGGATCAAAATTTAGGGGCGACTTTTATGAATATATAAAAATTTTTGGAGGAGACAAATTTTGATTTTTTTAAAAAAAATTCTAACAAAATCAGTGATAAAAATTATAATTTTTAAAATTTGGAAGAGCCATTGCCCTCCTTAGTACTCCCACCCTCAAACACTAATTGAAGAGATTGGAATGCAAAATATCTAAGTTTATAGTTCATCCCGGAGTCCTCCTTACCACTGGGCCACCTGGGTGGTGGTAAATTTAGTTGCATGGTATTTACTCTAGTTCCAATTTTGAGGCAAAGTTTTTACACTGCCAAACACAACATTAACAACAAGCATACCTTGAAACCCCAACTGGTCTGGTGCTCATAATTGCAACCTGCAACGTGGTGGGCCAATGACAAGACTTGTTGGGCCTGGAGGGGCTTGTCCACGACATGGTCTGGGCATAGTTCAGGAATTTCAGGAGTCACAAAAGATGATGGGCCTCCAAAGAAAACACGGCGAGAGAAAAAGCAGCCTGTCCCAACAAAACTAGTGCCTTGCAGGCCGTCCATTCCCGCCGGATTGATCTGAAACGAATATTTAAACTCAGAAGCATAGATGTCGTCGTTGTTGAGACCATGGAACCTTTGGGGAAACTGAACGTATCCCAAATTGGGCCGGGCTGCTGGATCCGAGAAGAAGTAACATAGTACCCGATGAGGCGTTTGAATACATGTCGCAGTCTAGACTCAGTATTATAGTTGCATTGGTCATGATGCCCGACACTCGCAGCTATGCTCACAAAATAACATGAAAATTTTCAGAAAAAAAAAAAAAAAAAGTAGTAAGAGGGCAATGAACACACACACACAACTTTGGATTGACATAGAGTATTTCTGCATGGTATCACGTTAATATCCTCTACAATCATTGACACAAGAAAAAGAAAAATTAATTTATGAAACCGTAACATCGTGTGATTTTTACTATAATTTTAATATTTACAAATTAATTAAATTACATTAATTAAATCTAAAAAAAAAATTAGTATAATTTATTTTTATAAATTTAATTTGACTTAACATAAATATTAAATTACATAAGAGTTACATATAATAACTTTGTAATGTCTCGATGGAGAGGGGCTCTAAAAATTTGAAAAATATAAATTGACCCCCCTCTAAATTTTTTATATTTTCACAAGACATTCTTCAAAATTTTAATAAAATACTTTCACCTTAAATATGACTTTGGATCAGCCATTATCAGCAATAACTCTTACATGAGAGAATGACGTTGTTATTTGTACAAGTCGGATCCTTATAGAAGTTCGTATAATGCATGCTTGCATTATGTGCCGCTACGTGTATTATATAAATGATCAAGAGTGACAGCATATTTTTGGTATTAGATCATGTAAAAATTATTTTAAGATAAATTACAATGATTTTTTTTTTTTTTAAGTTTTTGATAATTATAAAGATCTCTCCTCCAGTCTTATTTTTTTTAAATGACAAAAATTTTATTTTTATTTATTTATTTATTTGGCCTTTTTTACACTTTTTTTTTTCAAATAAATATTAATTAAAAAATTTTTTGACTAAAAAAATATAAGTTATTTACCTTAAAATGAAAAAAAAAATCTTTAAAAAAAGTTAGAAAAATGTCAAAATTTAAAAAATAAATGAAAGGGATATTTTTGTTATTTTAAAAAGGAAAAAAGGGTTATAGGGAAAGTCTTTGTATTTTTTGAGTAAAAGTAGAGGGAGGTCAATGTCATTTTAAACACTTCAAGAGAGATCGCTGTAATTATTAAAAATCTCAAAAAAGAATAGTATAATTTACCCATTATTTTAATATCATCATTGAAATGTGTGTAAAAAGCAAGGACAAGGGAGTGGTGGCAAGGGTGGACTGTAGTCCCCTAATACATGGAAAAAAAATTTGCTTGTAAAATTTTGACATTTTGAAAATTAGTGTACACCAAAATTTTAACTTAGTATAATCTTTACTCTTTATTTCTTATTTTTTACACCAGAAATTCAATCAAATCCAAAACTTTTATCTTAATTCTCTTATTTATCTCTAAGAATGGCAGGGGGGTAGGGGGTGGGTTAGAGTGGCCCTTCCTCAATCCCGGCCTTGTTTATTTTTTTCGTCTCCGACTTCGTCCTGTCCTATATTTAGAGGTTTTTCCTTATCTTGACCTCGTTTATAATCCCCGACTCCACCTCAAACTTCAATATATATTCTTTTTTAAATAAGTTAAAACTTTTATTTTTTATTACAAAATAACTAATATAAGAAAAAATAATATGAGCGTGATATGAAAAATTTTAAACTAATTTTATACAGTGTTATTTATTAATAAATATAAGTGTATGTACGAATAAATAAAAAAATTAATACATAAACCGAGCAGGGTGACCATCTCTCAAACTCGCCCCAACCCCAACTCCGTTTATAAGCACCTCATTCCTTCCCCATTAGGGGCAGAGTGAAGTGGGTTCCCGATGTGACAAGATAAATTATCATCCTTATTTATCTCTTAAAATTTTGACTCAACTCAAAAAAACTTCAATAAAACTTTTTCTAAATTTTTTTTAGCCTCCCCAAATTTTTGTTCCTGGCTCCACTCTTAACAAAATGATTGCGCCACTAGTTTAGATATTAGAGATATTTTTTAATAGGTTTGGTATATCATGTGAAAATATATTTTTTTAATAATATTATCTCATATATAATGTTTCACTGAAAAAATAGATCAAATTACACATAACAAATATATTATTAATAAACAAATATATTATCACGTTAATGTATCAAATCTATTTAAAAATGCAGCATTGTGCCTTACCAGGACATTAAGGGCGCCAGCCTTAAAATTATGTGGTGACAACTTGCTTTTCTCTCTGGATACATAGATGAGATTTGGCATGGAATGACCTTTGATGTCTTTATCTCTCCCAATCTCTAACAAAACCTGTTTGCGGAGTAAGTGGCAGATTTAGATTTTAAGTGAAAGAGGACAAAAAATATAAAAGCCAAAATTTAAGAAATTTTCTACCATTATGCTGACATTTTTTATTTATCAGATAAATTATAAAGAAATTATTTAGTTAATTTTTTTCTACAAAATGATAAAATTGTTCATTTCTTTATATATATATATATATATATATATACATTTTTTCAATGTTAGATCAATTTTTTGATTTTTTTTTCATTTTCAAATGACTATTGATTAAAAAATTAAATTTATTTTTATATAAAATGAAAATGATTTATTTACCTTAAATTATATAAAATAACAAAATTCTTTAAAATTTTTTTTAAAAAAATTAGACAAAACTGAGAAAATGCAATAAAAAAACATGAAAAGAATAATTTTTTCATTTTGAAAAAAGAAAAAGTGACTGAAAGAGCTATTTATAGTTTGTCAATAATAAAAATAGAGGATATTAGTATAATTTTAAAAATTTCATAAGAGATTAGTATAATTGTCAGAAATTTTAAAAAAATAAGTGTAATTGTCAAAAAATATTTAGAAAATATTAGAGTAATTTATTCAAAATAATATATCGAGTAAGATGAGATTCACTTCTGTGCTCTTTTATCTTCATTGCCATATTCTGAAGGTTTTTCTTTTATTTATTTCTTGGGTAATTGAAATGTATTAAAAAGAAGGGGGAAAAAAAGGAGAGAGAAGGAAGGAAATATTAATGGACAGAGGTAGTAAACCTGAATGACAGTGGGATGATGTTGACGAGTGAAACCCTCTCCCTCCTTCCTCCATTTATTGAAAGCTTGACGTTCTTGTTCACCTGTGATGTACTCATCTCCAACCTTCCCTTTCTCAACAACCTTCTCTACCCTAATCTTCATGCTTTCATACATCATCTGTGCAGACACAATTATCAAGATCCATGGTTGATTAATGTGTCAGCAGGGTTATTAATTAGTTGCTATAAATGACATAACCCTTGTGATTAAACTCTCTAATAAATCCCACATTATAATTATCAGTATATCAAAAAAGAATCAGATTAATAATGTGAAACTCAACTCAAATATTATATTAATAAGTGATCCATATACTCAGATTAACAATATTTTAATATCCATCTCTTGGTGTCCATATATTCATATGAGTTATTGAAAATTTTGGAGTATACAAGGACCCTTTCTATCTCTCCTTAACGCCTGAGTTTTAAGGATTAGCTAATTAGGAGTTGGGCCTCCAAAATTTTCAATATGAATAAAACGAGTAATGTTTTATGATTCATATTCTTTGTATTCATCTGATACTATACTCAAATAGATTGAAACCTATCATCACAGTTTTACTAGCGAAATTCATTCTATATACGAGTGCATATAAACATTCAAATATTACTTTTGATGAGATTCATTATGGTGAGACTCACATATAAATCACACCCATCGAGGATAAGAGGCCACGGATTGTGCACCATCTATTGATTTTATCTTCTTTAGACAAAAAAAAATAGGTTGAGCATATGAACAAGCTTAGATACATATATATATATATGTGTGTGTATATATATATATATATATATATATATATATATATATATATATATATATATATAACAAACTCTAAGGCAGTAAATGCATGTATGCTCGAATGATGGTACAAAACATGCTTCCAAAAAACAAACAACAAAGAAAATATTTGAGAAAATTTGGCAAAATGAATTGGAAATATTGGCAGTACTGTCCCATGCAGAAATAAAATGAATACTAGAATATTGATATGTAGTGTGTGTGTGTATATATATATATATATATATATATATATATATACGTGACAGTATTACCTTGATCTTCTCATGAGTATCGGAGCATTTGGAGTGTAGTTTGATCTGAAATAGGCATCTGGGCACCTCTCTATAATCTTGTTTTCCCTACAGAAAGGTAACCAGTGGCTTGCAAATTTAGCAGCCTCCATGAAAGCAAAGAGAGTCAACTCAGAGCCTCCATCGTCTGATACATAGACTGAAAGCTTCTCTGGTGGGTAATCATAAGCCATCACCGACAAGGCGGTGTTGACAACGTTTATGGGTGGCTCCTTATATGGATCTGCAGTGCATATAAAGATGTCCACCGCCGGAAAATCTTTCTCCGTCGTGACTTTGTGAAGGTTTTCAGGGAACTCTCGACGGTAGATGGGACGCATGCGGAATGATTGTGTGGTGGACCACATGAATCCAAGAAGAACATCTGAGATGAAGATGGAGAGGGAGATGAAGAAGGAGACTAGGGTGGTTGAATGGAGGATTGAGAGTGCATGGTGATAGAGGAGAGCGAAGATGGCGCACGTGTAAACTACTGCAAACACACGGTTCACGCCTGTGCGACGCGAGACCTTAAGCGTGTGAAGAAGAGCCTTGGTTGTGGTACCCTCCATTTCTTTGCTGCTGCTGTATAGAATTAGAAGGGATGATCCAACGTTCAGTAAGCCTACTTATAGGCCAGCTATAGTTATAGACTTGCACACGTGACATTTTGATACGAACAAATTTTTCAAATTTAATATTTTTTTTTTAGTTTTGTTACATTTTATTTAAATTTCCTCTAATTTTTAAAATATATAATTTAAATTCTCTCCAATTATATTTGAAATTTACAATTTAAAATCCTTCTAATTTCATTTGAAAATTTAAATTTTCTCTAATTTTTATCTATAAATATAATTACTTCTCTTTCATTTTCATAGTCAAGACATCTCTCAACTTTATTTTTTTTATTCTATTTTTCTTATTCATCGTGGAAGACATTTTTTTAGGGACATGCTTCTTAATGACTCCGATTTTGATGATGAAGAATTGGAGATTATGGTAATAGTTGCAATGGAAAAACAGTGACTTAAAAAGAAGACACAATTCATGTCACACTGAGGTTTCGTTCAAGGTCACACAACTATTTGGCATGATCGTATCCAAAGCCACCAAAGGTTGTATAAAGATTATTTTGTCGAAAATTCTATTTATCCTTCAAATCTATTAAGAAGGAAGTTTCAGATGAGTCGTAATTTTTTTTGTGTATTCGATCTTCAATGGAAGCCCATAACTCATATTTTGTCCAAAAAAGAAATGCTTCTAGAATCCTTGATTTTCATCCCTTCAAAGGTCACAACAACATTGTGAATACTCGCATATAGAGTAGCAACATATTTTGAGGATGATTATGTGAGTATCAACGAAAACACTGCAATTGAAAGTCTAAAAAGGTTTGTCGAGACCATAATTGAAGTTTTTTCTAATGAATACTTGTTATCGCCAAATAGCAATGATATTGCTAAATTGCTAGTAGAAGGTGAAAAACGATGATTTCCTGAAATGTTAGGAAACATTGATTGTATGCACTAAAAGTAGAAGAATTAAAAGGTATATACGTTGGCCATGTCTATGAAACGACTATAATTCTTGAAGTCATAGCTTCATATGATTTTTGGATTTGGCATGCATTTTTTGGATTCCTAGGATCTCATAATGACATTAATGTGTTGGAACCATCTGTTTTATGTAAAGAACTTGATAAAGGGTGTGCTCCTCCATTCAATTATTCTATCAACAGTCATGGCTACAAAATGGGATACTATCCATCATGGTCAACATTTGTAAAAATAATCTAGTTTCCATAAGAAAATAAACAAAATATTTTGCTGCAGCTCAAGAGTCAGCAATGAAAGATGTAGAGTGAGCACTTAGAGTGCTCCAACCACATTTTGCAATTATGCATAGACCTTCTCGTTTCTAACAACATGAAACATTTAAAGATATCAAGATCGATGACATGCATTATAATGCACAACATGATTGTTGAAGATGAACATGATATGAACACACCGAATCTTAATTATGATACAGTTGATGGAAGTCCTTAGATAACACATTTGCACTAGCGTACGATAAATCTTGAGAAATTCAATCAAAATCATCACCACATTTGAGATAGTGAAACTCATTTTCAACTCCAATTAGACCTTGTTAAGCACTTGTAAAATTTTCAAGGGCTTGTAAAATTATGTAGTTATGAATATTTGAGTGTAATATGTATTTTAGTATAAAAGTTTTATTTTTTTATGAATACTTGAGTGTATTTTGATTTGGATATTTAATTTTTATAAATGCTTGAGTTTATGTTGAATTTTATGATTCTCTTCCACCCTAAAAAATTGAAAAATAAGAATTGCAAAAAATAGTCAAAATAATAAATTCATTGAAGCCAACATTTAATATAATGCTACTGAATAATACTAGACAGGGTTAAAATTATAATTGTAAGAAAAAACTAATCATAATTAATGGTAATTGAATCCCCTTGAAAGAATTTTCATTTGACATTAATGCTAATATTCTATAACTTGAGTAGGCATTGCATTGCATTCGCATCCAAAAGTATTATTATCTTATCTTCTTTTATTTGTTTTTGACGAAGCTTTTCTTTATCTATTCGGAACTTCTCTTTAAACATTTACATCTTCTTCGTATGTGTTTCCTTTTTTTATTTGTTCATTTCTTAGAGAAATGACATAAGTGTCAAATTTGCAAAGTTTATTTATATGTTCAATTTTTTGTTTTTATTTTCCATTATTCTTGACTCACAGCATCTTCAAGTCTACAAAGTTGTCTTCTCCAAGATCCATCAGAGTCCTTGGAATAGAAGGGGAGGACATGCTGGTAGTGGAAGTCACTTGTATTATATTCCTTTGTTGGTTTTTTTCCTTCAAGTATTATCTAATCATTTTGGTTGTTGCCTCAACATATTCCAACAATGTTCAAAGGGAAATTTTCTTCTATTCTATATTTCATATAACATTTTTGCATTTGTAATTTGTAAAAATAAGAAATTAAATTTATTATGATACAAAATAACAAATAAATATAAATTTAATTTTTAAATATTATAAAAACCTTGCTCATTCATACCACTTTGTTGTTTAGTTTCAATCTGGACAAGTCATTCACAAAATTTATTCGTTACTTATTAAATCTTTGACCAATGTTATATTGAACACTTGTCATCCCGATTGGATCCAAAATTCTTATACTTGTAAAAACATTGACACAATAGAAACTAATAAGTATTGTGATTTTGATCGTTTCCTTGTACAAGATCCAAAATAATATTAAGTCCCTATGATACAAGAAGCATGTCTTTTTAATTGTAAAACTATCACCACATGTTGTTTTGGCTTTAGAACCGATTTGAATGAAGGATGGAGGCGGTTGAACAGTAAATTCAGTGGAGAATTCAAGTGATTCTATAAATCATGTTACAAAAAATGATTGATCTATTTGGATGAAAAACTTAAAAAATAAAAACAATTCACCAAGTTTGAATAGTTGAGAATTATCAAAGTAATAAACTTGATGAGAAGAGTGAGAATAGTGAAAAAAATACCACATATTTATAATAAAAATTTAGATTTATTAATTAATAAACATTTTTCGGTTATTAAAGATAAGCTCAAGACACATGACTCTCCTCACTACGACTTTAATCCATAATCTTTCGATTAAAATAAAATAATTTTATCATTATACAAAAATGGACTTAAAAAATTATAGAATTATTAAATAATCAACTATAAATGGCATTGGAAGTTGACAAGTACAGTACAATACCTTTTTTGAAGTTCATATTATCAAAATAGTATCAAATTTGCATTAACTGTAATCAAAATAATTTAAGGAAGAAATTAATACTAAGTCTTCATAAAAGTAGTTGCTTAACAATGTTACTTTACCAATAGTGACAGCCAAACTGTTGCTCTCTTTTCATATAAAAAAAATGGAATAGAAGTCTTCCATAGTATGTTTTTTAAATTTATATTTTAAGTGACGTGACACTAATATGAAATAATCATATTTATTGTATAACTTTAAATATTATCAGTAATCCAATACCACATCATTTAAGATAAAAGTTTGGGGTACAATGCTCTTTTTATTTTATCAAACAATGCCTAAATCATAGTTTTGTATTTGACTTATTGTTTGATTAACTTAAATAAAATTAAATTACAGGCATCACAAGCACAAGTAACAATTAAATATGGCATTACTGGTGGAGGAGACTTACACACACCCGTGAAGGATATATATATATATATATATATATATATATGTAAATTATTGATCAATTATTAAATAATGTATTTAATATATTATTAATAGTTTATTGCTTTTTGTATTGTTTTTTTTTTTATGTATAAATACAAATATGTAGGATGCACATGTATTAATTAATGTGAGTCCCACTATTTGTGTCCTTAAGTTAAAATATAAATAATTACATTAATATTTCATGAGTTATCAAATAATTATAATATTTTATGAGTTATCAAATAATTATAATATTTTTTGTAATTATACTGACATCTTCTCTGTTATACTGATAATATACAAATTCTCCACTCGATACAAAATTTGACAATGGCGATATTATAGTTTTAACTAAATTTTTTTATCTGACTAAAATACATTTATATATTACAATGACCTCTCCTATTTTTTTAGAAATCACATGAAAAATCTTCGTAATTGTCAGATATTACAGGGGTAGTCAATGTAATTATCCGTTAAAAAAGAAAAAGAAAAACTATGGTGAGAAAATTGAAGTTGTAAAACAATGTTTTAATTAACAAGACCAATAAATCAATAAATATCAATAAAAAAGACTGATAAATCAATAAAATTCAAATTCAAATTTTGAAGTGAATTTTTTTATTTGTTCACAAAATTTTTAATTATAAACAAGTTAACTTATTCGAGATGAAAACTATCATAGTTCTGATATATATATATATATATATATATATATAAATTAATTTTGGTTAAAAAATGAAAAATGGAAAAAGGAAAACTTTGAACTACAATGGTTGTTGGCAAGGGGCAGTCATGCTCATGATTTGAATAGTGTAATGCAACTGTATTCCAGGAATATTCATATTAGAGCAAAGAGGTCATTGCAATTTGCAGATGACTGGAAAAGTGGCAACTTTAAATTTTCTTTAATTGATTGACCATTGAGTGGAAAAAAAGAAAAGAAAAAGAGTTTTCTAGCCTTTTTGTATTCTTTTTTCTTTAATCCCTAGTGGAAAAATATATATTCTATATATTATTTATATATATATATATATATATATATATATTCTATTAGGAAAGAAAGATTCAGCAACTTTTGGTAATCAATCATGTTGTTAGTGATAACTTTAAAGTTTTAATCACGTCCCCCTCTACTAAATGGTATTTCAACTTCAGCAGCCCCACTTGACATTTAAAATATGTCCAATTTTATATATTTTCAAAAACCTTGTTTTTTTTGGTTCTTGGAAATAGAAAAAATAAAAAATATTAAAAAACTAGGATATTTATATTGGAACCTGTTTTCCATTTTTTTTAAAAACAATTTATTTTAAGAAATCAATTAAACCTAGTTTTTTTTTTTTTTTGTGTTTTTAAACATTCAAATTCATTAAAAGATGAAACCAATCCATAAACACACATTTTTGATTACTTTTATTTTCAAAAGCACAAACGACAAAAAAAAAAAAAATAGTTTTCAACACAATAAACATAAATATTATGGAACAATTTCATAGAATAAAATTTTGATTTATAGTTTAATCACGCGATTGAAGATTACAGTTTCGAGTATTGAAATGAAAGGTGCACAAGAGATGTGACATCATCAAGTAACAATTACTTGACGAAATTGAAAATATTTGGATTGTTATGCGTTACAATTTGGTTTGAAGTTGTTGTCATTTGTTTGCATGCGTACTTTATATTTTATAAATCGAAAATGAAACGAGAGAGAGAGAGAGGGAAAAGAGGTTTTCTACAATAATTGATATCATATTAAATAATTAGGTCAAGTTCTTATCACGCTTTTTGACTACTTCACATGTATTGAGATAATGGTAGAAGATTTTGTTTGAATATGTGAATATCATATGCCTAAATAATCTAATAAAAATAGCCTCATTTGTATATATAAATAAGTTCTTAATAGCATTGTGCCATGTATACAATACTAGATCAAGATTAAATTCCAACAAAGATCAAGATTAAGTTCCAACAAAAGATTTAACGAATACATATATACATACACATATACATATCAGTAGGTTGTGATGATGAATATATTCATATATATATATATATTTGTGTGTGTGTCTATATGATAGGGAGACATCTCTAATGCACAATTTTCAAATTCAAAATTTTTTTATTTTTGAAAATTGGAGGCCCAGTCCAGTCAGCTCCTTAAAATTTAAGTGTTAAGTGGAGGGGCAGCCAGCCATATAAATCGACATAGAAGGGTTAGAGGTGGGCGATGTGGGACAAACCAATGCGCCTCATGGACTACATTGCTCGCAGAGGGAAGCCAGGTGAGTACGCCCCGACTTCTCTAGTCCAAACCAAGCTCTGATACCATGTTAAAAATTAGAGGCCCAGCCCATTCATCTCCTTAAAACTCAAGTGTTAAGTAGAGAGGCAGCTATCCATATAAATAGACGTAGAGGGGTTAAAGGTTAGCGATATGAGACAAACCAACATGTATCTTTCTCAAATTTGAAGATGATGGATCTTACATTTCATTCGAGAATATACCAATATTTAAATTATTATTTATTCTTTAAATCTCACTTTTAATAATATTATTCATATTTAAAATACAATTATTTAACATATATATATATATATCCAAAATTCAGTTATTTAAATCTTTAATGGAAGTCATAAGTTGATAATTTTCTTACCATATAAAGAATTAATTTCAAAATAGATAATTAATAATCAAAATAGAAGAAATTTATTGTTGATAAATTAATTTTAATATTTTATTTAAATAATATAAAAATAAATAGTTATTAGTTTGAACTATTATAAAAATAATTAATGGATGAACATTTCTTTCAATTTCGAGAATAAAATCTTCAACTCGAAAAAAAATTCCTTCCTAAAATTTTTCTAAAAAGAATAATATAATATTTTTAATTTATAAATATAATATATTTAATTTTTAATTTTTTTATCATATAATATATCTTTTTTCTCTCATTAATGTAACGTTATTCAATTTCATTGGATGCTGCAGTGCAAGTGGCGTTGTTTTATTAGCATAAAAGACACTTCTAGTTGCATTGGGGGTGGCGGCTGGAGGGTGGAGGGTAAAACATCTTTGGTGGCGGCTGGAGGGTGGAGGGTAAAACAAATTTGATGTCTACTCCTGGGTCAGCATAGTATTATAATTTTCATAAATTGACACTGTCTACTCTTGATGTCAAATAGGACATTGAAAATGACCCTTAATGTGATATTTCAACAAAAAAAATAATCTTAATATGGAATCATAAAATTGTTTAATAATTTTTTTAGACACATCAATTATCGAATAACTAATAATTTTACAAGTCATTTAAATAATTAGTTAATTTAATTCTTAAAAACAAGTTTCTCTATAATTTTCATTAATGCAAAATTATGGTCACAAATATATATTTTTTGATAAAAAAAGATATTCATACATATTTTGAAAGGTACATAATGGATTTTTTCTTCCTTTTATAAACCAAAAAATATCATTATATCTACTATATGTTTAGAAATTCCCCAAGATTGACAGACCTCAAATTGGCCAAACCTTAGTAGAACTTGAATTGAATCTAGACAAATTCCCCTCGCCTAATGTAACTCACTTGACTACTAAGCCCTATTGAGAGAACAATGTTACGGTAAGTCACGAGGGGGAAAAATCACGATTTAATTGGCATGTGTAACGTTAGTCAAGATATATCAGTATTTCAATTTTGTACATACTCAGATTAAAAACAGAAATAGAATTTCAATTTATATGTAATATATGTATAATTACGTATACAGGTATAATTCACGTGCCAATCAAATAACGAGTGACGATTACTCGCGACTAACCTTAATATTTCTCATATTGTTGATTATAAAGTTGACATTATTATAAAATTTGTAAAATAGTAAATAAATATTTAAATTATATTATTATAAATACTTAGTTATATTTGATCTTTATTTAAGAAAAGTGTTATAGATAATGGATTTTTTTAATACATTTACTAAAATTAAGATATAGTAAAACAAATGCATGAAATTAAGAAAGTCAGTGTAATTTTAAAAATCTCAAAAAAACTCAGTGTAATTGTTAAAACCTCTGAGAATGTGAGTATAATTTACCTTTATATGTATTATTCTATGAGAAATCAAAATATAATTAAAAAATTATTTATAAAATTTTATTTTTGTATTAAAAATTATTTATATGTAAAGAATATTTATTAATTAATAAAAATATAAAAAATTTAACCATTAATAAATTTTTACTCTTACGTGTCTATTAATTATTAAAAAATTTGTTTTATATATATATAGAGAGAGAGAGTCGTATAGAAAAACTCGACTTCATTGATTGGCATACGATTATTTTTTAATCATTAAAATGTTTTACACCTCATGTAGCTTTTATAAATACTATTAATTAATAAGGATTTGAGGGGATTTCTTTGACGTTATAATATTATAATATTATTTTATGAAAACACAAAGAAAAGTGGTTAAAAGCTCTGAATCTAAGTCAGTGGAATTTATTTGTGGGAAAATCTTTTAATAAAATATTCTGAATCTGAGTCAAATTTCTCTAAAATAATGGGCTTTGAGCCCACGAATGTGAGGTTTAGTGTTGTTTAAAAATACTATTCAACAATATAATTTTTTTAAATTTCTTTCTGAGACTTTGACCCTTTCCAGGAAAAGAAACATTAATTAATTTGGTTCAATAATTAAATGTTCAGTGCATTGCATACTTCTTTTCAAATCCTTTTCTTTGTTTTTTTGGGTTTTGGATTTGATTGATACTGAAAGGCATTTTTATATAAAAAAAATTTAAGGCAGCATCAAGACGTGGGCTTGATAAGGCTTTCTTGAGGTACAAGAAGCAGCCCAATGGTGAAAGCCCATTAAATACTATGTATTACCTCATTTCATGTGTCTGATTTAAGCATAGTGTCACGGGCTGGGCTCTGACCCAAAAGTCGCAACTGATGGGTGGAGGTACCAGACCCCTTAAATGGCCCAAGACCCCCCTTCCTACAGCCGATGTAGGATCGCATGTCCGTGACAGCTCCCCCACCCAAATCCGCGACGCCCCGTCGCGGGCGGGTCCCATCTGGCGGGTTCAGGCCCTCTGGCTTTATGGTTTCCACCGAGCCATCAGAGTCTCGGGGCAGGCTCTGATACCACTGTCACGGGCTGGACTCCGACCCAAAAGTCGCAACTGATGGGTGGAGGTACCAGACCCCTTAAATGGCCCAAGACCCCCCTTCCTACAGCCGATGTGGGATTACATGTCACCGCCGTGACAGCTCCCCCACCCAAATCCGCGACGCCCCGTCGCGAGCGGGTCCATCTGGCGGATTCGGGCCCTCCGGCTTTATGGTTTCCACCGGGCCATCGGAGTCTCGGGGGGGGGGCTCTGATACCACTGTCACGGGCTGGGCTCCGACCCAAAAGCTGCAACTGATGGGTGGAAGTACCAAACCCCTTAAATGGCCCAAGATCCCCCTTCCTACAACCGATGTGGGATCACATGTCACCGCCGTGACAATAGGCTAGGTTAAATTATTCAGTGGAGTGTTAATTCGTATTATCGTATTGTGTTCGGATAGTATCATGACTTGTATATTAAAAAATAAGTGTTAATCTTAACCCGACACTATTAATCAAACGTGTTAAGTTTCAAAATTTAAACTCAACTTATTTATTAAATAGGTTACGTGTGTCAACACACTTAATCCATTTATTATAATTTTTAATTTTTTAAATAAAAAAGTTACATATCTTTATATATTAACAAATAATTTTCAAGTTTAATAAAATTTGTACATGTGGCAAATTAAAGTAAAACCTCTTTTCTGAGTAAAAAATATTCCAAACCTTGATAAACTTTTAACATGAATACTTTAATTCAAGATATTTTTTTTATAATTAAACGTGTTAAACAGACTGACATTAATAAATTTCAAATCCGATATGTTTGTTAATCGTGTTATACGTGTCAACTAGTTTATGATCCAAATCTATTTAAAACGGGTGTTTCGAAATTCAATTCAATATTTTTTTTTATGTTTGAATGTTTGTTTCGACGTTTTCAAAACGTTTGTTTGGACGTTTTCAAATGCAAATGCCCCTTTCGGAAAAGTGCAAGTAAATAACTTTTTTCAAATTCTTGTTTCAAAAATGCCCTTTTTTATCTATTACACATCCAACACTTTTAACCGTTCATCCAAACCCTATAATATCATTTAAGTCCATTTCAAGTATATAATAATGCAAATACTCACAACTTAACTTAAACTGCACTTTTCAAACCATACTCTTTTCAAATCACATTTTTCTCAAACTATATTTTCTTACCGCTCATTTAAACGAATACTAAATATAAACAACTTTCTTTCCTTATCAACAAATATTTAATTTTCTTTGAAAGTTTTATAGTTCTATAGTAGTTGGATTAATTTTCTTTGGAGATTAACAACTTCAATTAGGACTCTATATGGCTGGGTATTATTTCTTTATACAAGTTATTATTCATTTTTTTTGGAAGAAGTTATAGGTAATATAATATATGAATTATAATTAAATAAGTAAAAATTAACCAACATAATTAATTCTACACAAAATTCAAACTAGAAACCTCTCAAATATGAATTTGGTAAAGCAACCCCAACCCAGTCCATGACTAGGTAAAAATATTGTTCACATCCTTAAGAACCAATAACATAATCAATCCTACACAAAACCCAAACCGGGAGGCTATCAAATTGGGCCTCGTAAAGCAACCCCAACCCAGCTCATGGCTGGGTAGAAATAATTTTCATATCCTTCTAATGAAGAGTGAGACTCGAACTCATGACCTCCTCTTTAAAAAGGAGCATGAGTGGCCTACTGATCTAGCTTCAGTTGTTTTTTTTTTTCTTTTCATTGATGGACTGTAAATTCGAATGACCAATTTAATTGATATATTATGAAAATTTTATTTTATTTATATTCAAAGAGAGTTTAACCTCTTTAACTTAATACGAAAAAGATTATTAAAAAATAATTTTTTTTTAAGTAGAGTATTTCATTAATTTTGTCACCAAACTAATTCCCTATCTCATGAGATCCACACATCATCCTCAGAGTTTTTTATGATTTAATTCTGAAAATAAATTTTGTAACCAATGATTTGGCTGGACATTTCAGTTAATTATTATAGTTTTCAAACTAATTTTCAACTGAGCAAAGAGGTAGTTGAAACCAATTTCAGTGCGTTGGAGCAACCTTAGGAGTCAATCACTTAATTTTACCCCTAATCAACTAGTAAATCATAGTTTAATCATGGTTAAAACGTCTAAACGAGTAGATAATTAAATATGATATATCAAACATTTTTCTTGGGTATAACATGTAATTTATAACATATAACATCTATTTTCTTCTAATTATTACATTCATGCACTAGTTCTTTTTCATTTTACTTTCTTCTATCTCAGAAGTCAAATAATGAAAAAAAAAAAAAACAAATCAAAGCCTCCCCAACTTTACATCTTATAAAAGTTTGCTTATCCTAAAAAAACAAAAAAAGAAAGAAAGAAAGAAACCCTTCATGTCTTATTGTGTAAGAGAAGTTGCACTATAAAGAAGACATGCTAGAAAGGTTGAGATAATGGTAGTCTTGGTAGGCATTCTTCCTTTATCAGTCCTCAACGCCATAGCTTCATATATTGGCCAACAATTTAACACCACAAAACCAACTATAAACATTTGCAGAAACAGTCCCTCTAAGGTTCTACCTCTGAAAACTTCTACCAACCCCACCAAGAACACCACCAAGTTGATTATTGCCGCCATCGCCAATGGCATGAACATCGGCGATGGCACTCCAAACTCAAAGATCCCTTGATCATACCTTCTGCTCTGTTCATCATCAAGAACTTTGCTGGTCACATTGAATCCTTATGTGGCTATGCCCAAGTGTATGGTCACATACTCAATTGATCCAAACAAGTAAGATGAGACTCCCCTTATCATCCACATCCTTTGATCACTCCACCACCTTCCCAATGTTCCTTGGGCTAATATGAAATCCAGGCAATCTTGTCTATAGGCCCCAAGAAAAAGAAACAAATACAAGAAGAACCAAGGGTCTGAGACCTGTGACACCCCTTTGTACAATCAGTGTTATCACATTAACATTATATGGTGAAATTATTCGGTAGGTACGTTAATTACACGCATGTGACAACCGCTATCATTTTTGTTGTACAGTGGAACCCATGTGAGTTCCACAAATGTGAAAATCACAATTGTTGTCACTCCAAAAATTTACTTTAGATGGCAAATTTTGTTGCTAAATGTTCAATCATGCATAAATGTTTAAATTAATGGAGAATAAAGATTTAATATTGATTGGTAATATTAGTGTAGTACAAATTAAATAAGAATTTCAATCAAATAAAGAGAAAAAACTTCATGCTATACAAAAAAAAAATTTCAAAAGTCAATAAAAGTTTTATTAAGGGATCAAATTGAAATTAAAACACTGGTAAAGTGAAAAAAATTTAGACTTAGGAGAGCAGAAATATAAACTAAAAGGGTATATTTAAAAAATAAAATAAAATAAAATGTATAAAAAAATTTCAAATAAATTTTTTTTTTCCAATCCTTGACTGATTTTGTACTTTGACTATCACACAAATGTGAGGGACTCACTAAATAATTTATCCATGATATAGGCTTATATATATATATATATATATGTCTTATGCTAACAATGAAATAAGTTATTCATGAACAAAAGGACTATAAATTAAAAGCAAATGAGTGCAGATACACACCTTTGGGAAGATGGTGAGTCCATTGAAGAGAGCTAGCTGAGGGAGGAAAGCATAAATGGTGATTGGAATTGACAAAATGGGACCAAAAGCAAGGTGAGCATAACCATGGCCCATTAGAGGGCCCATTGCTCTGGTACCAAAGGTTATAGGACAGTATTTGGAGAAGGCCACCTCAAGTAGCCCAACGGAACATCGCTTGGTTTGTCTCAGCACATCGTTAAGGGTAATGGGTACATCTCCCAAAAAAGCAGGCCTTTTAGGATGACAAAATACTGAGTTCCATCCCTCACATTGCAGCCTATACCCAGTATAGTAGTCTTCAACCAGAGACCCATATTTGAAGCCCATCTACACATTTTAGGCCCAAATATAATTAATATCACCACATTCCTATATTTTTCATCTAAGTTTTAGGCAACATTTGGCAGTGATAAAGTCCGTTTTTGAGGAGAAGTTATTTGGTGAGACAATCATTCCATGTCATTATATGATATAGAGTGATAGTTTCTTACAAAATTTTAAAATTTTTCTTAAATCATTAATAAATAACTTACTTAAGGCCTTATAGTCGAAGTGGTATTCAATCATTGTTGGTGACAAAGTTAAGTCATATTTTATTATGTGAACAGGGTGGGTTGGGTTAGTTGGGTAGTTAGGTGTCTGGTCATTGGACTAGGCCTCTTATCGGCCCACAGGGTCCTAGTTGCTCTTAACATATGAGAAAAAAAATTATCCATAAAATTAGGAAAAGTATTGAACTTTGTGAAGAATGGTCACACTACATTAGATAATGAGGTAGAGTAAATGTCCCATCAACTAATTTCTTGCATTTCAGAATTGAGATTTTAGTTTCATTTTTTTATATTGATGCTGAATCTCACGAATGGCTTGCATTTCAAGTAGATAAATCTTACGAGCCACCTACTATAATCATTTTGCACACTATCGTAACTATTTCGCACAAATTTACAATTGTAAGACTCTCTTGGACATGAGCTTTTGTGAACAATGGTGGATCCAAAAACTATAGTTAGGAGTGATCAAAATGTAAGGATCAAAATTTAGGGGTAACTTTTATGAATATATGAAAAATTTTGGAGGAGCCAAGTCTTGATTTTTTTTAAAATTCTAACAAAATCAGTGATAAAAATTATAATTTTTAAAATTTTGAAGAGCCATGCCCCCTTAGTCCCCCCCTCTCTCAAACACTGATTGAAGACTTGTTGGGCCAATGACAAGACTTGTTGGGCCTGAAGGGGCTTGTTGACGACATAGTCTGGGCATAGCTGAGGAATTTCAGGAGTCACAAAAGATGATGGGCCTCCAAAGAAAACACGGCGAGAGAAAAAGTAGCTCGTCCCAACAAAACTAGTGCCTTGCAGGCCGTCCATTCCCACCGGATTGATTTGAAACAAATATTTAAACTCAGAATCATAGATGTCGTCGTTGTTGAGACCATGGAACCTTTGGGGAAATTGAACGTATCCCAAATTGGGCCGCGCTGCTGGATCCGAGAAGAAGTAACATAGTACCTGATGAGGCGTTTGGGGATTGTTTGAATACATGTCGCAGTCTAGACTCAGTATTATAGGTGCATTGGCCATGATGCCCGACACTCACAGCTACACCCACAAAATAACATGAAAATTTTAACCAAAAAAAACAAAACAAAGAAAGTAGTAAGAGGGCAATGAACACACACACACACACACACATAACTTTGGATTGACATAGAGTATTTCTGCATGGTATCACGTTAATATCCTCTACTATCTGACACAAGAAAAAGAAACATTAATTTATGAAGCCGTAACATCGTGTGATTTTTACTATAATTTTAATATTTACAAATTAATTAAATTACACTAATTTTTTTTAAGATCTCTGATAATTATATAATTTTTTTTTAAATTTTAAAATTACACTACTGACCTCTCATGCTTTACCCCTTTAATCATTTTTTTTTTCTTAAAATGAAAAACCTATCATTTTCATGTATTTCCTTTTATATTTTTGCAATTTTGACCAATTTATTTTAATTTTTTTCATTTTTAAATAAATATTGATTAAAACCTTAAATTTATTTTTATATAAGTTAAAAATAAGTTGTTTATCTTAAAATTTTTTCTTTAAAAATTGTTAGAAAAATTGATCAAAATTAATGAAAAAATGTAATAAAATAAAATAAAAGAGGAAAACTTATTTTAATTATCAAAAATCTAAAAAAAAAAAAATCAGTATAATTTATCTTTGTAAATTTAATTTGACTTACCATAAATATTAAATTACATAACGGTTACATATAATAACTTTGTAATGTCTCGATGGAGAGGGGCTCTAAAAACTTGAAAAATATAAATTGGCCCTCTTCTAAATTTTTTATATTTTCAGACATTTTTCAAAATTTTAATAAAATACTCTCACCTTAAATATAACTTTGGATTGGCCATTATCTGCAATAACTCTTGCATGAGAGAATGACGTTGTTATTTGTACAAGTCGGACCCTTATAGAAGTTCGTATAATGCATGCTTGCATTCTGTTATTATTATACGAATGGCAAGAGTGACAATATATTTTTGGTATTAGATTGTGTAAAAATGATTATAAGATAAATTATAGTGATATTTTTTCAGATTTTGGATAATTATAAGGATCTATTTTCCAGTCTTATTTTTTTTAACTAACAAAAATATTATTTTTATTTATTTATTGATAATTATAATTGACAGAAACATTAACTTATTGTAAAACAGAAGAATAGAAGTTTGAATTAGATCAAGGCTAGTGTTTGACACAATGTCCTTAAGACAAATTTCGTCCTCGCAATGCTGCTCATGACTTCTTGGACGTTTGCCTCCTAGGATACAATGATCTGAACCTTACAGAAGCAGCACTACAATTTGGAAGTCTGTCGAGCCAACAATGCTTAACTCTCTCTTAAAATGAAACACATAGTGCAAAAAACTTGTGTGATTTGAATGCAATGAATGTGTGTATATTTATAGGCCTCTTTATGGCTGTTTAGTACAATCATGATATTTATAGACCTCTTCATGGCTGTTTGGTACAGTCATGAAGGTTCAATTGTGTCTGTTTATAGTGAACAGACACTGTCGCGTCCAATGAAGAAGATGATTGTTCAGTCAAAATTCAAACCAACACAATTGCAAAATGACGTTATTTTGAATTTAAACCAAAACCCAAAAACGTATTTGTAGAACGGTGACGTTTTAGTTTTAATTAATCTGGTAACTAAACCACAGCGTTTTAATTTATTTTTAACAGTAACAAAATGACAACATTTAATGAAAAATTATTTAAATTAATTTTTTTCAAAAAGATATATATATATATATATATATATATATATACGATGTGTCAAGCCCAAGCCCGGTTCGGGGCAGCGGCGGCGGTGTGCGCATTACAGGAAAAGACACTATTAGCGACGCGCAAAGGCGTTGCTAATAGTAGTAATGTACGTTGCTAATTCTCTTTGGCGACGCACATTTGGGCGTCGCTCCATGCGTCGCAAATAGTCGTGTCACAAATACTATTAGCGATGTTGAGATGTTTGTGCGTCGCTAAAGGTAACTATTAGCGACATGCAACTGGTGTCGCTAATAATCAGGTATGGGCGTTGCGAATACTATAAATAGACGCAATGGGCGTCGCTAAAAAGACTTGTTAGCGACGCTTATGGTGCGTCGCTAATGGTCACTATTAGAGACGCACACGACGCATCGCAAATAGTATATTGTTCCAACCTTTAGGGATACTCGATGTGCGTCGCTAATGGCATTTTTTTGCGATGAATATGAAGTGTCGCTAAAAAATAATTCCTTTGCTATTAGTGACGCCTTTTGTGCGTTGCTAAAAGTTTTTTTTTTTTTTTTTTCCTTGCACCTGATTTTGACATGTATTATTTGTTTTTATTTTTGTTTTATTCCTATTCAAAACCTGTATCAAACATCTTGATATACAATAAAATTTAAATATTCTGAAATGAATATATTAAAATAAAAATGCATTTATATATATATTATACTAATTACTTACAATTTTAAAAGTAAGATTTTTTAATAAATACAAAAATAAAAAATAGTATCAGAAAATGTAATTACAGCTGTTCATTAAAAGAAAAAAAAAACAAATGAAAATGGTAAGTCCCGATGCAGAACAGAAAGACAGCGGTGCAATAACCCCGATCAATCTGAAATAAAGATCAAATGATATTAAATATATATATATATATATATATATATATATAAACATAAAATGTGAATATTTTTTTTTTTACAAGCATAAATAGTAAGAACGGCATAAAGTAGCATAAGTTTCAAACCGGTGATCCGAATTGACTGCCGTAAGTTCACGCAAGTCTATTGTATAATTTCTGAGGTATGTGATGGGGTTTTGGGGTAATTAGGCCGATAGCCGGTGTTTTGGTTTGTCAAAACCCTCAAAATGAGCCTTTTTGGAGCAGAAACTTGCAAAAGTTTCAAACCAGGCATCTACACTGAGTGCCGTAAGTTCATGCAAGTCTATTTTATCATTTTTGAGGTGTGTGATGGGGTTTCGAGGTTGGTAGGTCGATATCTGACATTTTGATCCGTCAAAACCCCAAAAAGAGGCATTTTAGAGCGAAAAGTTACACAAGTTTGAAACCGGTGATCCGAACCGAGTGTCGTAAGTTTGTGCAAGTTTATTTTATCATTTATGAGGTGTGTGATGGGGTGTCGAGGTCGGTAGGCCGATATCCGGCATTTTGGTCGGTCAAAACCCCAAAAAGAGGTATTTTAGAGCAAAAAGTTACACAAATTTGAAACCAGTGATCCGAACCGAATGCCGTAAATTTGTGCAAGTCTATTTTATCATTTGTGAGGTGTGTGATAGGGTTTTGGGGTCAGTAGGCCGATATCCGGCATTTTGGTCCATCAAAACCCCAAAAAGAGGCATTTAACCTAACAATTGACTTGACTTCATAATTTTTTTTTTTTTTTATGGGACTAACACACTTATACCCATCCTTGACTAATGTTAATGGAGTGCAATAATCAAAATGATTTAATTTTTTTAGTAAAATCCCTAATTACCATAATAAATAAGAAAAAAGAACACTACATAGTTTCTATGGTAATATATATTAAAACTCCACTTAGTGATCTTTATTCAATTTAGTGAAATTATTAGGAGTAAGAATGCTTAAATTATAATTTTATTATGGTTTAATTATTGCTTCAATAGTTCCACCTCTCCCCACCAACTCCCATGACAGCGGAAGAGGAGGACAAACCCAACAAAGTCTTTACACAAAAACCATTATTAATTTTGAGCTAAAACTACAAGTATGCCCTTTTATTTTATTAGTGAGAACACAGAACGAGAACATTAATTATTCTAATTTTAAGTAGCTTTTTTTTATTAAAACTTATCACAACAAATCAACGATTCAAACTCAATAATTTCTTTGGAGAAGAGCAAGATTCCAAGTTAACATGCATCACTTAGGATGTCTGAAAGTTAATAATAGTTTAAGGAATTCAACTCTTCTGTTTGTACTCTAAATAGTCCACTTGTATGTATATATATATATATATGTGTGTGTGTGTGTGTGTGTGTAATAGATGGTGCAACATATAATATTTATATAAAAGAGGAATATAATGTGAAGTGTTGCATGTGGAATACCTTCTGTCATAGAAGATGTAGCTTTTTTCTTTATCTCATACGCTACGTAGGGTTCCTTCTTTATCTCATACGCTATGTGGGGTTCCCTCTTTATCTCATGCACTACATGGGATTCCCTTTTTATCTCACGAGCTAACTTCAGTGGAAACTCTTTCTCGCAAGCACTTGAATCAAACACACACACATTAAAATGCATGTCTCTTATATGCTCAAATACTGCAAAATCTCCGAGACAAAGGCCATGGTGTTACACAAAATTAACCCAACCTTCTCGGAAGTAAATAAATCGTTTGTCACATTTACCAATTTTAACATGCCATGGCCTTTTACAACTTGTTAGAATTGCTTCTTCTGATTTTACTTTACCTAGTTGTCCACAGAAAGCTAGTGGAATGCACTGTGCAAATTTGAAATTCAGAAAATTATATTAGAGTAATTAAGTCACTATAAAATGTTGCTACATTAAGAAGAGAAAAGACACGTGGACTGACCACATCATGTGTCCCATTCACTAGATAAGTGTAACAAGAATTACTTTTATTGATGATTAAGCATCAATAATCTAAAACATTCACAGAAGCTTTCCATTAGAATTCTCAATTTTTTCTTCTACTTAAATGATTAAAATCATTAAAATATAGATAAAAAGTTATGGCACAAACAAATGCTTCATGACTTCATGTTCACTGCTCGATGGCACCACACACACAAAAACACAGATATACATATATATATATATATATAGAGAGAGAGAGAGAGAGAGGACATACAAGTTCTGTAAAGAAACTATGCATCATGACATTGAAGAAATGCTTGGCAATAGGAAGCTTCCTTTCCATCCATGAAGAAGACATATTCTCACCTAGTTGGCAAGTATGACAGTTAAAATAGAGAAGAGAATTGGAAGTCCTTTCATTGTCCAAACAATCCTGATCTTATCCATAACGAGCAACCATTATAGGGTAATGTTGATGATCAAAATTCAAACTACGAATATGGATAGGATCCAGATGATCAAGCAATTTCTATTCATTTAAAAAGGGTAGGCCAAGGGTTGTTAATGGTTTCAAGACACCCATATAACTGATAATTTTTTATTTAATATCCGATCCATTTAAAGATATCAAACTCGGACGAGTGGTGGGTTGTTCAAGTTTAACTTGTTAAAATAAATGAATTTCAAATTATAATCAAGTTTGGTTTAATCAAGTTTGTTAAAGATATCAAGTTTGTTTTCTTATATTTAACTTCCTGTCACCAACAAAGTAACTGATGAACTGAGCCCAATAATACCCAACACAAACCCCACCACCTAATACAATTAGCCCCAATTCGCCAAACTTCTACAAGCCAACATAATGGTATCACCTAAAATTTCTAAACTTGAAAATGGGATTTTCTCAAACATTAAAGGCTCAATCAATAAACAATCTTGGTACCATGAAAGGATTATAAAAAAAAAATACTATTGTAAGTTTGAATTTGTGTGAGACAGTAACCATTGTATGGTATCCGAATTGAATCTTTATTTGTTACAATCACTTTATTTCCAATTTTTAAGTCATTTAATAGTTAAAACATCCTATCAATATGTCACAAAACATGGAAATGACAGCCTCAATATAATCGCAAACAATCTTCATACTATCAATATGTCACAAAACATGGAAATGACGAAACAAAAGGGATTTGAGGGGAGAAAAAATAGAGCGATCAGAGGAGAAATATAGTCGCACACCGACCCATATATTCTTATAAAGCCATGCCAAAAATTAATGGCACTAATTGAATTTCCATCCCAAATTTAATATTTTATATATTATATTATTTATACTTTATAATTTTAAAAACTTATTAGATCGTTAATAATTTTTTTAAATTAAATTATGTTAAAGAAATTTTATAATAGTTTTTTGTTTCTTTTAAGATGAATTTTTTTTTGGAAGAAATTATGAATAAATTTAAAAAATTGAAATTAATAATCAGATTCAAGCCGAACTCAATTTCAATAATAATTTTTAATTCGAACCAGACTCGAGTTGAATTGTTCGAGTTCAAGATCGAGCTTGAGTTGACTATTGAATTGAATTTGGATATGACTTAATCCAAACCCGATTCGTCTTGCACCCCTAAGAATCACATAGCCCCCTCTCTCCACACATTCATTCTCTCTCTCTCTCTCTCTCTCTCTCTCTCTCTCTCAAACACAACAAAAATTCAAGCAAAAGATATTTGCTCCGGTATTGGGATCCTTTTCTCCATGGCCCAACATTCAATTCACTTGAAAACTTAAGCAATGTACCGTTGCTATGTTGTAAGTGATATAAAGAATCATTGATGATGTACTTTACTAAAATTTATAGATACCATTGTATTTTTTAAAGATTTTTTTAATTTTTTTTATTTAAAAATAAATTTAAAGTAAATAACTTATTTCTATTAGATATTTTCTTCTCCACCTATTAGTTGTCGATTCACACATAGATAGGATGTCTTCCCAATAATTTAAGTTCATCAACAGCCTTGATCAGAGAATTTATGAGCCTGGTTGTTCATAAATAGCCTGTGTAAAGGTTCCTCACACGGTAATTGCAACAAGATTGGATTTAAATGGACTAGACCACCAGTCTTTACTGGCACACCTATATGTTCTTAAAAAGCCATGCTAAAAAATTAATGGAAGGAGTTGGAAAAAAAATTCAAATAAACAATTAAATTAGTCAATCAAATTCAAATACACATATGAAGACATACAAAATGTCCATAGAAATCCATGGTTCATGGTAGCAACCTGTGAAGTGAAGGATGGTCAAAACAAAATGATTAGCTATAGCTTGTAATCCTTAGCTAAAAGAGGCAATGGAAGACTGGGAAGCATCATGCCTAATTTTTTCAAGGAATTATTTATTGCCATGGATGCAAACATAAGTGATGAGTTTTTTAACCATCACACATGCAATTCACATAACACAATTTGACACAAAAATTACAGTCCACTCATTGAAAAAAAAATAATTTTCTAACCAGTTCACAACAAAAAAAAAATATAAGATCGAAGAAGAATCGCATGCTCAATCAACACAAAGGGGTTTGATTTCCAATTCACAAAACACAATCTAAAAAATAAGAATCTTTCAATATTTGAATGAAAAAATCATAGAATATGACAATAAGAATCATATAAAAGCTATCACATGCTCAATCTTAAATCAAATGGAGTCCATTTCCAACTCACAATCCACAATCCAAAAAACTTAAATAAAACGAACCTTGTTATATCAATTCTTCATGAGGTTGATCAATTCTTCACGGTAACTCAAAAAACAGTATCAGATCAGCGAGAGAGCGAGCGAGAGAGAGAGAGAAGGAAGGAGAGAATAGCGTGCAACGCAGAGAGGGAGCGACGGTTTAGTTTATCAGAGGACTTATTAACGATGCACAGTCACTGCGCGCCGCCAACGTTTAGTGAGACGGCATCGTTTCACATACACTATCAGGGACGCCCACGTGTGCGTCGTTAAACGATTTAACTATTAGTGACACACATGTGCGTCGCTAATGGACAAAGGAGCGTTGCTAATAGGTTCCCAACTATTTTTCTGCGGGGAAAACCCCTTTTTGTTGCTTTTTCGTGACACACGTTGTGTGTGTCCCAAAAGAACAGTATTAGCGACGCTTAACGGGGTGTCGCAAAAACACCTATTTTTTGTAGTGGCACGAATGTGTGGGGTCTAAGCATTTGCTTAAGTCCTTCCCCATGCACAAAACTTGGGTATCCCTTGAGGCCCAAACCCTCCTCCAAGGTAAGTGTATCCATACTCTTTAAAAGTCTTGTATCTATCCCATGTAGAATACAAGCTTTTCCACAAGTTTCAAGCTTTTGTTACCATTTCCAAATGGTAATGTTGGGAGACAATTTTCTCATTTACTCCTTAATAGTTTTGAGCAACCTAATATATCATGGAAGAGAACACTTTCCCATGTGAACCCACTAAAATTAATGTGTAGGACCTATTTTAATTTTAACTCAAAAATAACTAATTATTATGCTCAAAAATTCATTTTTCCAACAATTTCTTTTTTTTTTTTTTAAGTTGACATTGAGTTTGAGTTGGAATTTTGAGTGAAATATGTTGACTCAGCTTCATATTGTATTGCTTTAAGCATCAAGGCTGAACATCACTATCCAAAACTTTGATTTTTTTGGGACTGTTTGTAGTTCAACTTTAGCTTAGAAACACTTATTTTTGGGACTTGCCAATAACCAACTCTTCAAAGTATAAGCTCTAAACTATATATAACCAGCCATGAGAATACATTGTGATTTTCAATTAACAACTTATTTTCAAATTTCAAACTCTTTCAATCCCAGTGAGAAATACTAGAGAGGAAGAATCAAGATTAATAAACAAAGTGGGAGAGTTCAAGAACCATCATATCAGAGAATGTCAAAAGGGAAGCTAGGTAGAGAACCCAAACAAGGATTACTGACATCAGAGTAATCTTCATAGGCATTTTCCTTTTATCAGTCCTCAAGATCATGGCTTCATAAACTGGCCAGCTATTGACCACCACAAAACCAGCTATCAATATTTGCAGAAACAGAGCTTCGAAGCCGCCATGCCTGAACACTTGTAAGATGCCCTGGGAGAATGAGAATAAGTTGATTATCACCGCCATTGTTATTGGCAAGAACATGGGTGATGCTACTGCAAACTCGAATATCCCTTGATTGTATCGCTTGCTTTGTTCATTGTCCACCACCTTGCTCATCACGTTGAATCCAGCTGCAGATACCCCCAAGGAGGAGAGTAAGTATTCTACCAATCCAAATGAAAAACTTGAGAGTCCCCTAACCATCCACATTCTCTGGCTGTTCCACCACCCTTGGAGAGTTCCTCCTGCTAATATGTAGTCAAGAAAATACGGTCCATAGGCTCCAAGGAAAAGAAATATATATAAGAAAAACCAAGGATCTCATACCTGCATGTATCACCAAAACTTTTTTAATAAATAATTTTTTTTTAATAGACTACCCTAATTTTTAAAAAAAAATATGAAAAATTATTCTATACTTTGACCACTTCACGTCATTATCAGATATGGTAAGATTGACTCTTATAAATTCTATCACTTTTTCGAATCACATTAATATCATATCATTTGAAATAAAAATTTAAATTTTAAATTTGAGAAATGTATTGTTGCTTTTTTCGAAATCACGGAAAAAAATTTATTATAAAAAAAAAGTGATACAGGACAGTAACACTACATCAGATAATGAAATAAAATTATCGTTTCTCATTTATAACGGATTTTTTGAATGAATTTTTGTACTCCTGTACACAAACACATAGTTCCACATGTAGTGGACCCTACTATTTTGATCAAAATCATTGAAAAAATCCATTATGTATAGACTATAGAGTCAGTCTCATTATAATATGGACCAATGAGTGGTTAACATACCTTTGGGAAGATTGAGAAAGAGTTGAGGAGAGCTAGTTGGGGTAGGAAGGCATAAATAATGGTTGGAATGGAGCGAATGGGCCATAAACTATAGTGTATAAAACATAGGGCCCAAAGAGGATTCAAGGCCCGGATTCCACAACTTATTGGGCTACACCTGGAAAAGCTTACGTTGAGGAGGCCCATGGACCACCTTTTAATTTGATTTAACAAGTCGTCCACAGTTATGGTTGCATCCCCTAAAAATGCAGCTCTATCGGGATGACAGAAAACAGACTTCCATCCTTGGCATTGCAGTCTATATCCAGTGTACAAGTCCTCAACCAATGATCCATATCTGTCGCCCACCTGAAATTGGTCCAAGTCATGACTATTAGAATACAAAACGGCCCATCAAAAAATGAGTTTTGATTCAAGCGAGCTTACCTTTGAGCCCCAGTTGGTTTGGGCCTCATAATTGCAGCCTGCAACATGATGTGCCAGTGCTAAAACTTCTCTAGATTGGATTGGCTTTCTCTTAACATGAGTTGGGCTTAGTTCTGGGCTCTCAGGGGCTACAAATGAAGATGGGCCTCCAAAGAAAGCCCGTCGCTGGAAAAAGCACCCGGTGCCCATATGGATAGGGCCCCCCAAGCCATCCATCCCAGAAGGATCAATTTGAAACTCAAATTTAAATTCAGCACCACATATATCATTCTTGTTGATGCCATCGAAGAGCTGAGGAAACTGAACGTATGCCAGTTTTGGGTCCAAAAAATAACATAAAGCCCAAACTGGCGTTTGTGGATCATTTGAGTACATGTCGCAGTTGAGGGTCAGGATAACCGGTGCATTGGTCATGCTGGCCGATACTCGGAACTTCAAAATAAATAAAATTACAAGAAAATTATTATTTTTATGACTTTTACAATTTATAAATGCCAAATTATATAAAATGGGTATATGAAAAATATACATATTTTAAATGTATCTATATATTTTTTTTAAAATAAACAACTGTTTCTATGAATTTATGAAAATTTGACATGTAAGACCATTTTCGACAATGACTCAAACTTAAATGTAAATTTCATATTTTTTAATGGTCCAACTCAAATTAAATTACAGTTATAAATTTGAGTTTACAATAAATTTAAGTAAAAACAGATTTGGTATAGGTTTAAGTTTAAAGTTGGAGAATATTTTACTCAAACCCAAACACAAATTTAACTAGAGATGTCCGAATATATATATTTCTTATTATAACAATAAGATGACATCACTTATTTCACATTACAAATTTTGACATGCATAACTACACAATTTTTTAATATTATTTTACCAATGATTTTTTTTCTTTGAAAAATATTATGTATCTCTAATTTATATTTTTAATATGATCTATCGAAATATAATAATTTTAAATCTCACAAAATATGATTCTCAAAATTATCACATTAAAAATACAATTAAAAATATAAATTAAAGAAAATAACAATACACCTTTTTTTTTCCCCCTTCAACACTGAGTTGACGCATTCACATTTGTCTTATATATATATATATATATATATATATATATATATATATATATTGGGTTGTACAAGAAAACCATTACCAGGACATTGAGGGCAACGGCCTTAAAATTGTGGCGTGTAGTCCTGCTTTTCTCTCTGGAGACGTAGATAAGATTAGGCAATACATGACCTGTAGCGTCCTTATCTTTGCCACCGTCTAATAGAACCTGCTTTCACCATCACAATATCAGTAGTGGTGACGAAACCAATTAAAGTTGAAACCATGAAAACAGATAAATAAACCTGAATAATTGAAGGATGATCATGACGTGTAAATCCATCTGTCCATTTACTAAAAGCTTGTAACTGCTGCTCGTCAGTGATATAATCACGAAAAACACTCCCTGCTTCCACAGCATTCTCCACCCTGATCTTCATGCTTTCGTACATAAGCTGCAATCATATATATATATATATATATATTATTTTTAAAATTAGAACCGAAATTAAATTAGGCATATTTTATTTTTCAAAATTTCTTAATTAACTTTTTAAAAAGAAAATTAGATTCCAATTTAAATTAAGAATATTTTATTTTAACTTTTAATTGATTAGAATTTTATTTTTTTTTCAAAATGATTTTCTATATTTTCTAATTAAAAATATTATTTTTTAAAATTAGAATTCTTTTCAAATTAGTAATGTTTTATTTTAAATATAAATTTATTTAAAAGCTTAAAATCTTTACAATAACACATGTGCCAAATTATGTATATGTAAATGTGTGTGTGTGTGTGTTTATATACATATATATATATATTTGATTATGTATATTCTAGATTATTTAAATATAAACTTTGATAGAATTTAGTTCTTACTTACGCCACACACCCTTGCACAGAGATGGAAGAGTATGGACATGGATAGTAAATAATTTTTGAAAACTTCAAACAAAATATAAACTTGGTGATATATTCTTCATGGAGAAAAATAGAAGGAAAAAACAGAAAATTCAAATTTAAGTAGGTTGATAATCACACTTTGTTGGATTTAATTTATTTGATAACTTCAAATTTCTTTCAAAAGATAATTTACCGACTTGCACGTAATTTTTTTTATGTTAGGCTCCTTTTAGTTTTTCTTTTTACTGGTTTTTTACATCTGATTTTTTTACTGTCAATAATATGTTGGTTCCGTTTAAGTTAAGTCCAGAAAAAGTTTAATTTAAGTATTTTTTTTTTCAAAAGTTATAAAATTTCTTCATCCCCTCCTTGTGAGATGTATTCTATAAACAATTTAAGTAGATTTTCCAAAGCAATCCTTAAAATTATAAGGCAACACTACAATTATAAAATTATAAAAAAACATGTGAAAATAGAAAACAAATCAATTAAGTAATTTAGAAAGAAATACTAGTTTAACAAACGCAACACAAATATAGGCAAAGGAAAACATGACCTCCGACTGAACTGTTGTTTGCGAGAAATCCTTAAATTAGTCTATACGTGGTCAAACCAAACTTCTAACGACAATTTTTCAGAATATTTTACTAAAATTTGTACGAATATTGCCTGTAATGGTCACTCAAAATTTTTAAAATTGAAAAATGAGGTTATGGCTTCGTTATTAGTATGAGTGTGTAAATTGAAAGATTGGGTGGGGAAGTGAAGAACGAAAAGAAAAAAAAGATGACCTCATTTGGAAGTTTCTTTGGATTGTGTAATTAGAAGATTGTGAAGAAGTAAAATTGGGGTGACAGGGGTTATTTAATTTTTTTTTGAAGTTATTAAAAAATTGAGAAATAAGGACAGAAAAGTAGATTTGAAAAAAAAAAAGTAAAAGGGTATCTAACTGAATAGTTTTGATTTTGGAAATAAAAGATTATTTAGGTGGGTTTTTTCTATAGTAATTAATAAATTGGGAAATAAGTAAGGAAAAACAGATTTGGGAAAAAGAAAGAAAGAAAAAGTATCTAACTAAATAATTTATTTTTGAAAAGGAAAAATGTATCAAACTGAAATGATTTGTCAAGATTTCAGGTACTTTCTGAAAAATATAAGATATATATTCAATGATATTTCAAATATACCTACCAAAGAAACCTTCAACTTTTCTTTTCAAAATGGTTGGATTTTGTTATGTGTGCTTGCATGTAGGTTGTACACATAAAAAATTAATCATTTTTAACAAGTCAGTCCACGGAATAGGTTGAGAGTTCGTTAAGTAGGTGTCTAAAATATTATTTGGTTGGTTTGATCTTTTAAAATATCATAATACATATATTACTAATTCCACCTTTTTTAAGTTATGATACTCAGCATGCTTTTTTTTTTCCATCTCTCTACTCTTTTAATATCTTTAAGATAGATGATTTTCAAATTACAAAGTATAATGAGATCTTTTTCTCCAATAAAAATTGAGAATTTTTGTAATGTTACATCATTTTCAGCTAGTTAGCACTCTTCATATATATATATATATATATATAGAGAGAGAGAGAGAGAGAGAGAGAGAGAGTAGTGAATAGGATATAAAAATAATGACCTCTTCAATGAGATAACATGTGGGTGTAAGCTGATAGAAAAGAAAATGAAAAGTAGTATCTACTTGGTACAGGCATAGCTCTCGAAGACTTGACTCAGTTTTTGTAATAGAAAAGAAGACAATCACTGATGACTTATTTAAATGTTATCTACTTGGTAAAATAATATGATTAATTCAATGACCCTGTACCTATAAATAGGCATCCTTCCCATGCTAGATTTATCATCTCTTCAACAGATTAATTTGCTCTAAACAAAGAGTACTGAATTGTGATGATGAAGATGGGTGTTCATACCCTTGCAACCATAGCCATATTGGCTTTGGCTTCCTCGCTTACCTATGCCTCTGACCCCAGCCAATTGCAAGACTTCTGTGTTGCTATTAATGACCCTGCTTGTACGTTTTCTACTTTTGTCTCTCTTGGTTTCTGTCTTCTCCCTCTCTCATGCGTTTCTTGTGATGTCAATGATAACATTATGCTTACATATATATTGATTTATTATGATAATATTTAAGGGGTCATAAAATTAGTTGATATTCATATTTTTTCTTGTATGACATTCTTTTAACATCTAGCTATTTCTTGCTTGTAGTGTTTGTGAATGGCAAGTTTTGCAGGGACCCAATGCTTGCCACAGCTGACGATTTCTTCTTTCCCGGGCTCAACATTCCTAGAAGTACAGCAAATTCACTTGGATCAAATGTCACTCTTTTAGACGTTACTAAGATCGCCGGACTCAATACTCTCGGCATCTCCTTAGCTCGAATTGACTTTGCACCTTACGGCCTCAACCCACCCCACACACACCCTCGCGCTACTGAGATCCTGGTTGTCGTGGAGGGTATCATATATGTTGGCTTTGTCAGTTCGTTTCCGGCCAACCGCCTATTCACCAAGCTCCTATACCCGGGAGATGTTTTCGTTTTTCCACAGGGACTCATTCACTTCCAATTTAATGTCGCAAACACCACTGGAGTCACATTTTCTGGTCTAGGTAGCCAAAATCCAGGACTCATCGTCATTGCAAATAATGTCTTTGGATCAAATCCACCCATTTCACCTGATGTTCTTACCAAGGCATTCAAACTGGACAAGAATGTGATTGAATTTCTTCAAAAAGAATTCTATACGACAACTTGAAGTAGAAAAGTTATAGAGACTTTTCTACATATATAAAAAAAGAACCCATAAAATGATTGTTAAAAATAAGAAGATATCTTGTTTTACCCTTAGTCATAATATCAATAAATAAGTGGGTTTGTTGTTGACAAAGTCTTTGTTATAGTGTTGTCTTCATATTAATAATATAGTCCCGAAGTTTGTTAAATAAATTATTATTTCTCTCTTTATCATGCGTTAGAACATTGAAAATAAACATTTTAACTGGTCACGATTTCAACGAGTCCCCTTGCAAGAATTCATATCAGATTGCTTGGGCATTGACTTTACGGAGCTGACAAATGCTCATAAATTACTCCCACTATGTTTTTGTTACTTAAAATATATAGCAAAAGAAACATTACCCAACGATAGCTCCGAGTTTTTTTCCCTTTTGCTCGACACCAGCAATAGGTGTTGTAAGGCTCCCTCACTAAAATGTAATCATAATGAAAGTGATAAAGAATCTATGGAGATAAGAAAATGAGATAATAAACTATTTGTATTGTGTCTCACTCTTACAGAGAAAAGCCTATTATAGGCTTTATAATATGGATATATTGAGGCGATATGTGGGAAGTAGGTTGGCGAGAGATATAAATGACATGAGAGCTATATACAAAATGTATAACTACACTAAATATTACATACAATATTACAATATACAAAAGAGGGGATATGATTGATAGCTTTGACAACAATGAGAGTTACTTTTCACCAAAGATGGTGGGGGTAAGACACGGATAGAAGAATAATACAAATAATGTCAAAAATATGTCTATGTTTACATTTAGCTCGACCATTCTACTAGGATATGCCTAAATATACAAGACCGATGAAGGATATTGCCTTGTTGGTAGAGAAAATGAAGAAAATCGGTGTCTCAATATTCCATGGCATTATCAATATGAAAAATCTTAATAATGCGAGGGAACCGAGTTTTGACCATGCTAGCAAAATAAAAATAGATTTATGACAACTCAGAGTGATTGTGCATGTAATATAACTAGGTAAAACGATAATAATAACCAACAAAAATAATAAATTATTTAGATCTGCCCATGAGAGTAGTGGGAGTAGGACCCGAAATATGAGAATGCACAAGATCAAATAGAGCACAAGAGATAGAATTAGTAGTATTAAAACGTAGGGCATGTTATTTTGTGAGTTGACATGATGAATAAACAACATGTTGAACATTGACAAACTGTCCATTAGATTGTAAAGACCCAGAAAATTTTTCCTAAATTATAAATTATAAAATAAAAATAAAAATAAAAATAATGTAAAATTTTATTAAGAAAATAAATTTGTTAAATGAAAGGACTAAAATGGGCTTAGAAATAAAAAGAAGGAAAAGAAATAAGGGCGGGCAAAAAGAAATTTCACATTTTGTCTTACTTTTGGCCTTTTAAAACCAATCCCCAACACACCTAAAACACACACTAGAAACACACACACATTTACGTGAAAGAGGGAGGGAAAGAGAAAAAGGGAGAAAAAGATAAGGAGAAGAAGAGAGGGAAGGCTAGGGTTTGAAGATCTTTGGAGAAGTGACGTTTTCTTGGGAGATTGAAGAAGCACAAAGCCTCCCTACTTACAAATCTCAACCTAAAAGTAAGAAATTTAAAAAATCTATCAAGATTTAACAAGGGAAAAGTTAGGGTTTCTACCACAACTTGAAGAAATTGAGGTAGGAAATTTCCAAACCTAGGTATAGGAGATGTGTAGCTATGTTCATTGCATGTCTATCTCATCTATTATCATTAGATCGCTCATGTTTGCATTTTAGGGCATATATGGCATGTATATTGAAATTTCATGAAATTGGTGCATTCCTACCATGAGAGTTTTTTTTGATCTTTTCTAACTATTAAATGCACTCCCGGTTATTTAAAAAAAGAATTGCTTGGTGGAATCATAAAATGAGTTTATATGCTTTATGCTTGATATTGTAAATGGCATGCAAGGTATTTGTGAATTTTCTTGAAAAAATCATTGATGTAAAATTGTGAAAATTTTATGAAGCCACTTGAATGCTTAACCCGTATGATGGATACATGATGAATTGTGAATGTTAAGCTCTGTGGGAATATGGGAATGAATACTTGGACAATGATGAACATGGGGCTACGACTGGTCAAGTCAATTGTGTGAATTTGAGCGTGGTGAGATTGCATATGGTCGGTTTTGATTGGTGTACGGGATAGTATTTCCCTTCGGCTTGCAAGCCGTAAACTCGCGCAAGTGGTTGTATGTCTCCATCGGTTTAGTAGCCTGTAAAGCAAACAAGGCTTACCGGGGGCCGATCGACTAGGAATATAGTCCTGGGATAAGGACTTGAGAGATGAAAATAGAAACTTTGAATAATTGAAAGAACTCAAATGGAATAAAACCTTAAAACTTGGAATAATATACATTTATTTTCTTGATAGTGCTTGTTTGTAATGCTTATATGCTTTAGTACATGAAAACTTGGTTGTTGGTTTGAATCATTGTTGTTAATGATGCATGCTTAATGAACACTTGATTGCCACTACACGTGCACAAGTGTACATGTGCCACCACATGTTCTTGCCTATGTTTAGATTTCTTCTACTGGGGTTATTGTCCTGACCCATACTAGATGCAAGAGCTGGCAAAAAGAAGGCTGCTAGTTGAAGAACACTCTTGAAACTATTTGGGAAGACAACATTTTTGTGTGCATTTGGACGACCCTCCATATGTGAAGACTCATAGTAATTTGTATGTTGAACACTTTGTATACACACACACAGACACACACATATATGTAATCTTAATAGGTTACGTTCTTGAGTAACACTCAAAAAACCATTGTATGCTATTTTTGGAATGGCCGCTATTTTGTATGGTTGAATGTCATGATCTACTAGGAAGAATTGTTGATGTATATTCCTATAGAATAGATGATGTATTTCATAGTTTAAATGTGTATAAACTAGATGGTTGATAATGATGTAAACATAGTGAGACACATAGCTTCATTTTGATCATTTTGAAATTGTGAAGCATGGAAACTTGAACTTGAAATTGAAATATTTATTTTTAATGAATGAAAGTAACATTGTATTTTTAATAAATGTTAGGAGACGTTATTGATGTTGGATGAAATGAAAAGGAATAAGTTTGGGACCAAAGAAATAGGTTGAATGGAGGAAATGAGTCAAAATAAGGAAAAATTTCGAAGCAAGTCAGAGCAGGGGCCAAAAGGCGGATTGGCACACCGTGAGTGCCGATCGGCACTAGAAGGTGGGAAACCCCCTCTCAGCGTGCCGATCGGCATTGAGGGGCAGGCCAAACCACCTCTCTTCCCATTTTGTCAGTTTGGTCTCCAAATCGACTTTTCAACACCTAACTTGCCTCCAATAGACTATTTAATTGAAATAAGAATAAGAGAACATGTTTGACATTTACTTATGTCACTTTAGAGTGACTCGTAAATGGGGTCACTCACCTCACATCGGGGCCTCTTCGGTTTCGGGGTGTGACACAAATGCTAAAAGCTAATGGAACTAGAGAATTATGAAGGAATGTGAAGGTTGATGAGCTCGAATAAGCACTGGGTGATGTAGGCTCCCTCAACCTAAAAAAGTTTAATAAGAATACAAACATGGATAAGTCTCCTCCTCACTTAAAAAGGCTAAGGATAAATGAGAAAAATATTGTAAAGTCAATTTTAGTAAGAAAAGAAACAATTAAAGCTTTTGCGGCACACACATCGTATAAAAGTCGCTGCCACCACCTCTAAATTGTTGTTTAATAGTGGTTGTTTCAGGCATATGAGTAGAGTTAAAAGATAATTTTATTTTTTAGAAAAATGCAAAAAAAGAACAATCACTGTAGATGATGATCATAAATGCAAAATAATCAAGAATATATGATTTAAAATACTAGGGTTTGCCAAAGTAGATGACCTCTTTTATGGTGATGGGCTTCAAGAAAGTCTAATTATCATTTGTAAATTTTGGTAATGCTCAACCTAAAGTAAATTTTGATAACACTGGTTGTTTAGTCATGGATAAAGATCAAGAGTGCGTAGTAAAGGTACTTAGAATTTTAGGTAATTATTATTCAGTTGTACTTGACCTTATCTATGTATACAACAGGACTAGTACTCTAGATTCCATAGACCTATGACACTAAAGGTTAGGACATGTGAATGTCAAGGATCTAGCAAGGCTCTCTAAGAAAGAGATTGTTTGGGTTCTTCCCCCATTAGACGCTCCCTAGCCAAAAAGAAAATAAAATAAAGCTTGACACAAAAGAACCAAGCAAATTGCCATAACTAGACCATTAGAGCTAATACATATGGATCTTATAAGCCTCATTCCAGCAGAAAGTGTAGCAAGAAAAAGGTACATATTAGTGGTGGTTGAAGATTATTCCCATTGGACCTGGGTTGATTTTCTTAGAGAAAAATCAGATGCCTCTAATGCATTACTTAAATTGTGTAAAACGATTCAAAACGAGAAAGATTATTTGATTACATGAATCTGAATTGGTAAAGGAAGAGAATTCATCAATGTCGAGTTTTCATATTACTATGAATCATGAGGAATATCATGTGAAATGTTTCCTACTACTACTTCATAATAAAATCGTGTTGTTGAGAGAAAATAGAATGGTTCAAGAAATGGACCGAGTGATGCTTAACAGTAGAAAATTGCCATAAATTTATAGGCTGAAATAATAAACATTGCAGGAAACACCATTAAAAAAAATATATCTAAAACCAGGAACACTTAAAACTCCTTACGAGTTATGGACTAGAAAGAAACCAATAGTTAAATATTTCAAAAAACTTTGTAGTCCTTGCTATATCTTAAGAGATAGAAAACATTTTAAAAAATTTAACTTCAAGAGTGATGAATGTTTCTTCTTAGGATACCCTACAATAATGTCGTTTTTCAAAATCACTGTTCATCATCTTCATCTGCTCTCTATTGTTGTCCATTAGAGTAAACTTAATTTTCTTCTTTGTTTTTCTGGCATATTTTGACCACTTCTTCGATATTCTTTTTGGTAATTAAATATTTTATAAACCAAAAAAGTGCCCAACTACACTATATAGAAGGGAATAACACTAGAATGAACAAAAGTTTTATCCTAACAACACTGTAAAATTTCACGATTGAAACAGATTGGTTTCTTTGTTTTTTTTTTTTAACCAATTTTTGATAACAAATAAATCAATAGAAAGTCATACAATGGAGCAGCTGGGTAAAGATTGAGATAAATCTAATTTTGATGATTCAAAAATTATATAAAACCTAATTTTAATAAAAATAAATTAAAAGAAAGAATTGAATTAAGAAAACAAAGAAAACAAAAAGTTAAAAAAATTAGTAAAACATACTTTACAAACATGTTTCGAGAAACACAATGACAATATTAAAATTTGTATGTAAAACTTTATTTTATTGAATTGCTTTCTTATTTCTCTCACTAGAAATATACAAAATTTCAGTGAGAGATCTTATTATAACTTGAACAAAAGTGATTGCAAAGATAAAAAAAAATGAGGATTCTCAACATCGAAGACGAATAATTTAGTATAAATAAATATTATATTAGATATAATCATCATTTATAAAAGAAAAAACATAATTGTCATATTAATAAAATAGACACACTTGAAAAATAATAATAACTGACCGTCCATTTACTTCAAATTGAAAATATACATAGGTGTTATAATAATCTAATTTCAATTTGAAGTCTTTAAGAAATAGCGTGGGACTCACTGACAATTGCTCATCCTTTGTTATAGCCGGGCCTGGCGAGCCGACAGGACAAAAATATTGTCGTATCATAGCTCATGTTGGACAGAAGAATGCATGTGGTGTTTTTGTTACATAAATGTAGGGCTGGGGATCAGAGAAAGGTATACGAGGACATCATCATCAGTCAACAAAGCCAACAATGTATTTGAGAGGAGGTAAATTTTAGAATATATAAAAAAATTCAAAAAAAAAATTAATAAAAATCTTATCGAAGAATTAAATTAAATTATGTTGAAATACAAAATATATTTTATGCCCAGTGAAAGCAAGCACTTCAAATGTCAGATTTAGATGATTATAAAAAATGGTAGACAAATGGATGAAGGTTGGACAATGAATTCACCTGATTTGTTGTAAGCAATGTAGCCTCAAAGCATTATAAAATGTATCCCTCCTGCTTTGAAAGCATAATACAACATGGATGAAGATCCACTCGCTTCAGATGGAAATGCAAATCGAGAACTGTAAGCTGCAAATGTCAGATTTCCGGCCTGCTCTTCTATTTCATGATTCCCTTCTACCGCAACAATTGGGATTTTAGACACCAGAGGCTGCATAAATCTGAAAAAACAGATTCGGTGGTACATGCATAAGCAGTCGATTCAGAGGGCTGCATAAACACTTGGGTGCCATTCATAAGCTTGGGCCTTAGGCTACAGCACAACAGATTATTCACATGCTCGAGTCTACTTGAGTAAATTTTTAGGATACCTTACCCCTCAATTTACATAAAGAAACTGATTCATCCGAAAAACAGAAGTAAAGAAATCATGGAAGAATAAAGAATAGTCACCTAGTTTGGTCCCCACAAGAACAATGGGCACTGATGGAGCATGATGTCTTATCTCTGGAACCCACTTCTCCGACAAAACAAGGAGCGGAAAGCAAAAGAAAGAAGCATAAAGATATGATTAGAAAAGTAAATAGATATTATTGAACTACATAAACAAAGGACTAGAACTTTAGAAGCAATTGCTTCAATGCATCTGCTTTTAAAACACTACAAGCCATAAGAAATTCCTTACCAGGGCAGAATTAGATTTCTTCACCTTTTAAAACACTACAAGCCATAAGAAATTCCTCCTCCAAAAGCAAGCAATAGATGTTATCCAAGCTAGAGCACAATTAAGAACATCCATTTCCTTACTGCATTTAATTTCCTTCTCTCAGTGACCCAACAGGAAGAAAATCAACCCAAACAGACTTCACCCAGCAAAGAAAAAGCATATCAAAAGCAAAGGGAAAACAGAATTTTCAAGGAAAAACTCCCAGAAAATCAAGCATTACAACCCCCTGCCCTCTTTGTCCAGATGATGAAATGAGCCTGATTGACTGCTGTTATTTCCATTTTTCATCTTCTCCATACCCAAATGCAAGGATGTACTCCCCAGAAAGACTGGTAGAGAACACCCCTGCATCATCAGTGCACAGGACTATAGGATGTTTTGCATTATACAAATCAGCTGCAATGGCAACACAACAGTATTACATAAGAGTCACGAAATCAATCTATAACAAATAGAAATATGTGCAATAATCGCCACCGAAATTTTTCAGAATTTTATAAGGACAGATAGTCGAGTGGATTTTAACATTTCTATCAACTTAAACAGAACAGGAAAGGGAAAAAAATTCAGATAGAAATAGAAAACCCAACCAAAATGATGAACATCTATGGAAGAAATTGATGCAGTCCGGATGTTGGATGTCAAGCAAATCTCTACCTGCAAGGATGTGAAATGGCAATGGTGAATATAAAAAACAGTTTAGCTGGATAAAAATAACACTAAAACAGCCAAAAAAATTTGGCAAATGATTATATTATATATATTTGGGAGAATACAAAAACATTATTGCACACTATAGATAATTGTATTATATTCTAGATAGGTGAAAGGGAACATCCCTAATTGCATATATTCAAACAGAGAAACCAGCTACTAACAGGAAAACCTAATTGCGAGCTGATCAAAATTCCATCTCCACATCCTCGGATGGACAAAACCAATCTAACCAGTCATCTATAAGATAAGCATGGAAGTAGGGTGAACAAATCGTGAAACAAATCGTGAACTCGAAGTAGCAGTGAACGCACAAGGGTTTGAAGAAGTGACGAAGTGACGATTTAGGGCTTAGACAATGATGAACTTCATGACGATTTAGGGCTTAGACGATGATGAACTTCATGACGATTTAGACGATTTACGGTTTTTTCAGAGGGTTTAAAGAAGTGAACTCGAAGTGACGCGATGAACCCACGAGGGGCCGGCTGTTTTGTTAAAAGAAGTGAACTCGAAGTGACGCGATGAACTAACGAGGGGCCGGCCGTTTTGTTAAAATTGACCAACTCTTTTGGAAACACGTTTTTTAATAGTATCCTATTTTAATAATTAAATTTAAAACAATCTTATTATTGTAAAAAAATTTTAAATAAATCCTAAAATGATAAAAATTCAATGTATTTGAGAGGAAGTAAATTTTAGAATATATAAAAAAAACTCAAAAAAAAATTAATAAAAATCTTATCAAATAATTAAATTAAATTAAAAAAAATTCAAACCTAGAGAAAAAATTTAAATAAAAAAAATTAAGAAGGGACAATTGACCCCATTGGGCTAAGGCTGACTCCATCCATGATCACCTCCAAGAAAAAAAAATTGAGGGGCTAAATAAGTCTCGACTAAAATTTTATTAGAAAATTTTGAGTTGGATTATAATTTTAAGGTGAGAAGTAAAAAAATTAAGATAAAAATTTTACTTCGAGTTAAAATTTTCGAATAAAAATTGAAAAATAATAAGTAAAAATTGAGTTAAACTAAGATTTTAGGACGGACTAATTTGAAAAATATCAAATTATGTGAAATTTTTGTTGGAAAATAATGGGTTTGAGCATAATAAATAGCTAACTTTGAACTAAAATTAAAGTGGGACCCACAAATTAATTTTAGTGGGTCCACATGGGAATGCGTTCTCCTCCATGAGGAGATAAAGATTAACTATTGGGTTGCTCAAAACTATTAAGGGGTGAATGAGAAATTGCCTCCAAACATCACCACTTGGGAATGGTAACTGAGCCTTGAAACTTGTGCAAAAAGCTTGTGTCCCACATAGGATGGAAACAAGGTTGTTAAAGAGTATATATACACATACCTTGCTTTGGGGTTTGGGCCCCAAGGGGCACCCCAATTTTGTGGAAGAAGAAGGACCTAAGCAAATGCTTGGACCACCACACACGCGCGCGCGCGCCGCCGCAGCCGCCCCGAACCGAACCGGGCCGGGCCGGGTCGAGTAGGGTTCTGGGTTCTAGGCTTGGCCCATCGTATATATATATATATATTTTTGGAAAAAATTATTTTAAATAATTTTTCATTAAATGCTGTCATTTTGTTACTGTTAAAACAAATCAAAACGCTGCCGTTTAGTTACCAAATTAATTAGAACCAAAACGTCACCATTTTGCGAGTACAGTTTTTTGGTTTTGGATTAAATCCAAAACGACGTCGTTTTGCGACGGCGTTGGTTTGAATTTTGACTGAACAGTCGTCCCTTTCCATGGTTACGCCTGTGTCTGTTCGCCATAAACAGACACAACAGAACCTTCATAACTGTACCAAATAGTCATGAAGAGGCCTATAAATATCATACATTCACGCACTTATTTAATATAAGTTTTCTAGCATTCTGCATTCAGTGTAGTGTTCGTATTTGAGAGAGAGTCAAATAATGTTGGTTCGACAGACTCACAGTTTGAAGTGCTGCTTCTGTGAGAGTTAGATCATTGTATCCTGGGAGGCAATCGTCCAAAATCGTGAGCACCATAGCAAGGGCGAAAATTGTCTTAAGGACATTGTGAAAATCACTAGCCTTGATCAAATTCAGATTTCTGTTTTCTTCTATTTCGTAAGTTCTTATTTTCTGTTCTGTCAATTCTGTTCTTATTATTTGTTACTGATTTCTGTTACTGATTTATCAAAACAGTACACTATTTTTCAATCCTAAATATATATATATATATATATATATTATGGTTTCTGTTTCAAACTGATATATATATATATATACATATATACTGGAATAACAATCTTAAGACAATTTTTCGTTACAGTATATATATAAATATCAGTTTTACAGTTTCAGTTTCAGTTCTTTACTGTTCTGATTTTACAAACTAGTATACTGATATACTGTTCTGAATATTATTCAACTTGAAATTTTCAAACTGCTTTACTGTCCTGATTTTCAGAAATTGAAACATATCAGTTTTTTTTTTTGTTTTTTTATACATCAGTTGAAATATCACATTTACAAATTCAGAAATTGAAATCTGTCAGTTTTATATATCAGATTTACAGTACTTGATATTCAGACATTAAATACCTTTCTGTTTTAAACAGAAACTTTATATCTATAAACTAAGAAAATCTGGATTTGGAAAAGACTTTATTATTCAAGTTTTTCAAAACATTGTTTTGGTGTCTGTTATACTAATTTGTTTATTGCAGAAATCCTTAAACTAACTCTGTAATTTATTCAGAATTAGTTTCTGAATTTTTTGACTGAATTTGAATATTCTGTACTATTAACAGTAATGGCCACTGATACTACCCCTGCCCCTACTACTACTGTGGTGACCCCTGCTCCTGTTATGTCATCTGCTCCAATGGTCGGAACTGTGCCCGTGAACTATGGAGAAAAACCCGAGAAATTCAATGGGTCTGATTTCAAAAGATGGCAACAAAAGATATTGTTCTATCTTACCACCCTGAATTTGGCTCGGTTCCTTAGAGAAGATGCTTCTACTTTGAGGGAAAATGAGACGGATAGGCAAGTGGTTGCTGCCGTGGAGGCATGGAAGCATGCAGATTTCCTTTGCCGGAATTATGTCCTCAATAGGTTAGACAACACATTATATAATGTGTATTGTACCATCAAGACTGCAAGGGAATTGTGGGATTCACTTGACAGAAAGTACAAGACTGAGGATGCCGGAATGAAGAAATTTATTGTCGGCAGATTCTTGGACTACAAGATGGTTGATTCCAAAACAGTCATCAATCAAGTTCAAGACTTGCAAGTCATCCTACACGAGATTCATGCTGAAGGAATGTCTTTGAGTGAATCATTCCAAGTGGCTGCAATCATTGAAAAATTGCCACCATTATGGAAGGAATTCAAGAACTACCTTAAGCATAAGCGCAAGGAGATGAAGCTTGAAGACTTGATTGTCCGATTGAGGATAGAGGAAGATAATCGTGCTTTCGAAAAGAAGGCAGGAAAAATGGTCATGGAATCCAAGGCCAATGTTATGGAACAAGGGCAAAGTTCTCGCAATAATAAAAAGAGGAAGCATAATGGCAATGGTCCCAAGCAAGGTGCACATAAGAAGTTTCAAGGCAAGTGCTATGTGTGTAACAAACAAGGGCACCGTGCTAAAGATTGCCACAGCCGCAAGGACCAAGGAAACCCAAAGAAGAAACGCCCTCAAGCCAATGTGACTGAAATGGACGGCCTGTCAGATAATGTCTCAGACATGAATCTCTCAGCCGTAGTTTTCGAAGTGAACTTCATTGGCAGCAATACCAAGGAATGGTGGGTAGACACAGGGGCTACTCGTCATGTTTGTTCAGACAAGAAGATGTTCTCATCATATCAAAGCATAGATAATGGGGAACAACTTTTTATGGGTAACTCTTCTTCTTCCAAGGTTGAAGGCCAAGGGAATATGGTATTGAAAATGACTTCAAGCAAGGAGCTTACTCTTAATGATGTGCTGCATGTGCCAGAAATTTGAAAGAATTTCGTGTCAGGCTCATTGTTGAGTAAAAAGGGTTTTAAATTGGTCTTTGTGTCACGCCCCGAATTTCCCACGAACCCGGGCGCGAGTAACGAGACAGAAAGTAAAATAAATAAAAGGACAAAAGTAATTAAATTCAATAAACATGCATCCATCATCATCCATACATAGAGTAACATCGAATACATTGTTCATCAGTCATCCGGGCTTAAGCCCTTACATAACAAAATACAGGTCTCATGGATTGCAAATACATCACGTGCTTCGCCCTCTCAGGGCATCACTAAGTCTCATGTGGCTGGAGGATCCTCATCTGAAAATGTTGCCCACGAATGGGTCAGCACAACTGCTGGTATGATGAAATGCTAATGCCAGAAATAAAGCTAAGGCGTGGCATGTGCAAAGTGTACATTTATTTCTAAATGACATTCAAGCATCGCAGTAATATATATGAATGGTATGCGTGACACACCCATGCACAACTCTATGCCGCACCCACGCACCCATGTCTCATTTACGGGTACTCCCCGATGGCATGAAGTACCAATGCAATGGCCGATTTTGGGTTTTTCACCACAGGATCTACACCCTCATAATGCAAAGCACCATGTGCTTACCCACGCTATGTTCTCAAGGAATTCATCATATGCCAATATGCCAATGCAATCTCAATGAACATGAATCCCAATAATATAACATGCTCGGACAATAAGAAGTAAATCACTAATCGGTTCCGTATACATGCATATCTCATATGTTCGTACATCATGATTCATGTTCTTCACTATATTAATTTGCAAGTAACACATGACATGTGAACAACCAATTCCAAATAAACAGGTAAACACATTACAGATAAACACATACAGCATTCTAGTCATTCACAAATATTCCTAACTTAACTTCATTTCTAACACTAGCAAAACACCATACCTGATGGGTTGGTATCAACCCTAGAAGATCGAGCACTATATGTAACTGAACGGGCGGACGAAAACGTAGGAGATCAGATCGCCTCCTCCTGTCCTGTCAGTGTCCCTAAAAGTAGGAATTACAATTCAGTCCATTGTTGTTTGAATGTATGCTATTCATCAAATTTTATGTCTTTAAATTCATAGGTTTCTATTCTGCTAAATTAGACTCTACCATTGGTTTTAGAACGTTTAAGAAAGTAAGTCTAGGTTTTCGTAGAATTCAATTCGGACACCTGGGTTAAAAAGGGCAAAACAGTCATTTTGCACTTTACACGTGTCCTTACATTTCGTGACCTCTTTTCACAAATCGGACTCTACGGTTGAGTCCGAAATGTTCGAGATAATAAAATTCCACTATTTGTTTACCTAATTCGGAGTTCGTTTGACTGTGTTTCAATCTAGGGGCATTTTGGTAATTTTTAAGGGTTACTACGGGTCTTTTATTTTTTCGGGACCCCGTCTCGCAAAACGGACCTCACCATTGGTCTCGGAATAGTCGAGATAGTCAAAATACACTAATGACTTGTCTCATTTGGACTCCGGGATATTTTTGAATATTTAATTAATTAAATTAATTAAATTAAATAATTAATTAATTAATTTAATTAATATTTTATTAATAATTTAATCAGGTGGGTCAAAGTGTAATTTCTAACAGTTGGGGGGTCAATTTGTAATTTCTGAAAGTTCAGGTTAAGGTTCAAATTCAAAAGGTTCAAATTTAAGGGGTTCAAATTCCAAAAGGTTCAAATTAAAACTAGTTTAATTTGTTATTCTAATTCAGGTTAACCAAACAGGGGATAGGGCTAAAACCAGGATAGGATATCCCTGTCTCTATTCAATTTCAAATTTTTGATTTCTTACTCTTGCAACCAAACGGGCCAAGTTCCTTTTTTTATTTAAAACAACCACGCGACACGTGGCAGGGGCGGTCCACGCCCGACCCGAACCGGACCCGACCCGACCCGACCCGGACAGACCCCCCTTCTTCCCCCGATTTTCCGGCGAACCTCCGGTAGGGTTCCAGCGTCTTCTCCGGCGCCGGTGACCGGATTTTCAGAAAAATCAAGTTTTTAAACTTGATTTTTATGGTGTTTTCGAAGCCCCTTTCAATCCCAAACTATTCTAAAACGTTTTTGGAGTCTTTTAATATCGTTTTGAAGCTTCCAATCACGGTGAAAACCCAGATTTTTCCCCCACGGCCGTGACCTGCACCTCCACTTTTCTCCCTCATTTCTCAACCGTTTTCTATCATTTTTGTTGCGTTTTAATCCCCACATTATGCTCTACAAGGTTCTATAATTTAAATCAATTGAAATGCTCTAAAATAAATCGAAACAGAAGTGACCCACTTACCCGAACCTTCGGCCGTTTCTCTCTCTAGCCGTGCCCTCTTCCACCTTCTTGCTCCGAGCCCAACCCAGCCTCCACTCTCTTCCTCAGAACCCTGTTTCTCTCTCTCACCTTCTGCTTCTTTTCTTTTCTTCTCTTTCCACCCGAGAATGCATCCTTCTTTTTCTCTTCACTTCCTCTCTCTATATCTCTCTCTCTCTCTCTCTCTCCCCAAGACCAACCTACTCTCTGCCCATTTCTGCACTCTCCCCCACTCCCTGAATTCTACTCACACACTCAACCTTGCCCCATACCCCTTTGAGTGTGTAACACTCAAAGTCACACACACACACAACCGGGTACACACACACAACCACATGCCCAAAATCTGATATATATATATATATATATATACACATAATTTAACAATTTAAATACACACTTATACATACATACATAGATACATACACATCACATGCATACATGTATATTCATACATTTACACAACTCATCATATTAATAATAATAATTAATAAAAAAAAATAAAAAAAAAAATTTTCATTCCAAAAAAAAATAAATTAATAAAATAAAACAATTACTTAAATTAAAGAACAGGAAAATTAATTTATTCTAAAAAAAAAATTTTCCGGGTCTTTACATCCTTCCCTCCTTACAAAAATTTCGTCCCGAAATTTAAAATAACATAGAACCAAAAGAAAATACATCACTGATCAAACAACTCAGGGTACCTAACTCGAACCTCGGCCTCACGCTCCCACGTAGGCTCCTCAACCCCATGATGGTTCCAACGAACCTTGACCAAAGGGATGGTCCTGCCTCGCAAAACCTGGTCCCTCGAGTCCAATATCTCTACGGGTCTCTGGTCATAGGAAGCGTCCCCCTCTAACTGAAGACCTACCCAGTCAAGTACATGTGAGGGGTCGGGATGGTACTTCCTCAGCATAGATACATGGAAGACGTCATGAACCCCTGATAGCTGTGGTGGTAAGGCCAGCTTATAGGCCACCTCACCAACTCTCCCAAGTATCTCAAAAGGACCTATATATCGTGGCGATAGCTTCCCACCGCGCCCAAATCTCCTCAAACCTCGTCTGGGAGATACCTTGAGGAACACATGGTCCCCCACCTCAAATGCCAAGGGCCGCCGCCTCCTATCTGCGTAACTCCTCTGGCGGCTCTGAGCTGTCAACAACCGCTGTCTGATCACCTGTATCTTGTCCGTGGTCTCACGAACAATATCAGGTCCTAAGGCAGCTGTCTCTCCCACCTCGGTCCAACATACCGGGGAACGCTAGCTATGGTTGCAGACAACTCTACCAAAGCAAGGTGATCCCCTCAGCTATCCCTGAAGTCCATAACGCAGTCTCTACGCATGTCCTCTAGGATCTGAATGGTACGCCCTGACTGACCATCAGTCCGGGGACGACAGGTAGCACTAAACTTAGCTGAGTCCCTAAGGCTGTCTGAAGGCTCTGCCAAAACCGGGCAGTGAAACGTGGGTTCCTATCTCATGAATCAAAGAAAACATCTCCCTCAGAAGCATACACCGCCCCTCTTTCCCTGTAGCAGCCTATGCTCGTCTAAAGTGTAAATAACCGACCTATCTCCAGCATAATACCACTACTAGACGCATCAAATAAGCTGAAAAAATCTTAATAAGGTATGTGGTCAGCCATCTCCATCGAGTAATCTCTACAGATTCTTGTAAGCATCACTCTATCCCTAACATTATGTCAACATAGTAAATATGAATGAATGAGATGCACTATGATCTATCAATATGCTAGTCCATAAACTAAACATAAAAGATGTACCTCGTACTACGGATGGCCCAGCAGCAGAAGCCTCTGGGGTGGCAACCGCATACACTCTGCCCTGTACGGTCTGACCCTGTCTGCCTCCCCCTCTCGGGGCGGGGGCTCTAACACTCAATGCTGAGGGTGCTGGCTGATAAATAGGTGTTGGGGGTCTATAGTCCGACTGTGGCTGGGGTAAAGGTACCTGGGTGTGCTGGTAATAGTGGGGGCTTGGTGTGCTCTGTGAGGTCTGTCCCTGAGGGCAGGGGGCCTTGATATGGCCCGGCTGATGACAAGTATAGCACACTGGTGTGGCCCTCCAGGCCTGACTCTGAGACTGAGATGGAAGTGGTAGCTGGCTCGGTCCTGTCCCTGATCCCTGACTAGGATCCCTCTGTGGGCAATCAGCCATCCTGTGGCCAGGCTGTCCACACTGGTAGCATGTGAGGGTCAGCTGTGGTGCCCCTCCTCGAGGAGTAGTAGACATAGTGGGCTGGGGAGCTAAAAGCTGCATAGGTCTCTGGGATGTAGATGGAGAAGAGGTACTGCCCCGGAACCTCTTCGGTGGTCTCCCACCTGAATGAGCTGGGACGGTCACAGTAGGCTGAGCTGGTGTAAATGCTAGTGCTGTGGCTGGCCTGGTCTGAGTCCGGGACTCCCTAATCCCTCTGAGAGCTGCCAACTCCCTCTCTACCCTCGTGGCCCTGATCACAGCCTCCTCGTAAGTGTCAATGATGTGACCCGCTAGTCTATCCCTGATAGAGGTCTTCAGCCCCTCTAGAAAATGATAAACTCTCAGCTCCTCTACCCCAATAATATGCGGGGCAAACCTGCCCAATGCGGTAAACTGGGACTCATACTGCGTCACGGTCATGTCCCTCTGAAGTAGGGTCTCAAACTCTCTCCTGAACCCGACCCTAGCAGTCGCTGGAAAGTAGTGGTCATTGAACATGGCCACAAATGCATCCCACCCCTCTCCGAACCTGCTAATCCTGCCGGCAGATACCTTCCACCACTGGCTCGCTAGTCCTGTAAACTGGAAGGTAGCACATCGGATCCTCAGGTGTGGCTCAACAATCCCTAGTGAGTCCAGGATCCTCACAATCTGATCCAGCCACTCCTCGGCCACCAAAGGATCAGGCTGTCCTGCAAATGACGGTGGCCTCATACGCTGAAACGCCTTCATGACGAAGGTGTCTCTGGTCTCCCCACCGGCCGCTCTGGCCGCGGCACCGGCAGCCCTGGCCTCGGCCTCAGTAGCTCTGGCCTCAGCATCAGTGGTCCTGGCCTCCTGCATGGCACGGAAGCACTCCTGTATAATGGTCGCCAAATCTCTGGCGCCAATAGTCTGCCCCACCTCCTCCACAGGGGCTGGAGCAATACCCTCCCCAGCTGCACTATGCTCGGGAACGTCAGCTGGGGCAACTACCTCCTCAACCACGTCAGGAATAGGGGCAGCAGCTCTGGGTCTGCCACGACGAGGCTGGGCGGCACCTAGAGGCGCACCCCTACCCCTACCCCCTCTGGGTGGTCTGCCTCTCGTAGGAGCTCGTCTAGGAGGCATATCTACAAGTCCAAAAGAAAAATTCAATATCACTTTTTCACGTAATCACAATAGGGCATGCATTAAGACACATAATCACGTAGCACATAAAATCCTATCACATGCTGCTAACCGTTCACACTAAGTCTCATTCTCTTCTCTAGGGTCTCATGGTGTTAAACAACACCCCACAGTCTCTAGGTATTCGAACCTATGCTCTGATACCACGTTGTCACGCCCCGAATTTCCCACGAACCCGGGCGCGAGTAACGAGACAGAAAGTAAAATAAATAAAAGGACAAAAGTAATTAAATTCAATAAACATGCATCCATCATCATCCATACATAGAGTAACATCGAATACATTGTTCATCAGTCATCCGGGCTTAAGCCCTTACATAACAAAATACAGGTCTCATGGATTGCAAATACATCACGTGCTTCGCCCTCTCAGGGCATCACTAAGTCTCATGTGGCTGGAGGATCCTCATCTGAAAATGTTGCCCACGAATGGGTCAGCACAACTGCTGGTATGATGAAATGCTAATGCCAGAAATAAAGCTAAGGCGTGGCATGTGCAAAGTGTACATTTATTTCTAAATGACATTCAAGCATCGCAGTAATATATATGAATGGTATGCGTGACACACCCATGCACAACTCTATGCCGCACCCACGCACCCATGTCTCATTTACGGGTACTCCCCGATGGCATGAAGTACCAATGCAATGGCCGATTTTGGGTTTTTCACCACAGGATCTACACCCTCATAATGCAAAGCACCATGTGCTTACCCACGCTATGTTCTCAAGGAATTCATCATATGCCAATATGCCAATGCAATCTCAATGAACATGAATCCCAATAATATAACATGCTCGGACAATAAGAAGTAAATCACTAATCGGTTCCGTATACATGCATATCTCATATGTTCGTACATCATGATTCATGTTCTTCACTATATTAATTTGCAAGTAACACATGACATGTGAACAACCAATTCCAAATAAACAGGTAAACACATTACAGATAAACACATACAGCATTCTAGTCATTCACAAATATTCCTAACTTAACTTCATTTCTAACACTAGCAAAACACCATACCTGATGGGTTGGTATCAACCCTAGAAGATCGAGCACTATATGTAACTGAACGGGCGGACGAAAACGTAGGAGATCAGATCGCCTCCTCCTGTCCTGTCAGTGTCCCTAAAAGTAGGAATTACAATTCAGTCCATTGTTGTTTGAATGTATGCTATTCATCAAATTTTATGTCTTTAAATTCATAGGTTTCTATTCTGCTAAATTAGACTCTACCATTGGTTTTAGAACGTTTAAGAAAGTAAGTCTAGGTTTTCGTAGAATTCAATTCGGACACCTGGGTTAAAAAGGGCAAAACAGTCATTTTGCACTTTACACGTGTCCTTACATTTCGTGACCTCTTTTCACAAATCGGACTCTACGGTTGAGTCCGAAATGTTCGAGATAATAAAATTCCACTATTTGTTTACCTAATTCGGAGTTCGTTTGACTGTGTTTCAATCTAGGGGCATTTTGGTAATTTTTAAGGGTTACTACGGGTCTTTTATTTTTTCGGGACCCCGTCTCGCAAAACGGACCTCACCATTGGTCTCGGAATAGTCGAGATAGTCAAAATACACTAATGACTTGTCTCATTTGGACTCCGGGATATTTTTGAATATTTAATTAATTAAATTAATTAAATTAAATAATTAATTAATTAATTTAATTAATATTTTATTAATAATTTAATCAGGTGGGTCAAAGTGTAATTTCTAACAGTTGGGGGGTCAATTTGTAATTTCTGAAAGTTCAGGTTAAGGTTCAAATTCAAAAGGTTCAAATTTAAGGGGTTCAAATTCCAAAAGGTTCAAATTAAAACTAGTTTAATTTGTTATTCTAATTCAGGTTAACCAAACAGGGGATAGGGCTAAAACCAGGATAGGATATCCCTGTCTCTATTCAATTTCAAATTTTTGATTTCTTACTCTTGCAACCAAACGGGCCAAGTTCCTTTTTTTATTTAAAACAACCATGCGACACGTGGCAGGGGCGGTCCACGCCCGACCCGAACCGGACCCGACCCGACCCGACCCGGACAGACCCCCCTTCTTCCCCCGATTTTCCGGCGAACCTCCGGTAGGGTTCCAGCGTCTTCTCCGGCGCCGGTGACCGGATTTTCAGAAAAATCAAGTTTTTAAACTTGATTTTTATGGTGTTTTCGAAGCCCCTTTCAATCCCAAACTATTCTAAAACGTTTTTGGAGTCTTTTAATATCGTTTTGAAGCTTCCAATCACGGTGAAAACCCAGATTTTTCCCCCACGGCCGTGACCTGCACCTCCACTTTTCTCCCTCATTTCTCAACCGTTTTCTATCATTTTTGTTGCGTTTTAATCCCCACATTATGCTCTACAAGGTTCTATAATTTAAATCAATTGAAATGCTCTAAAATAAATCGAAACAGAAGTGACCCACTTACCCGAACCTTCGGCCGTTTCTCTCTCTAGCCGTGCCCTCTTCCACCTTCTTGCTCCGAGCCCAACCCAGCCTCCACTCTCTTCCTCAGAACCCTGTTTCTCTCTCTCACCTTCTGCTTCTTTTCTTTTCTTCTCTTTCCACCCGAGAATGCATCCTTCTTTTTCTCTTCACTTCCTCTCTCTATATCTCTCTCTCTCTCTCTCTCTCCCCAAGACCAACCTACTCTCTGCCCATTTCTGCACTCTCCCCCACTCCCTGAATTCTACTCACACACTCAACCTTGCCCCATACCCCTTTGAGTGTGTAACACTCAAAGTCACACACACACACAACCGGGTACACACACACAACCACATGCCCAAAATCTGATATATATATATATATATATATATATATATACACATAATTTAACAATTTAAATACACACTTATACATACATACATAGATACATACACATCACATGCATACATGTATATTCATACATTTACACAACTCATCATATTAATAATAATAATTAATAAATAAAAATAAAAAAAAAAATTTCATTCCAAAAAAAAATAAATTAATAAAATAAAACAATTACTTAAATTAAAGAACAGGAAAATTAATTTATTCTAAAAAAAAAATTTTCCGGGTCTTTACACTTTGTATCTGACAAGTTTATCCTCACCAAAAATGGGATGTATGTGGGGAAGGGGTATATGAGCAATGGGCTCTTCAAGATGAATGCAATGACCATTGTACCTCCAATTAAGAATAATAATAATAAGAACACATCTTCTGCTTATATGCTTGAGTCTTCAAATGTGTGGCATGGTAGACTAGGACATGTTAATTTTGATACATTGCGTAGATTAATTAATATGGAATGTTTGCCTAAATTTGAAATAGATCCAAATCAAAAATTTGAGATTTGTGTGGAATCTAAACTTACTAGAACTTCTTTTCAATCAATTGAAAGAAGTAGTGAACCTCTAGAATTAATACACTCAGATATTTGTAATCTGAAATTTATTCAAACTAGAGGTGGTAAGAAATATTTTCTTACATTAATTGATGACTGCACAAGATACTGTTATGTTTACTTATTGAGAAGTAAAGATGAGGCATTAGAAATGTTTAAACATTTCAAGAATGAGGTTGAGAACCAACTTGATAGAAAAATCAAGGTGATTAGAAGTGATAGAGGAGGTGAATATGAAGCGCCTTTTGGTGAATTTTGTTCACAACATGGTATAGTACACCAAACAACTGCACCCTATTCACCTCAACAAAATGGGATTGCTGAACAAAAGAACAGAACTTTAAAAGAAATGATGAATGCGTTACTATTAAGTTCTGGACTACCTCAGAATTTGTGGGGGGAAGCAATTCTTTCCGCAAATTATATTCTCAACCGAATACCTCAAAAGAAAACCAATGAATCCCCCTACGAGTTGTGGAAAGGTCGAAGACCTTCTTACAAATACTTAAAAGTATGGGGGTGTTTGGCTAAAGTGGCGGTACCTATACCTAAAAAGGTTAAAATAGGACCAAAAACAGTTGATTGTGTTTTTATTGGGTATGCTCATAATAGTAGTGCATATCGTTTTCTGATTCATAAATCTGAAATTCCTGATATGCATGTCAATACTATTATCGAGTCAAGGAATGCATCTTTCTTTGAAAATGTGTTTCCTTACAAATCCACACAGGAGACAAACTCAAGTAAAAGAACTCATAATACTGCAATAAGCAGTAGTCAAGGCCAACAAGATGATAATGAACCTAGACGCAGCAAAAGAGCTAGAACATCAAAATCTTTTGGTCCAGATTTTCTAACATATTTGTTAGAAGATGAGCCTCGAAGCTTTAAAGAAGTAATGTCGAGCCCTGAAGCTCCATATTGGAAAGAGGCTATTAACGATGAAGTAGAATCTATTCTGCAAAATCATACATGGGAACTAGTGGATCTTCCACCAGGTTCAAAACCTCTTGGATATAAATGGATATTCAATAAGAAAATGAAAGCAGATGGATCTATCGATAAATATAAGGCCAGACTGGTTATCAAAGGTTACAAGCAAAAGGAAGGCTTGGACTATTTTTATACATATTCACCAGTTACGAGAATATCATCCATTCGAATGTTAATAGCTATTGCAGCTATACACAATCTAGAGATACATCAAATGGATGTAAAGACAGCTTTCTTAAATGGTAATTTGGATGAAGAAATATACATGGAACAACTCGAAGGGTTTATTGTTCCAGGTCAAGAAAAGAAAGTTTGTCGGCTTGTTAAATCCCTTTATGGGTTAAAGCAAGCACCTAAGCAATGGCATGAGAAATTTGACAATGTAATGATGTCAACTGGGTTCAAAATCAACGAGTGTGACAAATGTGTATATGTCAAGAACACCGAACATGGGTTTGTCATTATTTGTCTTTATGTTGATGATATGCTCATTATGGGTAATAATAATGAAGTCATTAAAACTACCAAGAAAATGTTGAATAACAAATTCGACATGAAGGACTTAGGTGTTGCCGATGCAATACTTGGGATAAAAATCTTTAGAACATCGGAAGGACTAATATTATCTCAATCACATTATATTGAGAAAATTCTCAAGAAATTTAAACAAGATGATAGCAGTCCAGCGAGAACACCTGTAGATGTAAATTTACATCTCTCTAAAAATAATGGCAAAAACATATCACAACTAGAATATGCACAAATAATTGGCAGCCTAATATATGTCATGAATTGTACCCGTCCAGACATAGCTTACGCTGTCAGTAAATTGAGTAGATACACAAGTAATCCAGGTCCGAACCATTGGAAGGCAATAGTTAGGGTTTTGAGATATCTCAAATATACCCAAAACTTTGGATTGCACTACTCAAGATATCCAGCAGTACTTGAAGGATATTGCGACGCAAATTGGATATCCGACACCAAAGACTCGAAGTCCACAAGTGGCTATCTGTTTACACTTGGTGGTGGAGCGGTGTCGTGGAAATCTTCTAAGCAAACGTGCATTGCTAGATCCACGATGGAATCTGAGTTTATTGCACTAGATAAAGCTGAGGAAGAAGCCGAGTGGCTTCGTCACTTCCTAGAAGATATTCCAATGTGGCCAAAACCTGTGCCCGCTATCTGTATTCATTGCGATAGTCAATCAGCGATTGGTAAGGCACAGAGTCATATGTATAACGGTAAATCTTGACATATTCGTCGAAGACATAATACCGTAAAACAACTTCTCTCTAATGATATTATGACCATTGAATACATAAGGTCAAAAGATAACATTGCGGATCCGTTAACCAAAGGTTTGACCAGAGAGCAAGTGAATAAATCATCAAGGGGAATAGGTTTAAAGCCTATACACTAAAGAGTCGCCATAATGGCAACCCAACCTAGCTGACTGGAGATCCCAAGATCTAGGTTCAAAGGGACAACCGAATTGTGTGTGACTCATTGAGATCACTATGGAGATCAAATCTCCTACCCATTCCTATGATTAGAATAGTGATGTCTGTAGCGTTAAACAGGGTAAGCAAAAGCTTTTAATGATTCTTATATCTTGTTGAAAACAAGTGGGGTATAGCAGAATACCCTTAATAAGAAATCACCTATATGAGTGTGAACTGGGCCGATTCTATGAGAATGATAAAGACTAAATTCTCTAAGAGCACTCATGAAACCAGGAATTGTTCAGGGCCAAAATGAACACAATCATGAGAACCAACTGTGTTAGGAAAGATTTTGTGTGAATGCTGTTGTCTTGGTTTACACAAACAATTGAACAGTTCAAGACATCATGTTCACTGATCAATCAGTAAACCCGATAGCATTTCACAAGGGAAGGTTCAAGGCCACAAGCTACCTTCCTCTATACAGAAAATTTTCAAATGAACTCTCTCTTAGTGTCTGCATGTCACTTGCATTACTTTCAGTCAATTTCATTCATGTGGGGGATTGTTGAAAAATAATGGGTTTGAGCATAATAAATAGCTAACTTTGAGCTAAAATTAAAGTGGGTCCCACAAATTAATTTTAGTGGGTCCACATGGGAATGTGTTCTCCTCCATGAGGAGATAAAGATTAACTATTGGGTTGCTCAAAACCATTAAGGGGTGAATGAGAAATTGCCTCCAAACATCACCACTTGGGAATGGTAACTAAGCCTTGAAACTTATGAGCCTTGAAACTTGTGCAAAAAGCTTGTGTCCCACATAGGATGGAAACAAGGCTGTTAAAGAGTATATATACACATACCTTGCTTTGGGGTTTGGGCCCCAAGGGGCACCCCAATTTTGTGGAAGAGGGATGACCTAAGTAAATGCTTAGACCACCACACGCGCGCGCGCGCGCCGCCGCCGCCGCCGCCACCCCGCACCGCACCGCACCGGGTCGGGTCGGGTTCTGGGCTTGGGCTTGGGCTTGGCCCGTCGTATATATATCTTTTTGGAGAAAATTATTTTAAATAATTTTTCATTAAATGCTGTCGTTTTGTTATTGTTAAAACAAATCAAAACGTTGCCGTTTAGTTACCAGATTAATTAGAACCAAAACGTCACCGTTCTGCGAGTACGATTTTTTTTGTTTTGGATTAAATTCAAAACGACGTCGTTTTGCGATGGCGTTGGTTTGAATTTTGACTGAACAGTCGTCCCTTTCCATGGTTGCACCTGTGTCTGTTCGCCATGAACAGACACAACAGAACCTTCATTACTGTACCAAACAGTCATGAAGAGGCCTACAAATATCATACATTCACGCACTTATTTAATATAAGTTTTCTAGCATTCTGCATTTAGTGTAGCGTTCGTATTTGAGAGAGAGTCAAATACTGTTGATTCGACAGACTCACAGTTTGAAGTGCTGCTTCTGTGAGAGTTAGATCATTGTATCCTGGGAGGCAATCGTCCAAAATCGTGAGCACCATAGCAAGGGCAAAAATTGTCTTAAGGACATAGTGAAAATCACTAGCCTTGATCAAATTCAGATTTCTGTTTTCTTCTATTTCGTAAGTTCTTATTTTCTGTTCTGTCAATTCTGTTCTTATTATTTGTTACTGATTTCTGTTACTGATTTATCAAAACAGTACACTATTTTTCAATCCTAAATATATATATATATATACATATATACTGGAATAACAATTTTTTTGTTAGATTTGGAGGGAGCTATAATCTACTCTTAGTTCTGGCCTTGATCACCATGATAATCCTACTTTAACAGTTTGTTTAATTCAAAATTTTAAAGTAAAATGAAAGATAAAATAACTTAAAATAAAAGACATAAAAAAAAAAGAAAGCAATCGTTAGGTTTAACATTGTTCGAGTATTTGTATTTAGGAAAAAAAAGAGAAAAAAATTATTATTATTTATTTAAATAGTAAGTAAAAAATCAATATATATATACATAAAATGTTTAACAATTATATTCATTTTATTATAATAACTGAAATTTTTAACACATACATTTAATAATATATTTGATGAAGTCAACTTAATAATTACATATTTTTTCTTAATCTTCTTTAAGAAAAGATTATTTTCTCTTTTTCCTAAAATGGATCCAAAGACATATTGTAATATTATTTTATCTTAATTTTATTTTTATTTTCTTTTCAAATCTTTCCATTCAAACCAATAAGTTATCATTAAGTTAGGATGCCGATGTGCAACCATCTAAATAGACAAGTTATGTTTGCTTACATTTTTAAAAACAGTTTTTAATTTCAAAAGGTGAGATACATGTTTTAAAGTAATTTTTTTAATTTTTTAAAATTTAAATTACCATATTTAAATATATTTTTATAATTTTTAAAAAATTAATTACAAAATTTTAAAATATATTTCAAAAATTTTTTAAAAAATTATATGTGAATAACTTTTCATCCTTTTGCTCACACACACACACACACACACTCATATATATAACTAGCTACCGACAAGATTTTCTTCCAGCACCAACGATACAAATTTTGAAACTCTAAATGTTTGACAGGTGGCTGATGGGAATTATCAATGCTCAACCAGAGCTTCTGGCTATATTCATGGTTTTACATATATATATATATATATATATATATATATTATAATATCATATGTAATGCCCTTGTCATAAAATATAAGATTTTTAATGTTTCCATCTCAGATGATTATATGAGACTCTAGGGACACAATCTTTTTTTTTGGAACAGCTCCAATCACACAAAACCCAATAAAAATCCATCTGTAATGAAATCTGCATGAGATTATTTAGCTAGCTATAAAAAAAATAAATAAATCTATTGTGCGTACTATAAGTTATAAAAAAAATTAAATTAGATAACATAATACATAAAATAAAATGTGTGGTGAGACTCTTTCCAATGTGATTCATGACTTTAATTTTTTTTATAAATATATTTGAATAAAAAAATTTTAAAATTTTTTTTGCAGTTTACAGCCCAATATTCCTGCTAAAATATTGGTGTATTCCATAAAAAATAGAAAAATTGGGATCTCATTTTATAATTATTTCGTAAGCTTACGAGAAGGTATTTATTATTGTTACAATTTTTTTTTTTAATATATATGACCTGAAATTAATTTTACTAATCACAATTTTCGATTACATGAACGAACTGTAAATCGAGATCATGAGAAAGATAGGAAGGAAGTTCTTGTAATTTGTTGAATTTAAAAATATTATTATACTAATGATTGAACTCAAAAAAAAAATATTACTGTAATACTAATTATTAAATTCAAGTAAAAACAAAATATGACGATATGATGTTTATACAGACACTTTGCATTTGAAACAGAGATAATATATATTCAATCAGCCAGCCATTTAAAGTAAGGCAGAACCCCGGGGCGGCAATCTCAAAAACTGACGAGACCTCTCTTTCATTCCACCATCAATGTTACAAAAACTCACACACACACACACATATATATAGATAATATTAATTTTAATCTTATATAAAATAAGCCGGATTAATGCTAATCTCATTTTAATTAAAATACCTACTTTTATTATAATATTACCAGTAATTATTTGATGGTTTCAGGGTCAGGTTGGTTGAAACTCACGTTTATAATATTATATTATACATACACATGTAAATTTTTATCTTAACAATCAGATTAAGAATCACGTCTGTAATATACATAATTATTATATTATTTTTTTCACGTATCATCATCTCTCAAACTATTCTGGCTACATCAACAGTAGTATACATAATTAAACAAGCATAACAAGTGAAAAAAAATTGAAACATTAGTTTGTAGGCATAAAAAGTTTTTTTTTTAAGTTGAACTTTTTGCTCTCTCTTGTTAAAAAAAATAATAAATAAAATCTTATTTTAACATTTAATTCATATGAATTTGACCACAATTACCCCCCACCAGTCTTTCCTCCAGACCCACAATTCCCCCATCCCCGAACTTTCTCCCAATAATCGTTCTTATCTTTATATCTTCAACAAAACCTCTGTTCCTATCTTTTCTTTTATCTAGATCTACACATAAATCTCTCTCCATATATACTATTATTATATATATAAACGTGTGTATACACGTAATACCCACATACATACAAATATATATATATATATATTATTACGTACCCCAAGTCCAAAATTAGATTGAAGAGAAAAAAATTAGAAAATAAAGAAAATAAAAAAGCAAAATGCAAAAAGAAACACAACGTTATTTAACATGCAACAATCCAATTGGGTAAAATGTTCCCATCTAAAAAAGTTGTCGAATTTATCACTAACTGATATGGATTACTATAACTTATGCTAGTTTTTAAATTAGTTACTTAAATCATGATTAATTAATTGATTAAGGTTAAAAAAAGTAGGGAGAAAATTCTCCACTATACAATTTAGCGGGCAATAAGTCAACACTCACGAAGACCTTTTAGCATTTGTTTATAAAGACGTGTTTGAATAGGAGATTGTGTTTTCTGTGTTTCGAAATTCAAATCAAGATTTTGATTTTTTAATATTTGAATGTTTATTTTTATGTTTTCAAAACGTCTGTGTGGACGTTTTCAAATATAAATGTTTGTTTAAAAAAAGTGCAAGTAAAGAATTTTTTTCAAACGCTTGTTTCAAAAATATCCGTTTTTTATTTGTAACACATTCAACATTTTTAACAGCTCATCCAAATTTTACAATATCATTTAAGTTTATTTCAAGTATATAATAATTTAAACATTTACAACTTAACTTAAACAGCACTTTTCAAACCATACTTTTTTCAAATTACATTTTTCTCAAACTATATTTTCCCACCATTCATCCAAACAAATACTAAATATAAATAACTTTCTTTCTTTATCAACAAATATTTAATTTTCTTTGAAATTTTTATAGTTCTATAATAGTTGGATTAATTTTCTTTGAAGATTAATAACTTCAATTATATGGCTGGGTATTATTTCTCTATACAAGTTATTATTTTTATTTTAATTTTTGGAAGAAGCTATAAATATTATAATATATGAATTATAATCAAATAAACAAGAATTGATCAACATAATCAATCCTATACAAAATTCAAACCAGAAACGTTTTAAATATGGATCTCGTAAGGCAATCCCAACCCAACCCATGAGTAGGTGAAAATAATGTTTACATCTTTAAGAACCAACAACATAATTAATCCTATACAAAACTCAAACCGGAAGGTTATCAAATATAAACCTAACTCATGACTGGGTAAAAATAATTCTCACATCCTCCTAATGAAGAGCGAAACTCAAACTCGTGACTCTCTCTTTAGAAAAGTATATGAGTGGCCAACTGATCTAGTTTCAGTTAGTTATTTTTTGTTCTTTTCATTGATGCACTGTAAATTAGTATGACCAATTAAATTGATATATTATGAAAATTTTATTTTATTTATATTCAAAGAGAGTTTAACCTCTTTAACTTAATACGAAAAAGATTATTAAAAAATAAATTTCTTTTTTTTTTAAAAAATAGAATATCTCATTAACTTTGTCACTAAACTAATTCTCTAACTCATGAGATCCACACATCATCCTCAGAGTTTTTTTTATGATTTAATTCTGAAAATAAATTTTCTAAGCAATGATTTGGCCGGACTTTGTTCAGTTAATTATTAAAGTTTTCAAACTAATTTTCAACTGAGCAAAGAGAGAGTTGAAACCAATTTCAGTGCGTTGGAGCAACCTAAGGAGTCAATGACTTAATTTTACCCCTAATCAACTAGTAAGCCATAGTTTAATCATGGTTTAAGTATCTAATTTAAAAACTAGCATGAGTTTGAGTGAGACATTCTAATTTCCATGTGTTAGACAGTTGTTAGGTGATGTAAAACTACCTCTTTAGGAATCAGTCTAAACAACTTTAAATTCTTATATGTCACGTTTGGTACGGTAAAATGTATTTTTCATGAATATCTATTCTAACTTTTTTATTTTTTATTCTTATTTGGTAATTAGAAAGGCCGATTTCATGAAATGGACATTTTATTAAAACCATTCCAAGTATTCTTTTAACTTAGATGAATAATCCTTATTCCATTCAATGACATTTTCATTCTATTTCTTATCTCATTTCATAGAATGACCACTGTATTTCTACATACCAAATATGATCTTAAATTCATACATTAATTTTAAAAAAAAATGCATATAAACAAAAAATAATAATTAAATATGATATACCAAACATTTTTCTTGGGTATAACATGCAATTTATAACATATAGCATCTATTTTCTTCTAATTATTACATTCATGCACTAGTTCTTTTTCTTTTTAGTTTCTTCTATCTCAGAAGTTGAATAATGAAAAAAAAAAATGAAAAATCAACTTCACATCTTCTTAGAGTTTGCGTACCCTAAAAAAAAAAAAAAGAAAGAAAGAAAAAAAGAGAGAAAGAAAGAAACCCTTCATGTCTTATAGTGTAAGAGAAGCTGCACTGCAAAGAAGACATGCCAGAAAGGTTGAGATAGTGGTAGTCTTGGTAGGCATTCTTCCTTTATCAGTCCTCAACACCATAGCTTCATATATTGGCCAACAATTTAATACCACAAAACTAGCTAAAAACATTTGCAAAAACAGTCCCTCTAAGTTTCTACCTCTAAAAACTTCTACCAACCCCACCAAGAACGCCACCAAGTTGATTATTGCCGCCATTGCCAGTGGCACGAACATCGACGATGGCACTCCAAACTCAAAGATCCCTTGATCATACCTTTTGCTCTGTTCATCATCAAGAACTTTGCTGGTCACATTGAATCCTTGTGTGGCTATGCCCAAGTGTTTGGTCACATACTCAAATAATCCAAACAAGTAAGATGAGACTCCCTTTATCATCCACATCCTTTGATCACTCCACCACCTTCCCAATGTTCCTTGGGCTAATATGAAATCCAGGCAATCTTGTCCATAGGCCCCAAGAAATAGAAACACGTACAAGAAGAACCAAGGGTCTGAGACTTGTAACACCCCTTTGTACAATCAGTGTTATCACATTAACATTATATGGTGAAATTATTCAGTGGGTCCGTTAAATACACGCATGTGACATCCACTATCATTTTTGTCGTACAGTGAAATCCATGTGGGTTCCACAAAATGTTAAAATCACAATCGTTGCCACTCCAAAAATTTACTTTCAACGGCAAATTTCGTTGCTAAATGTTCAATCATGCATAAATGTTTAAATTAATGGAGAATAAAGATTTAATATTGATTGGTAATATTAGTGTAGTACAAATTAAATAAGAATTTCAATCAAAGAAAGAGAAAAAACTTCATGCTATACAAAAAAATTCAAAATTCAAAAGTCAATAAAAGTTTTATTAAGGGAACAAATTGAAATTAAAAAGCGGGTAAAGTGAAAAAAAAATTAGACTTAGGAGAGCAGAAATATAAACTAAAAGGTATATTTGAAAAATAAAATAAAATATATAAAAAAATTCAAATAAGTTTTTTTTTTCCCATCCTTAGCTGATTTTGTCCCTGACCATCACACAAATGTGACGGACTCGCTGAATAATTTTTCCGCGATATAGGCTTTTATATATATATATATATATATATATATATATATAGGTGCTATGCTAACAATAAAATAAGTTATTTATGAACAAAAGGACCATAAATTAAAAGCAAATGAGTGCAGATACACACCTTTGGGAAGATGGTGATTCCATTGAGGAGAGCTAGCTGAGGGAGGAAAGCGTAAGTGGTGATTGGAATTGACCAAATGGCCCAAAAAGCATAGTGAGCAAAACCATGGCCCATTAGAGGGCCCATTGCTCTGGCACCAAAGGTTATAGGACAGTATTTGGAGAAGGCCACCTCAAGTAGCCCAACGGACCATCGCTTGTTTTGGCTCAGTGCATCGTTAAGGGTAATGGGTACATCTCCCAAAAAAGCAGGCCTTTCAGGATTACAAAATACTGAGTTCCATCCCTCACACAGCAGCCTATACCCAGTATAGTAGTCTTTAACCAGAGACCCATATCTGAAGCCCATCTGCACATATTAGGCCCAAATATCATTAATATCACTACTTTCCTATATTTTTGTCTTCGTTTTAGGCAACATTTCGCAGTGATAAAGTCAGTTTTTGAGGAGAAGTTATTTGTTGAGACAATCATTTTACGTCATTATATGATATAGAGTGACGGTTTCTAATAAAATTTTAAAATTTTTCTTAATCTTTAATAAATAACTTACTTAAGGCCTTGTAGTGAAGTGGTATTCAATCATTGCCAGTGGCTAAGTTAAGTCATATTTTATTATGTGAATAGGATGGGTTGGGTTAGAAGGGTAGTTAGGTGTCTGGGCATTGGACGGATCCTCCCATCGGCCCATAGGGTCCTAGTCGCTCTTAACGTATGAAAAAAAAATTATTCATAAAATTAAGAAAAGTATTAGACTTTGTAAGGAGTAGTCACACTATATCAGAGAATGAGGTAGATTAAATGTCTCATCGACTAATTTCTTTCATTTCATAGTATTTACTGTAGTTCTAATTTTGAGGCAAACTTTTTACACTGCCAAACACAGCATTAATAACAAGCATACGTTGAAACCCCAACTGGTCTGGTGCTCATAATTGCAACCTGCAACATGGTGAGCCAATGACAAGATTTGTTGGGCCTGGAGGGGCTTGTCCACGACATGGTCTGGGCATAGTTCAGGAATTTCAGGAGTCACAAAAGATGATGGGCCTCCAAAGAAAAAACGGCGAGAGAAAAAGCAGCCTGTCCCAACAAAACTAGTGCCTTGCAGGCCGTCCATTCCCACCGGATTGATTTGAAACAAATATTTAAATTCAGAAGCATAGATGTCGTCGTTGTTGAGACCATGGAACCTTTGGGGAAACTGAACGTATCCCAAATTGGGCCGGGCTGCTGGATTTGAGAAGAAGTAACATAGTACCCGATGAGGCGTTTGGGGATCATTTGAATACATGTCGCAGTCTAGACTCAGTATTATAGGTGCATTGGTCATGATGCCCGACACTCGCAGCTACGCCCACAAAATAACATGAAGATTTTTACAAAAAAAAAAAAGTAGTAAGAGGGCAATGAACACACACACACACATAACTTTGGATTGACATAGAGTATTTCTGCATGGTATCACGTTAATATCCTCTACAATCATTGACACAAGAAAAAGAAAAATTAATTTATGAAACCGTAACATCGTGTGATTTTTACTATAATTTTAATATTTACAAATTAATTAAATTACATTAATTATATCTAAAAAAAATCAGTATAATTTATTTTTATAAATTTAATTTGACTTAACATAAATATTAAATTACATAACAGTTACATATAAATAACTTTGTAACGTCTCGATAGAGAGGGGCTCTAAAAATTTGAAAAATATAAATTGACCCCCTCTAAATTTTTTATATTTTCACAAGACATTCTTCAAAATTTTCATAAAATTCTTTCACCTTAAATATGACTTTGGATCGGCCATTATCAGCAATAACTATTACATGAGAGAATGACGTTGTTATTTGTACAAGTCGGATCCTTATAGAAGTTCGTATAATGCATGCTTGCATTCTGTGCCACTACGTGTATTATATAAATGATCAAGAGTGACAACATATTTTGGTATTAGATCATGTAAAAATTATTTTAAGATAAATTACAATGATTTTTTTTTAAGTTTTTGATAATTATAAAGATCTCTCCTCCAGTCTTATTTTTTTTAAATGACAAAAATTTTATTTTTATTTATTTATTTATTTGGGCTTTTTTAACTTTTTTTCATGTTCAAATAAATATTAATTAAAATTTTTTTGACTAAAAAAATATAAGTTATTTACCTTAAAATGAAAAAAAAAATCTTTAAAAAAAGTTAGAAAAATGTCAAAATTTAAAAAATAAATGAAAGGGATATTTTTGTTATTTTAAAAAGGAAAAAGGGTTATAGGAAAAGTCTTTGTATTTTTTGAGTAAAAGTAGAGGGAGGTCAATGTCATTTTAAAAACTTCAAGAGAGATCGCTGTAATTATTAAAAATCTCAAAAGAGACTAGTATAATTTATCCATTATTTTAATATCATCATTGAAATGTGTGTAAAAAGCAAGGACGAGGGAGGGGTGGCAAGGGTGGACTGTAGTCCCCTAATGCATGGAAAGAAAATTTTGCTTGTAAAATTTTGACATTTTGTAAATTAGCGTACTCCAAAATTTTAATCTTTACTCTTTATTTCTTATTTTTTACACCAGAAATTCAATCAAATCCAAAACTTTTATCTTAATTCTCTTATTTATCTCTAAGAATGGTAGGGGGTGGGTTAGAGTGGCCCTTCTTCAATCCCGACCTCCTTTATTTTTTTCGTCCTCGACTTTGTCCTGTCCTATTTAGAAGTTTTTCCTTATCCTGACCCCGTTTATAATGCCCGACCCCACCTCGAACTTCAATATATATATTTTTTTAAATAAGTTAAAACTTTTATTTTTTATTACAAAATAACTAATATAAGAAAAACTAATATGAGCGTGATATGAAAAATTTTAAACTAATTTTATACAGTGTTATTTATTAATAAATATAAGTGTATATATGAATAAATAAAAAAATTAATAAATAAACGGAATAGGATGACCATCTCTCAAACTCGCCCCAACCCCAATTCCGTTTATGAGCACCTCATTCCTTCCCCATTAGGGGCAGAGTGAAGTGGGTTCTCGACGTGACGAGATAAATTGTCATCCTTATTTATCTCTTAAAATTTTGGCTCAACTCAAAAAAACTTCAATAAAACTTTTTCTAAATTTTTTTTAGCCTCCCCAAATTTTTTTTCCTGGCTCCGCTCTTAACAAAATGATTGCGCCACTAGTCTAGATATTAGAGATATTTTTTAATAGGTTTAGTATATTATTTTTTTAATAATATTATCTCATATATAATGTTTCACTGAAAAAATAGATCAAATTACACATAACATATTATTATTAAAAAATATATATTATCATGTTAATGTATCAAATCTATTTAAAAATGCAGCATTGTGCCTTACCAGGACATTAAGGGCGCCAGCCTTAAAATTATGTGGTGACAACTTGCTTTTCTCTCTGGATACATAGATGAGATTTGGCATGGAATGACCTTTGATGTCTTTATCTCTCCCAATCTCTAACAAAACCTGTTTGCGGAGTAAGTGGCAGATTTAGATTTTAAGTGAAAGAGGACAAAAAATATAAAAGCCAAAATTTAAGAAATTTTCTACAATTATGCTGACATTTTTTATTTATCTGATAAATTATAAATAAATTATTTAGTTAATTTTTTTCTACAAAAGGATAAAATTGTTCATTTCTTTTATATATATATATATATATATACACATTTTTTCAATGTTAGATCAATTTTTTGATTTTTTTTCATTTTCAAATGACTATTGATTAAAAAATTAAATTTATTTTTATATAAAATGAAAATAATTTATTTACCTTAAATTATATAAAATAACAAAATTCTTTAAAAAAAAATTAGTCAAAATTAGTCAAAATTGAGAAAATGCAATAAAAAAACATGAAAAGAATAATTTTTTCATTTTGAAAAAGAAAAAGTGACTGGAAGAGCTATTTATAGTTTGTCAAAAATAAAAATAGAGGATATTAGTATAATTTTAAAAATTTTATGAGACATTAGTATAATTGTCAGAAATTTTAAAAAAATAAGTGTATCTGTCAAAAAATATTTAGAAAATATTAGAGTAATTTATTCAAAATGATATATCGAGTAAGATGAGATTCACTTCTGTGCTCTTTTATCTTCATTGCCATATTCTGAAGGTTTTTCTTTTATTTATTTCTTGGGTAATTGAAATGTATTAAAAAGAAGGGGGAAAAAAAAGGAGAGAGAAGGAAGGAAATATTAATGGACAGAGATAGTAAACCTGAATGACAGTGGGATGATGTTGACGAGTGAAACCCTCTCCCTCCTTCCTCCATTTATTGAAAGCTTGACGTTCTTGTTCACCTGTGATGTACTCATCTCCAACCTTCCCTTTCTCAACAACCTTCTCTACCCTAATCTTCATGCTTTCATACATCATCTATGCAGACACAATTATCAAGATCCATGGTTGATTAATGTGTCAGCAGGGTTATTAATTAGTTGCTATAAATGAGATAACCCTTGTGATTAAACTCTCTAATAAATCCCACATTATAATTATCAGTATATCATAAAAGTATCAGATTAATAATGTGAAACTCAACTCAAATATTACATTAATAAGTGATCCATGTACTCAGATTAATAATATTTTAATATCTACCTCTTAGTGTCCATTTATTCGTATGAGTAAAACAAGTAATGTTTCATGATTCATATTTTTTGTATTCATATGATACTATACTCACATGAATTGAGACCTATTATCACAATCTTACTAGCGAAATTCATTTTTATCACCTCCTATAATATCAAAACTATACGATTGTGGGAGCAACATTGATCATTAATAATCTCTCTCTCTCTCTCTCTCTCTCTCTCTCTATATATATATATATATATTACTCTTGCAATAGAGACAACACAGAGAAATAGACAGCAAAGATAGATGAGTGATGACATAAGAGCATGCGGCATCGTGCCACTTGCAACTTGTAAGCTTTTCAGCCTCTGATGGAGTTGATAAGAATAGAACTTTAAACAGACGGTCAAGGAAGGTATTGTCATGGGGACCCCATCATAGTCGAATCAACGGTGGACAGACCACAGCAGTGGGTCAACATTACAATTCCCAGTCCATAATCACTGGAAGATATAAACTGATTTTGGATCTACTCTTCCAGTCAATATTTATCTCCCAACTCATATTCTTGAATATGGAACTATGGATTTTAGTGTAGACATGTTTTTTCAATTTATTTTTTGATCACTCATATATATATATGTAATAAATAGTAGGACCAATATATTTACTTTATCTCTAATAGTAAAAAAAAAAAAAAATAGAATTCAAAAAATTCATTATATATAATATTAGAAATGATATTAATACTTAAAAAAAATTAAATATAGTATTAATATTAATGGACGAATGACAGAATTTCAATTAAATGGGCCGAATAAAAAAATACACATGGTGTAAGTCACAGTCTCTGTGTTCTAAATATTTGCTTAGGAGCTCAATTTAGGAGAGTTTCAAATTTTGAAGACTAAATTTTAAAAAATTAATTATAAATAAATGTATTATGAAAAATATAATTAATTTGTTATTTATTAAAATTATATAAAAGTGATTCTAATTGTGAATTTTTATTTTTATTTTTTATATTGTATATATCAAGTAATATGTAAATAGTACTCAGAAATAAAACTATAAAAAACTAAACTTATTTTAAAATTTTAATTATTTTTAGCTTCTCCAAAACTCGGTTTTACAACCGGCTAAACTCAAACCGTGGTTATGAGGTAGAACCAGATCAGGCGGATGCACAAGTGACATTTTGATACGTTACTTTTTGTCTGAACAAATTTTTGAAATTTAATTTTTTTTTTTTAAGTTTTGTTACATTTTATTTAAATTTCCTCTAATTTTTAAAATATATAATTTAAATTCTCTCCAATTATATTTGAAATTTACGATTTAAAATCCTTCTAATTTCATTTGAAAATTTAAATTTTCTCTAATTTTTATCTATAAATGTAATTACTTCTCTTTCATTTTCATAGTCAAGACAGCTCTCAACTTTATTTTCTTTATTATATTTTTCTTATTCACCATGGAAGACATTTTTTTAGGACATGCTTCTTAATGACTCCGATTTTGATGATGAAGAATTGGAGATTATGGTAATAGTTGCAATGGAAAAACAGCGACTTAAAAAGAAGACACAATTCATGTCACACTGAGGTTCCGTCTAAGGTCACACAACTATTTGGCATGATCGTATCCAAAGCCACCAAAGGTTGTATAAAGATTATTTTGTTGAAAATTCTATTTATCCTTCAAATCTATTAAGAAGGAAGTTTCAGATGAGTCGTAAATTTTTTTGTGTATTCGATCTTCAGTGGAAGCTCATAACTCATATTTTGTCCAAAAAAGAAATGCTTCTAGAATCCTTGATTTGTCATCCATTCAAAGGTCACAACAATAATGTGAATACTCGCATATGGAGTAGCAACATATTTTGAGGATGATTACGTGAGTATCAACGAAAACACTGCAATTGAAAGTCTAAAAAGATTTGTCAAGACCATAATTGAAGTTTTTTCTAATAAATACTTGTTATCGCCAAATAGCAATGATATTGCAAAAATTTATAATAAAACATTTTATAATCTCATGTTAAAAATACAACATATTTATAATAAAAATTTAGATTTATTAATTAATAAACATTTTTCAGTTATTAAAGATAAGCTCAAGACACATGACTCTCCTCACTACAACTTTAATCCATAATCTTTCGATTAAAATAAAATAATTTTATCATTATACAAAAACGGCCTTAAAGAATTATAGAATTATTAAATAATCAACTATAAATGGCATTGGAAGTTGACAGGTACAGTACAATACCTTTTTTGAAGTTCATATTATCAAAATAGTATCAAATTTGCATTAACTGTAATCAAAATAATTTAAGGAAGAAATTAATACTAAGTCTTCATAAAAGTAGTTGCTTAACAGTGTTACTTTACCAATAGGGACAGCCAAACCGTTGCTCTCTTTCCATATAACAAAAGGGAATAGAAGTCTTCCATACTATGTTTTTTAAATTTATATTTTAAGTGACGTGACGCTGATAGAAATAATTATATTTATTGTATAACTTTAAATATTATCAGTAATCTAATATCATGTTAGTACCACATCATTTAAGATAAAAGTTTGGGGTACAATGCTCTTTTTATTTTATCAAACAATGCCTAAATCCTAGTTTTGTATTTGACTTTTGTTTGATTAACTTAAATAAAATTAAATTACAGGCATCACAAGCACAAGTAACAATTAAATATGGCATTACTGGTGGAGGAGACTTACACACACCCGTGAAGGATATATATATATATATATATATATATATATATGTGTGTGTGTGTGTGTGTGTGTGTGTAAATTATTGATCAATTATTAAATAATGTATTTAATTTATTATTAATAGTTTATTGCTACACCATTGGAGATGTAAAATTTAAAATAAAAATTTAGGTTATTTTGTATTTTTTTTTATGTATAAATACAAATATGTAGGATGCACATGTATTAATTAATGTGAGTCCCACTATTTGTGTCCTTAAGTTAAAATATAAATAATTACATTAATATTTCATGAGTTATCAAATAATTATAATATTTTTTGTTATTATACTAATAATATACAAATTCTCCACTCGATACAAAATTTGACAATGGCAATATTATAGTTTTAACTAAATTTTTTATCTGACTAAAGTATATTTATATATTACAATGACCTCTCCTATCTTTTTAGAAATCACATGAAAAATCTTTGTAATTGTCAGATGTTATAGGGGTAGTCAATGTAATTATCCGTTAAAAAAGAAAAAAAAACTATGGTGAGAAAATTGGAGTTGTAAAACAATGTTTTAATTAACAAGACCAATAAATCAATAAATATCAATAAAAAAGACCGATAAATCAATAAAATTCAAATTCAAATTTTGAAGCGAATTTTTTTATTTGTTCACAAAATTTTTAATTATAAACAAGTTAACTTATTCAAGATGAAAAATATCATATTTTTGATATATATATATATATAATTAATTTTGGTTAAAAAATGAAAAATGGAAAAAGGAAAACTTTGAACTACAATGGTTGTTGGCAAGGGGCAGTCATGCTCATGATTTGAATAGTGTAATGCAACTATATTCCAGGAATATTCATATTAGAGCAAAGAGGTCATTGCAATTTGCAGATGACTGGCAAAGTGGCAACTTTAAATGTAACAACCTGAAAATTTTTTTTTTAAAATAAAATTCTCAAGTTGTTATCATTAATTTTTTTTATTATTTATTATTATTATTATTATTATTATTATTATTATTGTTATGATGTGTGTGTATGTATATATAAATTAAATTGTTTGGTGTGTATATGTGTGTACATATGAGTGTAATAACCCGGAAAATTTTTTTTTTATATATAAAATTTTCTTTGGTTATTAAATATTTTTTTTTGTTTTGTCATGGTTATTATTATTATTATTATTATTATTATTATTATTATTGTTATTATTGTGTGAGTGTAATGTGTGTATGATTATGTGTAATTATATATGTATATATATGTGTAAGGTGTGAGTGTTAAAACATGTGTGTGGTACATGTGTGTGTAATTATATGTATATATGTATACATATATATATATATATATATATGCAAATCAGATTTGTGCAAGTGGGTGTGTGTGTACGGGTGAGTGTGTGGATGAGAATGTGTGTAGAGATTGAGTGTTGCACACTAAATAGGGCATGGAGTAGCTGGCAGTGTGTTGGTGGTGTGTGTAAGAAGGTTACCAGAGGGTGCAGTAAGGTTGGTCTTGGAGAGAGAGAGAGAGAGAGAAATGAAAGAGAGAGAGAGAGAGTGACTTTGTGTACATGATGGTGGGTCTCGGGTGAGAAGAAAAGAAAGGGAAAGAAAAAGAAAACTGAGAAGACCATAGAGAGACCTTGGATTGAAGCAGAGAAGAGAAGGAGGAAGCTGCCCAGAGAAAAATCAGAAAAACTTGGTGAGTTCACCCACTTCTGGTTTTAAATTTTTAGAAACGTGATGATAAATTTTGATTATGAGGTTTTGTTAAGCACGAAATATAGAACACATTACGAAAAGAATGGACTGAAATGGTTCAAAAATGAGGGAGAAAATTCAAGTTACAGGTCTCGGCCATGGAGGTTGGACCTTGTTATTTTATGTGTAGAACTCTATTCAAACGGTCCTAAAATAACCCTATGAAGTGCAGAAAAAGAATAGAAAAAGAAAGAGGGAAAAACAATAGGAAAATGGGCATGAAATTAGGAAAAATCAGCTCGCCGGAAAACCGGCCGGAGCTACTAAACCCCCTATTTCGTGAAGATTAAAAAGGCTTTGAGGGAAATGGAGGTTGGGGATGAGATCTACATGAAAAGGGGGAGAGAATGGCATTTTAAAAACCTTGAAAAGTCACCGGAAACCGGTCGCCGGCACCGGAGAAGGCGCCGGAACCCTACCGGAGCTTCGCCGGATAATCGGGGACGAAGGGGGCTGATCCGGGCTTGGGTCGGGTCGGTTCGGGTCGGGTTGGGCTTGGGCCGGTCCGCCTCTGCCACGTGTCGCATCCCTGTTTTAAATTAAAAACCCAAATGGGTCTGTTTGGTTGCATGTCTAATAAATTGAAATTGAAAATTGAATTGGAGACAGGGATATCCTATCCCAGTTTTAACCCTATCCCCTGTTTGGTTATCCGAATATAGAATAGGATTTTCACAATTACAAAAATACCCCTGAACTTTTAATATTTACAAAAGTACCCTGTACTTTTTCTAGAAATTATACTTTGACCCAAAAACTTTAAATAATTATACTTTGACCCCTAAAACTATTAGTTATTATGATATGACCCGCCTGATTTAAATATTAATAAAATAATAATTAAATTAATTAATTAATTAATTAATTTAATTAATTTAATTATTTAAATATTCTAAAATAATCCGGAGTCCAAATGGGACAAGTCATTAGTGTATTTTGACTATCTCGGCCATTCTGAGGCCAATGGTGAGGTCCGTTTTACGAGACGGGATCCCGAAAAATAAAAGACACGTAACAACATATAAAATTACCAAAATACCCCTGAATTGAGATACAGTCAAATGAACTCCGAATTAGGTAAACAAATAGTGAAACTTTATTATCTCGAGCATTCCGGACTCAACCGTGGAGTCCGATTTGTGAAAAGAAGTCTCGAAGTGTAAGGACCCGTGAAAAGTGCAAAATGACTGTTTTGCCCTTTTGAACCAGGTGTCCGAATTGAACTCTACGAAAACCCAAACTTAGTTTCTTCGACGTCCCGGACTCAATAGTGGAGTCTAAATTACCAAAGTAGAAACTTATGAATTAAAAACATAAAATTTGATGAATAGCATAATTCAAATGACAATGAACTGAATCTCATGTTATGATTTTAGGAACACGGGAGGGCAAGGAGAAGGTGATCTGACCTTCGGCATTCTCACTGTGATTCTACCATACTTCGAGTACACCTTCTTGAGTTGAGATCGATTATCAGGTACGATATATTGTGCTAAGTAAGAAATAGAATTGAGATTAGGAATACTTGCTTTGCTGCAATGATTGTTCACATGTTTGCTTGAGTGTTCACATGCTTATGTGCTACGTGCTATCTTGTTAAGTTGTATGATGATTATGGGTATATTGCATGTGTTAGTGTAGTGTGTGAATTATATGCTTTAAAGAACTGTTGATATGATGAATTGTGTACTTGAAGGCATGCTTTATGTATGAATGAGATGCATCATTGAGATTGCATTGTGACATGATGAGATCAGAGCATATTGGCATAGTGTAATTCTTTGGACATGGCGTGGGTAAGCACTTGGTGCTTTGCATTATGAGGGTGCAGATCCTGTGGTGAAAAACCCAAAATCGGCCAATAGGTACTTGCCTGCCTGACGGATTCCGGACCGTGAAGCGAGACATACGCGGCGGTACTCATGCCAGCGGAGAATGACCGTATCATGAGACATGGGTGGCATAGAGTTGCATGGGTGTGTCACGCATACAGTTCATATACTGCATATTGTTTATATGCTGCCATCATGATATCGAATGCCATATAGAAATAACTGTACACTTGCACATGCCACGACCTTAGTTTTGTTTCTTGCATTAGCATTATATTGTACCAGCATGTTGAGCTGACCCCTTTATTGGGGCAAACATTTCAGATGATGTCCCAGCTGTACGAGACGAGGAGATGATCTGATTAGGGACTATGTTAGGCCCAAGGGGCGCTTTTGATACTGTGTAAGGGCATAAGCCCGAGACTGTATTTTATTTTATATGTTGTGAATAGATGGACTAGACCTTCTGTGTGTATCAGAACAGTATGTAGAATGTATGTGATTGTCATTAATTATCTTTTATTCCATTATTATTTTATTTCTTTTGTCTCGTTACTCGCGCTTCGGGTTCGCTGGAATTCGGGGCGTGACAATGAGTGTGTATTTAAATGTGTATATATATATGTATAAAAGCTGATTGTGTGTGCCATGTGGGTGGGTGTGTGCAGTGAGTGAGTGGGTGATGGAGTGTAAAACACTCCAAGGAGCATGGGAGGTGTGGTGTGTGTAAGAGAGTTGTTGGAAGTGTGTGAGTGTGGTCTGCATGTATAGGTGTGTATAAGTGAGTGAAGAGAGTGGGGAAGAGCAGACTGGTCGTGGGATTTTAGAGAGAGAGAGAGAGAGAAGTGTAGAGAGAGAAAGTGAAAGGAAAGAGAGAGAGTGAGGTGTGTGCTCTGGTTTTTGAAAGAGAAGCAGAAAGAAGGAAGCTAAGGAGGCCAAAGGGGAGAACAGAGGCAAAGCAAGAGGAGAGGAGCACCATCACAGGGTTGGAAACCCATAACCGTGAGCTTTCTCTCTCTAGAAAATCTCTCAATTTTCCAACTTGTTTTGTAACATTTTGCTTAGATTTAATTGTTAGAACTTATAGAGCATAAAATATGGAGAATTTAGGGACAAGAATCAACCAAAATGGTTGAGAAATGAGGGAGAAAAATGGATGTGCAGGTCACGGCCATGGGGGGGAAATCTGATTTTTCATTGTGATTAAGGGCTTCAAAATGATGTTAAAGAGTTCCAAAAGTGTTTTAGAATAGTTTGGGATTGAAAGGGGCATCAAAAACACCAAGAAAATCAAGTTTGAAAACTTGATTTTCCTGAAATTCCGGCGACGTCGCCGGAGAAGATGACCGGAGGTCGCCGGAACCCTACCGGAAAAACGGGGGGGGAGATGGGCACTGTACGGGTCGGGTCGGGTCGGTTCGGGTCGGGTCGGGCTTAGGGCTGACCCGCCCCTGCCACGTGTCGCCCACTGGTTTTAAATTAAAAACCAATTGGGGCGTTTGGTTACGGAGATAAGGAATTTAAAACTTTTAAATTAAAATAGGAACAGGGATATCCTATCCCTGTTCTGGATAAACCCTGTTTGGTTAACCTGATTTAGAATAACAAATTAAACTAGTTTTAATTTGAACCTTTTATTGGAATTTGAACCCTTTGGATTTGAACCTTTTGAATTTGAACCTTAACCTGAACTTTCAGAAATTACGAATTAACCCCCCCAACTATTAGAAATTACACTTTGACCCACCTGATTAAAATATTAATAAAATATTAATTAAATTAATTAATTAATTATTTAATTAAATTAATTTAATTAATTAAATATTCAAAAACATCCCGGAGTCCAAATGGGACAAGTCATAGGTGTATTTTGACTATCTCGACCATTCTGAGACCAATGGTGAGGTCCGTTTTACGAGACGGGGTCCCAAAAAATAAAAGACACGTAGCAATGTGTAAAATTACCAAAGTACCCCTGAATTGAAATACAATCAAATGAATTCCGAATTAGGTAAATAAATAGTGAAATTTTATTATCTCGAACATTCCGGACTCAACCGTGGAGTCCGATTTGTGAAAAGAGATCACGAAATGTAAGGACCCGTGTAAAGTGCAAAATGACTGTTTTGCCCTTTTTGACCCAGATACCCAAATTGAATTCTACGAAAGCCTAAACTTATTTTCTTCAACGTCCCGGATTCAACAGTAGAGTTTAATTTAGCAAAGTAGAAGCTTATAAGATAAAGACGTAAAATTTGATGAATAGCATAATTCAAGTGACGATTAAACTGAGTTTCATGTTATGAATTTTAGGGACACGGAAAGGCAAAGAGAAGGTGACCTGACCTTCAGTGTTCTTACGGTGGTTTCACTTGACTACGAGTATACCTTTCTGGTTTGAGATCGATTACCAGGTACGATATATTGTGCTAAGTAAGAAATAGAATTGAGATTAGGAATACTTGCTTTGCTGTGTAAATTGTTCACATGTTTGCCCGAGTGTTCACATACTTACGTGCTATGTGCTATCTTGTTTGGTTGAATGATGATTATGAGTATATCGCATGTATTTACGTGGTGTGTGAATTATCTGCTTGAAGAACTGTCGATGTTATGAATTGTACACTTGAAAGCATGTTTTATGTATGACTGAAGTGCATCATTGGGATTGCATTATGACATGATGAGATTAGAGCATATTGGCATGGTGTGATTCCTTGGGCATGGCGTGGGTAAGCACTTGGTGCTTTGCATTATGAGGGTGCAGATCCTGTGGTGAAAAACCCAAAATCGGCCATTAGGTACTTGCGAGCCTGACGGATTCCGGACCGTGAAGCAAGACATAAGTGGCGGTGCTCATGCCAGCGGAGAATGACCGTATCATGAGACATGGGTGGCATAGAGTTGCATGGGTGTGTCATGCATTTTGCTCATGTACTGTATACTGTTCATATACTGTCATTATGATATAAAATGCCATATAGAAATGACTGTACACTCGCACATGCCACGACCTTAGTTTTGTTTCTTGCATTAGCATTATATTGTACCAGCATGTTGAGCTGACCCCTTTAGTGGGGCAAACATTTCAGATGATGTTCCAGCTGTACGGGATATAGAGACGGTCTGATTGAGGGTTATATTGGGCCCGATGGGCGCTTTTGATATTTTGTAAGGGCATAAGCCCGAGACTGTATTTCATTTTGAATATTGTGAACCAACGGACCAGACTTTATGTATGTACTAGAACTGTGTACGGAATGTATGAGAATGTCATTGTTATCTTTCATTTCGTTATTATTTTATTTCTTTATTTCTTTTTGTCTCGTTACTCACGCCTCGGGTTCGCTGGAATTTGGGGCGTGACATTAAATTTTCTTTAATTGATTGACCATTGAGTGGAAAAAAAGAAAAGAAAGAGTTTTCTAGCCTTTTTCTATTCTTTTTTCTTTAATCCCTAGTGGAAAAATATATATTCTATATATTATTTATACATATATATATATATATATATATTCTATTAGGAAAGAAATATTCAGCAACTTTTGGTAATCAATCACGTTGTTAGTGATAACTTTAAAGTTTTAATCACGTCCCTCTCTACTAAATAGTATTTCAACTTCAGCAGCCCCACTTGACATTTAAAATATGTCCAATTTTATATATTTTCAAAAACCTTGTTTTTTTTTTTTTTTGGTCCTTGGAAATAGAAAAAATAAAAAATATTAAAACACTAGGATATTTTTATTGGAACCTGTTTTCAATTTTTTTTAAAACAATTTATTTTAAGAAATCAATTAAACCTAGTTGTTTTTTTTTTTTTTTTGTGTTTTTAAACAATCAAATTCATTAAAAGATGAAAACAATCCATAAACACACATTTTTTATTACTTTTATTTTCAAAAACTCAAACGACAAAAAAAAAAAAAAAATAGTTTTCAACACAATGAACATAAATATTATCGAACAATTTTATAGAATAAAATTTTGATTTATAATTTAATCACGCGATTAAAAATTACAATTACGATTATCGAAATGATCGGTGCACAAGAATTGTGACATCATCAAGTAACAATTACTTGATGAAATTGAAAATATTTGAATTGTTAGGCATTATAATTTAGTTTGAAGTTGTTGTCATTTGTTGGCATGCGTATTTTATATTTTATAAATCGGAAATGAAATGAGAGAGAGAGAAAAGAGGTTTTCTACAATAATTGATATCATATTAAATGATTAGGTCAAGTTCTTATCACGCTGATGACTACTTCACATGTATTGAGATAATGGAAGAAGATTTTGTTTGAATATGTGAATATCAGATGCGTAAATAATCTAATAAAAATAGCCTCATTTGTATATATAAATAGGTTCTTAATAGCATTGTGTCATGTATACAATACTAGATCAAGATTAAGTTCCAACAAAAGATTTAACGAATACATATATACATACACATATACATATCAATAGGTTGTGATGATGACTATATATATATATATATATATATATATTTGTGTGTGTGTCTATATGATAGGGAGACATCTCTAATGCACAATTTTCAAATTCAAAATTTTTTTATTTTTGAAAATTGGAGGCCCAGTCCATTCAGCTCCTTAAAATTTAGGTGTTAAGTGAAGGGGCAGTCAGCCATATAAATAGACATAGAAGGGTTAGGGGTGGGCGATGCGGGACAAACCAATACGCCTCATGGACTACATTGCTCGCAGAGGGAAGCCAGGTGAGCACGCCCCGACTCCTCTAGCCCAAACCAAGCTCTGATACCATGTTAAAAATTGAAGGTCCCGCCCATTTAGCTCCTTAAAACTCAAGTGTTAAGTATCCATATAAATAGACGTAGAGGGGTTAGAGGTTGGCGATATGAGACAAATCAACATGTATCTTTCTCAAATTTGAAGATGATGGATCTTACATTTCATTCGAAAATATACCAATATTTAAATTATTATTTATTCTTTAAATCTCACTTTTAATAACATTATTCATATTTAAAATACAATTATTTCACGTGAACACCGAAAAAAAGGGGCCATAATGATTACTGTATTAACAGTTTCACTTAATGGGGTTAGACATTTTATTGTCATGTCCTTTCAATACATCTTATTTTTGGTAGGAAAATAAAATGAGGCTTTGACTTCTTTATTTTGTTTCATTTTCCTTTTCCATTATATTTTTAAACGAAATATTGTATTACTTTCCATTATTCCTCCATTCCCCTCGTCCAGACTCCAATATTTATGATTTTCTAAATGGGAAGCATAAATTGGAGTAAATGGAATTAATGGAGTCTTTGAAAGAGTTTAATCACCATTTTCATTTTTAATCATATAATTAAGGATGGATGCCTTCCATTGGAAAAAAGAAGCTGGATTTTGATGACTCTAAGCTTCTTTATCTTAATTCAAGCCGTGTGAGTATGATTGATAGAAATGAATCAGAAAAAATTTATTGAGCTTTGTCCAATTAATATAAAAAAAGATTATCTATTAGTCAGTTGAAAGTGTTAATTTTTTGAAAAGATTTGTTAAAAATTGATAGTACAAAATAGTGTAAATTTTGAAATAGAGAATGACTTGAAGGTCATTATAAATAGTTTGGTATTTGGGATTGTCTATGAAAAATTCGTAATATTATTAGAGAAAAAGAATTGTCTATTAGTGTTAACTATGCTTATCGTGAAATTAATATAATAACTAATTGGTTAGCCAAAAAAGTGCATATTTAAAAAAATAAAATTATCTAATTAAATAGATTTTTTGAAGAATTGTAAAATATTATAATAAATAATATTAAGGTCATGTTTGGTAGGCCAAAATGAGAGCAAGAAAGGAATGTGCATTCGTGATGTTATTCTATTCCATTTTTGTGTGTTTGTTTAAACTTTTTAGGCTGGAATAATCATTCCAAATGGAATGATTATTCTCAAAGAAGTTGGAATCGTCATTCCTTACCAAAAGTCATGGAATGCTCATTCTATTCCTTATCAAAATTTTTATTTTTATTTTTTTACCAATAAAACAAATGCAGGTTGAATTTTTTTTTCATTAAACATACATGAAAGCTTTGAAATTTATACAAGTATTTTGAATATTTAGCTTAATATTAACTTCATTCCAATAATTTGATAGGATGATAAAACATCACACCTCTTCTGTGGGCCAATTTTTTCACATTATCATTTCACGTCGTGTCAATGTTTTTCATAAATTTTAAAGTTTTTTTTTGATTTGATAGAAAAGTAATCTACTTAATATTTTAAAAGAATTTAAAATTTATGAAAGGCTTAGTCAAATGACAACGGTTAATGTTGTAAGAGCTTTTTTTAATGTTAAATATCATTTTATTTATGTAAAATTTATATTTTTAGTAATATAACAATACAAAAAAATAATTTTGATAACTCTAATTTAATGTTAAAATGTCATATTTTTAAACACAATTACTACTTTTATTTTTTGAAAAAGTCACGTAAATTACACTTTCGTTTGACATTTATTTGAAAAAGTAATATAAATTCACTTCCGTTTGACATATAATAAGTGTTTTTCATAAGAGATGTGATGTAAAATCAATACAATGCTATTACATCAACTGTGTAAACATTTTTTGTAGAATTATTGAAAAAGTAATATAAATTCACTTCCGTTTGACATATAATAAGTGTTTTTCATAAGAGATGTGATGTAAAATCAATACAATGCTATTACATCAACTGTGTAAACATTTTTTGTAGAATTATTGAGTCAGCATAGTATTATTATTATCATAAATTGACACTGTCTACTCTTGATGTCAAATACAACATTGAAAATGACCCTTAATGTGATATTTCAACAAAAAAAAATAATCTTAATATGGAATCATAAAATTGTTTAATAATTTTTTTAGACACATCAATTATTGAATAACTAATAATTTTACAAGTCATTAAAATAATTAGTTAATTTAATTCTTAAAAACAAGTTTCTCTATAATTTTCATTAATGCAAAATTATGGTCACAAATATATATTTTTTGATAAAAAAAGATATTCATACATATTTTGAAGGGTACATAATGGATTTTTTCTTCTTTTTATAAACCAAAAAATATCATTATATCTACTATATGTTTAGAAATTCCCCAAGATTGACAGACCTCAAATTGGCCAAACCTTAGTAGAACTTGAATTGAGTCTAGACAAATTCCCCTTGCCTGATGTAACTCACTTGACTACTAAGCCCTATTGAGAGAAAAATGTTAGGTAAGTCACGAGTGAGAAAACTCACAATTTAATTGGCATGTGTAATGTTAGTCAAGGTATATCAATATTTCAATTTTGTACATACTCAGATTAAAAATAGAAATAGAATTTCAATTTATATGTAATATATGTACAATTACATATACAGGTATAATTCACGTGCCAATCAAATAACGAGTGACGATTACTCGCGACTAACCTTAATATTTCTCATATTGTTGATTATAAAGTTCATTATTATAAAATTTGTAAAATAGTAAATAAATATTTAAATTATATTATTATAAATACTTAGTTATATTTGATCTTTATTTAAGAAAAGTGTTATAGATAATGGATTGTTTTAATACATTTACTAAGATTAAGATATAGTATAACAAATGCATGAAACTAAGAAAGTCAGTGTAATTTTAAAAATTTTGAAAAAAGTCGGTGTAATTGTTAAAACCTCTGAGAATGTGAGTGTAATTTACCTTTATATGTATTATTCTATGAGAAATCAAAATATAATTAGAAAAATATTTATAAAATTTTATTTTTGTATTAAAAATTATTTATATGTAAAAAATATTTATTAATTAATAAAAATATAAAAAATTTAACCATTAATAAATTTTTACTCTTACGTGTCTATTAATTATTAAAAAATTTGTTTTATATATATATAGAGAGAGAGCCGTATAGAAAAACTTGACTTCATTGATTGGATTATTTTTTATTACGATTATTTTTTAATCATTAAAATGTTTTACACCTCATGAAGCTTTTATTAAATACTATTAATTAATATGGATTTGAGGGGATTTCTTTGACGTTATAATATTATTTTATGAAAACACAAAGAAAAGTGGTTAAAAGCTCTGAATCTAAGTTAGTGGAATTTATTTGTGGGAAAATCTTTTAATAAAAGATTCTGAATCTGAGTCAAATTTCTCTAAAATAATGGGCTTTGAGCCCACGAATGGGAGGTTTAGTGTTGTTCAAAAATACTATTCAACAATATAAATTTTTTAAATTTCTTTCTGATACTTTGACCCTTTCCAGGAAAAGAAACATTAATTAATTTGGAAATGTTGAGTGCATTGCATACTTCTTTTCAAATCCCTTTTTTTTTTTTTTTGGGTTTTGGATTTGATTGATACTGAAAGGCATTTTTATATAAAAAAATTTAAGGCAGCTTCAAGAGGTGGGCTTGATAAGGCTTTCTTGAGGTACAAGAAGCAGCCCAATGGTGAAAGCCCATTAAATACTATATATTACCTCATGTCATGTGTTTGATTTAAGCATAGGCTAGGTCAAATTATTCAGTGGGTTCGTGATACGCGTGTGATGGACACTGTGTTCGCTGCTTTGTATTGGGCTTGTGTAGGGGTGTTAATTCGTATTATTGTATCGTGTTCGAATAGTATCAAAACTTACATATTAAAAAATAAGTGTTAATCCTAACCCGACACTGTTAATGAAACGTGTTAAGTTTCAAAATTTAAACTCAACTCATTTATTAAATAGATTACGTGTGTCAACACACTTAATCCATTTATTATAATTTTTTATTTTTTAAATAAAAAAGTTACATATCTTTATATATTAACAAATAATTTTCAAGTTTAATAAAATTTGTACATATGGCAAATTAAAGTAAAACCTCTTTTCTGAGTAAAAAATATTCCAAACCTTGACAAACTTTTAAGATGAATACTTTAATTCAAGTTTTTTTTTTTTTTTTTTATAATTAAACGTGTTAAATGGACTGATATTAATAAATTCCAAATCCGATATGTTTATTAATCATGTTATACGTATCAACTAGTTTATGATTCAAATCTATTTAAAACGGGTGTTTCGAAATTCAAATCAAGATTTTTTTTTATGTTTGAATGTCTGTTTCGACGTTTTCAAAACGTTTGTTTGGACGTTTTCAAATGCAAATGCCCATTTCAGAAAGTGCAAGTAAATAACTTTTTTCAAGTCTCATTTCAAAAATGCCCGTTTTTTATCTATAGCACATCCAACACTTTTAATAGTTCATCCAAACCCTATAATATCATTTAAGTCCATTTCAAGTATATAATAATACAAATACTCACAACTTAACTTAAACTGTACTTTTCAAACCATACTCTTTTCAAATCACATTTTTCTCAAACTATATTTTCGCATCGTTCATCCAAACGAACACTAAATATAAATAACTTTCTTTCCTTATCAACAAATATTTAATTTTCTTTGAAAGTTTTATAGTTCTATAATAGTTGGATTAATTTTCTCTGAAGATTAATAACTTCAGTTAGGACTCTATATGGCTGGGTATTATTTCTTTATATGAGTTATTATTTTCATTTTTTTTTGGAAGAAGCTATAGGTATTATAATAAATGAATTATAATTAAATAAGTAAAAATTAACCAACATATATAATTAATTCTACACAAAACTCAAACTAGAAACCTCTCAAATATGAATTTGGTAAAGCAACCCCAACCCAGTCCATGACTAGGTAAAAATAATGTTTACATCCTTAAGAACCAACAACATAATCAATCCTACACAAAACCTGTCACGCCCCGAATTTCTGCAAACCCGAGGCGCGACTGACGAGACAGAAATGAAATAAATAAAATGACAAAAGTAATCAAATTCACTAAACATGCGTCCATTCTCATTAATACATAAAATAATATACAATACATCGTTCATCGATCATTCGGGCTTAAGCCCTTACATAACAAAATACAAGTCTCATGGATCACAAATATATCACGTGCTTCACCCTACCAGGGCATCACAGAGTCTCAAGTGGCTGGAGGATCCTCATCTAAAAAATGTTGCCCACGAATGGGTCAGCACAACTGTTGGTATGATGAAATGCTAATGCCAGAAATAAAGCTAAGGCGTGGCATGTGCAAAGTGTACATTTATTTCTAAATGACATTCAAGTATCGCAGTAATATATATGAATAGTATGCGTGACACATCCATGCACAACTCTATGCCACACCCATGTCTCGTTTACGGGTACTCCCCGATGGCTACGGAGTACCAATGCAATGGCCAATTTTGGGTTTTTCACCACAGGATCTACACCCTCATAATGCAAAGCACCACGTGCTTACCCACGCCATGTTCTCAAAGAATTCATCATATGCCAATATGCCAATGCAATCTCAATGAACATGGATCTCAATAATATAACATGCTCTGACAATAATAGATAAATCACCAGTCAATTTCATATACATGCATATCTCATGTGTTCATACATCATAATTCATGTTCTTCACTTTATTAAACTTGCAAGTAACACATAACATGTGAACAACCACTTCCAAATAATCAGGTAGACACATTATAAATAAACACACTCAGCATTTCAGTCATTCACAAATATTCCTAACTTAACTTCATTTCTAACATTAGCAAAACACCATACCTGATGGGTCAGTCACAACCCAAGAAGAACGTGCACGATATGTAACTGAACTGATCGATGAAGATGCAAGAGATCAGATCTCCCTCCCTGTCCTGTAAGTGTCCCTAAAAACATAAATTCCAACTCAGTCTATTTTCATTTGAATTTATGCTATTCATCAAATTTTATGTCTTTAAATTCATAGATTTCTATTCTGCTAAATTAAACTCTACCATTGGTTCTAGGACGTTGAAAAAAATAAGTTTAGGTTCTCGTAGAACTCAATTCGGACACCGGGGTTCAAAAGGGCAAAACAGTCATTTTGCACTTTACACGTGTCCTTACGTTTCGTGACCTCTTTTCACAAATCAGACTCCACGGTTGAGTCCGGAATGTTCGAGATAATAAAGTTTCACTATTTGTTTACCTAATTCGGAGTTCGTTTGACTGTACTTTAATTCAGGGGCATTTTGGTAATTTTAAAGGTTTCTACGGGTCTTTTATTTTTTGGAACCCTGTCTCGTAAAACGGACCTCACCATTGATCTCAGAATGGTTGAGATAGTCAAAATACACTAATGACTTGTCCCATTTGGACTCTGGGATATTTTTGAATATTTAATTAATTAAATTAATTAATTAATTTAATTAATATTTTATTCATGTGGATCAAAACATAATTAATCAAAGTTCTAGGGTTCAAAATCAGATTTCTTAAGGTTCTGTGTTAAGGTTCAATTTGTAAAAGGTTCAAGGTCAAAATTGTAATTAATCAAAATTTACTATTCCCAATTCGGTTACCCAAACAGGGACTTATCCAGAACAGGGATAGGATATCCCTGTTCCTATTTAAATTTTAAATTCTTTGATTTCTTAAGTCTGTAACCAAACAGACCCGGTCCCCTTTTAATTTAAAACATCCACGCGACACGTGGCAGGGGCGGTCCACGCCCGCCCGAACCGGACCCGACCCAGGCCCGGAACAGCCCCCCTTCTTCCCCGATTTTTCGGCGACGCACAGTAGGGTTCCGGCGCCTTCTCCGGCGCCGGCGACCGCTCTCCGGTGACATTTTCAACTTTTCAAAATGTGATTCTCTCCCCCTTTTCATGTAGATCTCATCCCCAACCTCCATTTCCCTCAAAACCTTCTCCATCTTCTCGAAATAGAGGGTCAAACCCTCGGTCAACTCTCCGGCCGAACCTTTCCCTTCCATTTTTTGTGACTGTTAGCCCATGGTTCAATCCCTATTTTCATTCTAAATGATTTCTGCATCTCCTAGGTTCCATTCTACATCATTTAAACTAAGTTTTACACATAAAATGATAACACACATCTCATATGGCCGTGACCTGCAACCTAGGTTTTCTCCCTAGTTTCTCAACCATTTCCCTTCATTCTTTTTGCAAAATAATCCTCACAATACACTCTTTAAGACTCTATGTATCAAATAAATTATCATGCCTTAAAAAAAATAAAACAGAAGCAGCCCACTTACCAATGATTTCGGTTTTTCTCCCTGTACAGGTTTCCTCTCTCCCTTCGGTTCCTCTTGATCCACTTCTGCATTTCAGAAATTTCTCTCTCCCTTGCTCTCAGTTTTCTTTTCTTTCCTTTTCTTTTCTTCTCACCCGAGACACACAATTACATGCACAAAGTCACTCTCTCTCTCCCTATGACTAAACCTAACCTCACTGCTCAGAACTGCCCCTCCCATACTCTGAATTCTCCCTCAACACTCCACCAGCCACTACCTGCCACATCATTCTTCATTGAGTGTGTAACACTCAACACATGCACACACACTCACACACAGCCGTGTTGTCACACCCCGAATTCCGGCGAACCCGAAGCGTGAGTAATGAGACAAAAAGAAATAAAATAATAAAGGAATAAAAGATAATTAAGGACGATCTCATACATTCTACATGCTGTTTTGATACATATATAAGGTCTGGTCCATTGGTTCACAACATACAAAATAAAATACAGTCTCGGGCTTATGCCCTTACATAATATCAAAAGCGCCCCTTGGGCCCAACATAATCCCCAATCAGACCATCTCTATGTCTCGTACAGCTGGGACATCATCTGAAATGTTTGCCCCACTAAAGGGGTCAGCTCAACATACTGGTACAATATAATGCTAATGCAAGAAACAAAACTAAGGTCGTGGCATGTGCAAGTGTACAGTCATTTCTATATGGCATTCGATATCATGATGGCAGTATATGAACAGTATACAGTACATGAGTAGTATGCGTGACACACCCATGCAACTCTATGCCACCCATGTCTCATGATACGGTCATTCTCCGCCGGCATGAGTACCGTCACTTATGTCTCGCTTCACGGTCCGAAATCCGTCAGGCTTGCAAGTACCTAATGGCCGATTTTGGGTTTTTCACCACAGGATCTGCATCCTCATAATGCAAAGCACCAATTGCTTAACTCACGCCATGTCCAAGGAATCACACTATGCCAATATGCTCTGATCTCATCATGTCATAATGCAATCTCAATGATGCATCTCATTCATACATAAAACATGCCTTCAAGTACATAATTCATAATGTCAACAGTTCTCCAAGCATGTGATTCACACACTACACTAACACATGCAATATACACATAATCATCTTCCACAGCATCACCCAACATCAGCAAGATAGCATGGAACACATAAGCAGGTAAACATTCAAGCAACAAGTGAACAATCAAGGCAGCAGATCAAGTATTCCTAATCTTAATTCTATTTCTTACTTAGCACAATATATCGTACCTGATGATCGATCTCAAACTGGAAAAGTATACTCGTAGTAAAGTGAAACCACCGTAAGAACACCGAAGGTTAGGTCACCTTCTCTTTGCCTTTCCGTGTCCCTAAAATTCATAACATGAAACTCAGTTTAATTGTCACTTGAATTACGCTATTCATCAAATTTTATGTCTTTATCTTATAAGCTTCTACTTTGCTAAATTAAACTCTACTATTGAATCCGGGACGTTGAAGAAAATAAGTTTAGGCTTTCGTAGAATTCAATTCGGGCATCTGGGTTAAAAAGGGCAAAACAGTCATTTTGCACTTTACACGGGTCCTTACATTTCGTGACCTCTTTTCACAAATCAGACTCTACGGTTGAGTCCGGAATGCTCGAGATAATAAAGTTTCACTATTTGTTTACCTAATTCGGAGTTCATTTGACTGTACTTCAATTCAGGGGTATTTTGGTAATTTTATGTGTTGCTACGTGTCTTTTATTTTTTGGGACCCCGTCTCGTAAAATGGACCTCACCATTGGTCTCAGAATGGCCGAGATAGTCGAAATACACTAATGACTTGTCCCATTTGGACTTCGGGATATTTTTGAATATTTAATTAATTAAATTAATTAATATTTTATTAATATTTTATTCATATTTAATTCTGGTGGGCCTAACTGTAATTTCTCTAAAGTTCAGGGGTTAAAATGTAATTTCTGAAAGTTCAGGGTTAAGGTTCAATTTCCAAAAGGTTCATGGTCAAGGTTCAATTTTCAAAAGGTTCAAGGTTCAAATTGAAATTAGTTTAATTTACTATCCCTAATCAGGTTAACTAAACAGGGCTTATCCAGAACAGGGATAGGATATCCCTGTCCCTATTTTAATTTAAAAGTCTTTAATTTCGTATCTCCGTAACCAAACGCCCCAATTTAGTTTTTAATTTAAACCAGTGAGCGACACGTGGCAGGGGCGGGTCAGCCCAAGCCCGACCCGGACCTGGAACAGTGCCCCCTTCGTCCCCCGCTTTTTCGGCGAAGCTCCGGTCGCCTTCTCCGGCATCGGTGGCCGAAATTTCAGAAAATCAAGTTTTCAAACTTGATTTTCTTGGTGTTTTTGAAGCCTCTTTTAATTCTAAATCATTCTAAAACATTTTTGGAACCTTTTAACACTGTTTTGAAGCTCTCAATCACAATGAAAAGCCTAGACTCCCCCCCCCATGGCCGTGACCTGCACATCCCTTTTCTCTCCCATTTCTCAACCATTTTGGTTGATTCTTGTCCCTAAATTCTCCATATTTCATGCTCTATAAGTTCCAATAATTAAATCTAAGCAATAGGCTACAAAACAGATCATGTATATATGAGATTTCTAGAGAGAGAAAATAATGAGTTTTGTAGTTTTACCTCCGTTTCTCTCTCCTTCTCTTGGTTCAACCTCCTTGTCCTCCCTCTGGCTCTCAGCTTTTCCTTCTCCTTTCTTCTCTCTTCTCTTCACAGTTCCCACTCTCTCTTTGCCTTCACTTTCTCTCTATATCTCTCTCTCTCTCTAATCTCACGATCGGCCTGTTCCTCTCAACTCCCACCACACACACATATACATACAGACTACACTCACACACTTCCAACCACCCTCTTACACACACCATGCCTCCCATGCCTCTTGGAGTACTTTACACTCCATCACCCACTCACTCACTGCACACTCCCACCCACACGGCACACACAATCAGCTTTTATACATATATATATATATATACCCACTTGCACACACTCCCAAGCCACTCATATATATATATATATATATATCTCACTCATTACATACCCCACTCACACATTTAATATTTCCTCACTTTAATAATAATAATAATAAAAAAAAATAAATGAATAAAAATAAAAATAAAAATTCAGGTCCTTACACGTGCACAACACACACACACACATCTGTTATATATATATATATACATATATATATATATATATTTACACATTTAATACACACACTCACATGTATACACATATACACACTAAACAATTTAAATTATATATATATATATATACATACATCCATGTGCATATATTATACACATTATATTCTTACATTCATCCATAATAATAATAATAATAATAATATTAACAAAGAAAAATAAATAAAATAAAAAAAAATTCCATGTCATAACAAAACCCAAGCCGGGAGGTTATCAAATATGAGCCTTGTAAAGCAACCCCAACCCAATGCATGGCTGGGTAGAAATAATTTTCATATCCTTCTAATGAAGAGTGAGACTCAAACTCATGACCTCCTCTTTAAAAAGGAGCATGAGTGGCCTACTGATCTAGTTTCAGTTTTTTTTTTCCTTTTCATTGATGCACTATAAATTCGTATGACCAATTAAATTGATATATTATGAAAATTTTATTTTATTTATATTCAAAGAGAGTTTAACACTACAAGAATTCAGATTATTTCCGACGCATATTTAGCCGTCGGTTATAGTTTCGTCGGTTATATTGAATATTTACGATGAAAAAAAATTAAATGTCGAGAATGGTGGGAGAAAGGCGACGGAATTATTTCCGACGCTATTAATCGTCGGAAATAATAATTATTCCCAACCAAAACTTTTGTGGGTCGGACATAATTATTATTACCAACCAAAATATTATGTGTCGGAAATAATAAATTATAATCGACCATTTTATGAGTTGGAAATAACTAAAATTAATAAAGCATATATTCCGACGCGTAATAGCGTCGGAAATAATAAATATTACCGACCAAAACTTCTGTGTGTCGGAAATAATTAATTATTACCGACCAAAATATTATGTGTCGGCAAAAATAAATTATAATCGACCATTTTATGGGTAAGAAATAACTAAAATTAATAAAGCATATATTCCGACGCTTAATAGCGTCGGAAATAATACTATTACTGACCAAAACTTCTGCGTGTCGAAAATAATTAATTATTACCGACCAAAATATTATGTGTCGGAAATAAAAGTTACTATTACCGACTATACTAGTCGTTGTCGGAAATAAGTATCTAGAACCGACCATGTTTTTGGTCGGAAATAACAGTGTATTATTTCCGACGTCTATATACGTCGGAAATAACCTGTTATGCTTTCAATCTGTCTAGGCACTCTCAACCTCACACCACTCTCAAACCTTGCGCCTCTCTCTGATCTCTCACCTCTCTCTCTCTCTCTTTGTCTTTCGCCGATCGATCTCTGTGATCTCTCACCTCTCTCACCGATCGAACCTCTAGATCCACAAAAAAATAACAGTGTTCGAGATCTCTCTGTCTCTCGTACGTTTTGCTTCCGTCTTCTTCGTCGCAGAGAGACTTAGGGCACGAAGTGAAGGAGATTTTCTTAGTCGTCGTCGAAGCAAGCCCCTCTCGCGTCGTCGTCGGCGTCGCCGCTGATCGATTTAAGCCCTCTGCATCGTCAACAACTCTCTCTCTCCCCAAAGCCAGGTATGCCTCCTCCTCCTCTTATTCTTCTTCTTCTTTTATTGTTTATCAGTTGGATTTAAGAAGGTATCTTATGAAAATATATATATATATATATATATATATATATATTTTTTTTTTTTTTTGGGGGGACAACTTCTATTTCCTTTTTTTATAAAAAAAAAATTCTATACAAATGAAAGCTAAAAAAATAAAAATATCAAATTTTTTTTTTTTTTGGGTGGGGTTGACCCCTGAGTGATGCCGTGGCTCCGCCACTGTAGGTAGGTCTATTGAATCATTTTCTTTCCAGAATGGATCCAATGGTGTCGGTTTTAAAGCTATTGATGTTATTCAAAGGACAGGAGATTCTCATTGAGGAAAAGACCTCAAATGGTATTTGGGATACTTTCCAGTGACTGAAGATATTTTACCACCACTAAGACCTATTTGTGATGGATCATGAAGCTATATAGCATTTCATCTGGGTAGAACGTTAGTGTACATAAAATTTTATTATTTTCCATTTCAGATTTCAAATGGGGAATTTCTGTATTTCTGGGACTGAAATTGAGTAATGGTCCTCCTATCCTATGTGTTTACTTGGTGTTGAGTAGTTTTTATTAAAACACTCCCATATATATATATATATATATATATATATATTTTGATGTACTGCTCCATACATGGAAGGTTTTAGTGCCCACCCAGAGAGAGCTCTTTAGATCTTGTATGAAATATAGGAATCATCTATACATCTGGTTTAGGTGGTCTGGCTGTCAACATCTATGTGGAAGCATGGCATTAGTTTTCTTTTTCTTTCTTTCTTCCTCTTATTCTTTTCCTGTTTCTTTATAAGGTCTCTCCATTGAATTGTTTCATTCAAGGAAATGAAAGGAGAGGTTTCTATCTCTTTAACAGGCCACTAAATCCGTAATGCTTGACTTGGCCTTGTAATTATAAAGTAGAAGTTGGGATCATTATAAAGATACAAAAGCGTATGTGAAATGAGTTTTTTATGCAGTTCACCTTCTCTTGTCGAAGCATAATCCTACATGGGTTGTTCTAGCTAGGGGTGTTTTTGTGACCAAGTTTTTTATTGCTAGCCTGCCATGCTATCTGTGATAATGACTCATTATTTATGTATTTATTTGGTGATGATGGATATGTTTCTAATTTCTGGCAAGTATTTTAGATGTTGATAATGTTCTGTTTGTTCCAATTTGAGATGAAATTCAGATTCAAAATCATAGATAAAAATTATAACAGATTTTTAAATTGTTAACTCTAACAATAATTGTTAACACTCCAATAAGTGTTGGAGTGGGTAGTGCAACTCTTGTTCATTTCATTTTCCTATTCAGCAGGTCTTTGGAATTGGTGTGTTGTGGTTCAGGTGTGGGAAGGTTTTGTGGGTCGTTTGGATGTAAAGCTTCTGCAAATTGTGGATATCTGGCACTGGTTGTTTCAATTTGGCAGTTCTTTGGTTGGTGGGATTATGAGAAGGTGTTCTGATCCCTGTCTTATGTGACTGAGTGACAGTGTCTTTATTCTTTTTGATTTTTGATTTATTATTCTTTTAAGCTTGGACACTACCCAAGCCCACCCCAAATCACTTTCATTGGAAAGCCTTGAAGAATGGATAGTCTAAACTTGCAGGACCCCATGAAATTAGGCTTGAATTGAAGAATGCCAATATCAAATGTATAATTAGGTGGTTGGCATAGTAACAAATTTAACATTCGTTAATTATTTGGCATTAAAATATAGCTTTTGAATTAGAGAATGGGCATCTGCTAATATTATTGTTTGCATCAATGCTAGAATATTTTGATGGCCTATGCTTTGCTGAGTTAGCTTGGTCTACCCTTCTCTGTTTTTTGTTTTCCTTTTTTCTTTTTTTATGCTATTGTTGCAAGCTTAGTTTTTAGCATATGCTTGTTCTTCTGGTGGGTTGCCTGGGGTTTGCCCCTTGTAGACTATATTCCCTTCCTTGTTGGTCTAATGCATTCAATCTTGAAGAGAGAGAGAGAGAGAGAGAGAGAGAGAGAGAGAGAGAGAGAGAGAGAGAGAGAAATTCAAGAACAGAAAATAAGCAACATTCTTTCTTTTTTTCTCCTCAATCTTATTGGCCAAGGAAGGAATCTGTTTGCTGCCATATTAATGATTGATTATTTTTTTCTCAATCCATATTGATTAGTTTGCATTTTGTTGAACAGAAGCTAAATGGACTCTACACATGGTGATGGTTCTTCGTCAAATTCAATGGCTGCCACATCTTCCTCTCATCAGGGTAATATTCGAGTTAAGATTGATTAATAATTTTTTTTTTTACTTTCTATCTATATTACACTTTCTAATTATGATTTCAATTTTCTTGTTCAGGTTCGACCTCTACAAGGAGAGACTGTGGGAGGGCCAAAAATAACAAATTAAGATTGTACACTCAAGTAATGGGTGGAAAGCCTACTATTATAAAAGTTTGATAGGATGGTGAGAAGCTTGATGTTTCGTATACTGTTATAAATTGAGTTGGGTAATTGATGATGTATATTCTTTATTCTTGTCAGAGATGCAGTATTAAGAATATAAAAATGAACAAATAAAGTTGGGCGTTAGATTCCTTAATGTACTTAAAGAGACTGCTCTGCTGATGTATGTGGTCATTAAGTTCCACTGCAATACTATTATTTGTTCCTGAATAAAGTGCCTTGTCTCATGGTTTTGCATATTTTAGATGGTGGCTGCCTGCTGTATTCTTTGAATTTTGCATATGAATAGGATTGATAAAATGAACAAATAAAGTTGGGCTTTAGAGTTGGGCATATGAATAAGATTTTATTTTATTTTTCTGCATAAACACCTCATATTTCTTTTCCTTCTTCTGGATAGAGCTGAATAGCAAAATATGGTTCATGTAGCCAAACTTTAGAAAGTTGTGACGAGACTTTGTGGGATTGAGTTTACCTGATAATTGGGTAATTGTTTTAAATGGTACCAGTGTGCCATGTAGTAAAGCAGTTGGGATGTTAAGTTATTACATGTTGGCTTCTTCACAAGTGTTGGCTCAGCATTGTCACTGTAAATTCATGTCTAAATTATATCATTCTGCATTGACTGTCAGCTTTTAAATTATCACTATAGATATATGTCTTAAATAGTATTTTACCGATGGCTTCGATGGTGGGAAATAATGTTTTGCCGACAGTGTTTTTGATTGGAAATAATGCTTTTTCTGATCATGTATGTGGTTGGACATAATGCTTTTTTCCGACAATGTTTGTGGTCGGAAATAATAATTTTTTCCGACAATGTTTGTGGTCGGAAATAATCATTTTTTCCGACAATGTTTGTGGTCGAAAATAATGATGTTTTCCGACATTGTTTGTGGTCGGAAAAAATGATTTTTTCCGACAATGTTTGTGGTTGAAAATAATGCTTTTTTCTGACACTGTTTGTGGTCGGAAAAAATCAATGTTTGTGGTCAGAAACAATGCTTTTTTCTGACATTGTTTGTGGTCGGATATAATCTTTTACCGACGCTAAGATGCGTCGAAAATAGTTAATTATTTTCGACACGCCAAGGTTTTCGTCGGTAATCTTTTTCTGACGATTTTATTACCGACTAATTTGGGCGACGTCTATTACTGGTTGAAAATGATTATTACCGACGCTAAGTGAGTTATTTCCGACCGCATATGGTGTCAGAATAAAGGCTTTCTCTTGTAGTGTAACCTCTTTAACTTAATACGAAAAAGATTATTAAAAAATAATTTTTTTTTTTTTAAGTAGAGTATTTCATTAATTTTGTCACCAAACTAATTCCCTATCTCATGAGATTCACACATCATCCTCAGAGTTTTTTTATGATTTAATTCTGAAAATAAATTTTGTAACCAATGATTTGGCTGGACATTTCAGTTAATTATTATAGTTTTCAAACTAATTTTCAACTGAGCAAAGAGGCAGTTGAAACCAATTTCAGTGCGTTGGAGCAACCTTAGGAGTCAATCACTTAATTTTACCCCTAATCAACTAGTAAATCATAGTTTAATCATGGTTAAAATATCTAATTTAAAAACTAGCGTGAGTTTGAGTGAGACATTCTAATTTCAAAGTGTTAGACAGTATTAGGTGATGTAAAACTACCACTTTAGGAATCAATCGTATCAATTTTAAACTCTTATATGTCATGTTTGGTTCACGAAAATTTACTTTTTATTAATGTCTATTCTAACTTTTTCATTTTTTATTCTTATTTAGTATAATTAAAAATGACTATTTCATAAAATGGACATTTTATTAAAACCATTCTAAGTATTTTTTTGGCTTAAATGGATAATCTTTATTCTATTCAATGTCATTTTCATTCTATTTCCTATTTCATTTCATGAAATGACCATTGTATTTTTACATACCAAACATGATCTTAAATTCATACATTAATTTTGAAAAAAATGCATGTGAACAAATAGATAATTAAATAAGATATATCAAACATTTTCTTCTAATTATTACATTCATGCACTAGTTCTTTTTCATTTTACTTTCTTCTATCTTAGAAGTCGAATAATGAAAAAAAAAATTACAAATCGAAGCCCCCCCAACTTCACATCTTATAAAAGTTTGTTTACCCTAAAAAAACAAAAAAAGAAAGAAAGAAGGAAACCCTTCATGTCTTATAGTGTAAGAGAAGCTGCACTATAAAGAAGATATGCCAGAAAGGTTGAGATAATGGTAGTCTTGGTTGGCATTCTTCCTTCATCAGTCCTCAACACCATAGCTTCATATATGGGCCAACAATTTAATACCACAAAACCAGCTATAAACATTTGCAGAAACAGTCCCTCTAAGTTTCTACCTCTGAAAACTTCTACCAACCCCACCAAGAACGCCACCAAGTTGATTATTGCCGCCATTGCCAATGGCACGAACATCGGCGATGGCACTCCAAACTCGAAGATCCCTTGATTATATCTTCTGCTCTGTTCATCATCAAGAACTTTGCTGCTCACATTGAATTCTTGTGTGGCTATGCCCAAGTGTATGGTCATATACTCAAATGATCCCAACAAGTAAGCTGAGACTGCCCTTATCATCCACATCCTTTGATCACTCCACCACCTTCCCAATGTTCCTTGGGCTAATATGAAATCTAGGCAATCTTGTCCATAGGCCCCAAGAAAAAGAAACACATACAAGAAGAACCAAGGGTCTGAGACCTGTGACACCCCTTTGTACAATCAGTGTTATCACATTAACATTATATGGTGAAATTATTCAGTGGGTACGTTAATTATACGCATGTGACGACTGCTATCATTTTTGTCGTACAGTGGAACCCATGTGGGTTCCACAAAATGTGAAAATCACAATCGCTGTTACTCCAAAAATTTACTTTAGACGGCAAATTTTGTTGCTAAATGTTCAACCATGCATAAATGTTTAAATTAATGGAGAATAAAGATTTAATATTGATTGGTAATATTAGTGTAGTACAAATTAAATAAAAATTTCAATCAAAGAAAGAGAAAAAACTTCATGCTATACAAAAAAAAAATTCAAAAGTCAATAAAAGTTTTATTAAGGGATCAAAATGAAATTAAAACGCTGGTAAAGTGAAAAAAATTTAGACTTAGGAGAGCAGAAATATAAACTAAAAGGGAATATTTGAAAAATAAAATAAAATGTATAAAAAAATTTCAAATAATTTTTTTTCCAATCCTTAACTAATTTTGTACTTGACTATCACACAAATGTGATGGACTCACTAAATAATTTCTCCATGATATAGGCTTATATATATATATATAAATATATGTCTTATGCTAACAATGAAATAAGAATTCATGAACAAAAGGACCATAAATTAAAAGCAAATGAGTACAGATACACACCTTTGGGAAGATGGTGAGTCCATTGAGGAGAGCTAGCTGAGGGAGGAAAGCATAAATGGTGATTGGAATTGACAAAATGGGATCAAAAGCAGAGTGAGCATAACCATGGCCCATTAGAGGGCCCATTGCTCTGGCACCAAAGGTTAAAGGACAGTATTTGGAGAAGGCCACCTCAAGTAGCCCAACGGAACATCGCTTGTTTTGTCTCAGCGCATCGTTAAGGGAAATGTGTGAATCTCCCAAAAAAGCAGGTCTTTCAGGATGACAAAATACTGAGTTCCATCCCTCACACTGCAGCCTATACCCAGTATAGTAGTCTTCAACCAGAGTCCCATATCTAAAGCCCATCTGCACATTTTAGGCCCAAATATAATTAATACCACTACTTTCCTATATTTTTCATTTAAGTTTTAGGCAGCATTTGGCAGTGATAAAGTCCGTTTTTGAGGAGAAGTTATTTGGTGAGACAATTATTCCACGTCATTATATGATATAGAGTGATGGTTTCTTACAAAATTTCAGATTTTTTCTTAGTCTTTAATAAATAACTTACTTAAGGCCTTATAGTCGAAGTGATATTCAATCATTGCCGGTGACAAAGTTAAGTCATATTTTATTATGTGAATATGGTGGGTTGAGTTAGTTGGGTAGTTAGGTGTCTGGCCATTGGACTGGGCCTCCTATCGGCCCATAGGGTCCTAGTTGCTCTTTACATATGAAAAAAAAAATTATCCATAAAATTAGGAAAAGTATTAGACTTTGTGAAGGATAGTGACACTACATCAAATAATGAAGCAGAGTAAATGTCCGACCGACTAATTTCTTGTATTTCAAAATTGAGATTTCAGTTTCATTTTTTATATTGATGCTAAATCTCGTGAATGGCTTGCATTTCAAATGGATAAATCTTACGAATCACTTACTACAATCATTTTGTACACTACCGCATCGATTTTGTACAAATTTACACTTGTGAGACTCTCTTAGACATAAGCTTTTGTGAACAGGAGTGGATCTAAAAACTACAGTTAGGGGTGATCAAAATGTAACAATCAAAATTTAGGGGCGACTTTTATGAATACATGAAAATTTTTGGAGGAGCCAAATCTTAATTTTTTTTAAAAATTCTAACAAAATCAATGACAAAAATACTTAAACCCCAACCCCAACTTGGGTGGGGGTAAATTTAGTTTCATGGTATTTACACTAGTTCCAATTTTGAGGCAAAGTTTTTACACTGCCAAACATAGCATTAATAATAAGCATACCTTGAAACCCCAACTGGTCTGGTACTCATAATTGCAACCTGCAACATGGTGGGCCAATGACAAGACTTGTTGGGCCTGGAGGGGCTTGTCCACGACATGGTCTGGGCATAGTTCAGGAATTTCAGGAGTCACAAAAGATGATGGGCCTCCAAAGAAAACACGACGAGAGAAAAAGCAGCCTGTCCCAAAAAAAGAAGTGCCTTGCAGGCCGTCCATTCCCACCGGAAACAAATATCTAAAGTCAGAAGCATAGATGTCGTCGTTGTTGAGCCCATGGAACCTTTGGGGAAACTGAACGTATCCCAAATTGGGCCGGGCTACTGGATCCGAGGAGAAGTAACATAGTACCCGATGAGGCGTTTGGGGATCGTTCGAAAACATGTCGCAGTCTAGACACAGTATTATAGGTGCATTGGTCATGATGCCCGACACTCGCAGCTACACCCACAAAATAACATGAAAATTTTAAGAAAGAAAGAAAGAAAAAAAAAGAAAGTAGTAAGAGGGCAATGAACACACACACACACACAACTTTGGATTGACATAGAATATTATCACGTTAATATCTTCTACAATCACTGACACATGAAAAAGAAAAATTAATTTATGAAACCGTAACATCATGTGATTTTTACTATAATTTTAATATAAAATACAAAAATTCTTTAAAAAATTGATCAAAATTAATGAAAAAATAAAATAAAATAAAATAAAATGAGCAATTTTATCATTTAAAAAAAAACTGGAAAGAGTATTTATAATTTGTCAAATAAAATAGAAAAACTCATTGTAATTATCAGAAATCTCAAAAAAGATTAGTATAATTTACCCTTATAAATTTAATTTGACCTACCATGAATATTAAATCACATAACGGTTAAATATAATAACTTTGTAATGTCTCAATGGAGAGGGGCTCTAAAAATTTGAAAAATATAAATTGGCCCTCTAAATTTTTTATATTTTCACGAGACATTCTCAAAATTTTAATAAAATACTTTCACCTTAAATATAACTTTGGATCGGCCATTATCTGTAATAACACTTACATGAGAGAATGACTTTGTTTTTTGTACAGGTCGGATCCTTATAGAAGTTCGTATAATGCATGCTTGCATTCTGTGCCGCTACATGTATTATACGAATAGTCAAGAGTGATAGCATATTTTTGGTATTAGATCATGTAAAAATTATTTATGATAAATTATAGTAATTTTTCTTGAAATTTCTTATAATTATAAGGACGTCTCTTTCAGCCTTTTTTTTTTTTTTTTTTTTTTTTTATAATGACAAAAATATCATTTTTATTTTTATTTTTGCTTTTTCTAACTATTTTTTCATGTTCAAATAAATATTAATTAAAATATTTTTTGACTAAAAAAATATAAGTTATTTACCTTAAATTTATTTTTTTATATAAAATGAAAAAAAATCTTTAAAAAAAGTTAGAAAAATGTCAAAATTTAAAAAATAAATGAAAGGGGCATTTTTGTCATTTTAGAAAGACAAAAAGGTTATAGGAAAGGTCTTTGTATTTTTTCAATAAAAGTAGAGGAAAGTCAATGTCATTTCAGAAATTTCAGTAAAGGTCTCTATAATTATTAAAAACTCAGAGGAGGTCAGTGTAATTTACCAATTATTTTAATATCATCATTGAAATGTGTGTAAAAAACAAGGGGAGGGGTGGCAAGGGTGGGTTGTAGCCCCCCAATACGTGGAAAAAAAAATTTACTTATAAAATTTTGGCATTTTGTAAATTAATCCATCCTAAAATTTTAGCTCAGTCCAATCTTTACCTTTTATTTCTCATTTTTTACTCCAAAAATTTAATCAAACCTAAAATTTTTATCTTAATTTTCTTATTTATCTCTAGGAATGGCAACCAGGGGAGGGGGGTTGGGGCAGGGTGGTCCTTCCCTAACCTTGTTCTCGTTTATATTTTCTGTCTCGCCCCGTTTAGAAGCGTACCCCTATCTCGATCCCGACTCCGTTTATATTCTCTGACTCCATTCCAAATCTCGATATATATATTTTTTTAAGTAAGTTAAAACTTTTATTTTGATAGGTAAATTAATTATTTTTTACAAAATAACTAATATAAGAAAAAATAATATGAGTGTGATATGAAAAACTTTAAAACTAATTTTATATAGTGTTGTTTATTAGTAAATATAGTGTACATAAGAATAAATAAAAAATTAATATATAAACGGGACGGGGTGACCATTTCCCAAACTCGCTATGAACCCGACGGGGTTTTAAAGGCATCACTCTATCTCGACCCTGTTTATGAGCACCTCATACTCGCCCCATTAGGGGTGGAGCGAAGCGGATCCCTGACAGAATTGGACAAATTGTCATCCCTGTTTATCTCCTAAAATTTTGGCCCAACTCAAAAAAACCTTACTAAAACTTCTTTCAAAATTTTTTTAGCCTCTAAATTTTCTTTACAGGCTCCGTCCTTCGCAAAAAAATTGTGCTACTAGTCTAGATATTAGAGATTATTTTCAGTAAGTTTAGTATATCATGTGATAATATATTTTTTTAATAATATTATCTCATATGTAATATGTCCCACTAAAAAAGTGGATCAAACCACACATAACATATTATCATTAAAAAAAAAAATTATCACATTACTGTATCAACTTATTTAAAAAATTTCCCAGCTATTGCAAGCCGCAAGATAATATGGATTAGTGATTGGATTATCCAGTGCAGCATTGTGCCTGACCAGGACATTAAGGGCGCCAGCCTTAAAATTATGTGGAGACATCTTGCTTTTCTCTCTGGATACATAGATAAGATTTGGCATGGAATGACCTTTGATGTCTTTATCTCTCCCAATCTCTAACAAAACCTGTTTGCAGAGTTGCAGTGTAAGTAAAATATGGATGGTAAGGTAACAGAGACAGATTTAGATTTTAAGTGAAAGAGGACAAAAAAAATATAAAAGCTAAAATTTAAGAAAATTTTTACAATTATACTAAATTATATTGACATTTTCTATTTACCTAATAAATTACAAATATATTATTTAGTCAATTTTTTTTACAAAATGATAAAATTGCCCTTTTTTTTATTATATACATTTTTTCAATGTTAGATCAATTTTTTGATTTTTTTTTTATTTTCAAAGAAATATTGTTTAAAAACTTAAATTTATTTTTATATAAAATGAAAATAATTTATTTACCTTAAATTATATAAAATAAAAAAATTATTTAAAAAAAGTTAAAAAAAATTGGTCAAAACTAAAAAAATGCAATAAAAAAAACATGACTGAAAGATGTATTTGTAGTTTGTCAATAATAAAAGTAGATGATGTTAGTGTAATTTTAAAAACTAATTTCATGAAAAATTAATATAATTATTAAAAATTTTTTAAAAAATAAGTGTAATTGTCAAAAAAAAAAAAAACTTAGAAAATATTAGAGTAATTTATTCAAAATAATATATCGAGTAAGATGAGATTCACTTCTGTGCTCTTTTATCTTCATTGCCATATTCTGAAGGTTTTTCTTTTATTTATTTCTTGGGTAATTGAAATGTATTAAAAAGAAGGGGGAAAAAAAAGGAGAGAGAAGGAAGGAAATATTAATGGACAGAGGTAGTAAACCTGAATGACAGTGGGATGATGTTGACGAGTGAAACCCTCTCCCTCCTTCCTCCATTTATTGAAAGCTTGACGTTCTTGTTCACCTGTGATGTACTCATCTCCAACCTTCCCTTTCTCAACAACCTTCTCTACCCTAATCTTCATGCTTTCATACATCATCTGTGCAGACACAATTATCAAGATCCATGGTTGATTAATGTGTCAGCGGGGTTATTAATTAGTTGCTATAAATGAGATAACCCTTGTGATTAAACTCTCTAATAAATCCCACATTATAATTATCAGTATATCAAAAAAGAATCAGATTAATAATGTGAAACTCAATTCAAATATTATATTAATAAGTGATCTATATACTCAGATTAACAATATTTTAATATCCATCTCTTGGTATCCATTTATTCATATGAGTAAAACGAGTAATGTTTCATGATTCATATTTTTTGTATTCATCTAATACTATACTCATATAGATTGAAACCTATCATCACAGTTTTACTAGCGAAATTCATTCTATATACGAGTGTATATAAACATTCAAATATTACTTTTGATGAGATTCATTATGGTGAGACTCACAGATAAATTACATCCATTTAAGTAAATGAGTACCAAAAGATAAATATTAAAACAATTTTTGATTCAGAGTACTTTTATTTAATTTGAAATGATAGATGTAATTTATAAGTCAAATAGATACAATAACATATTTATAAATAATTTTTTATTGTATTTAATGACTTATTATTTTGATTAGTTGAGTCGGATTAAATTTTTGTACGAGAAGGGTGACCTAACCATCATGCGTAGCTGGCTGTCTCTATTAATATTACTATAAATAAATATATATTGTGGCATGATGTTTGTACAACAAGGGTCAAATTGAATGCAAAAATTAAAGGCCCCCAAAGCTGAAGACCAATGAATTGAGAGAGAGAGAGAGAGAGCGAATTATGTCATGTTTGGCTTTTGGGTTAAGTTTCAGAAATAATTTTTTAATACTTTCAACGGTTTAATTGAGAGTTTATAATAATTTATTATTTAATTGTTCAAATCATTGAGACGAATTTATTTAATAATTTTTTGAGTTTGAAATGTAAAATCACGAACCAACCTATTATACTCCTAACAAAATTATGAGAAATATTCTCAAAAGCTCTCTTTTAAACCCCAACTGTTTAACCAAACTATTCCTTGGTCAATGAGTCATATCACCTCCTATAATATCAAAACTATACGATTGTGGAAGCAACATTGATCATTTTATATATATATATATATATATATATATATTACTCTTGCAATAGAGACAACACAGAAATAGACAGCAAAGATTGATGAGTGATGACATAAGAGCATGCGGCATTGTGCCACTTGCAACTTGTAAGCTTTTCAGCCTCTGATGGAGTTGATAAGAATAGAACTTTAAACAGACGGTCAAGGAAGGTATTGTCATGGGGACCCCATCATAGTCGAATCAACGGTGGACAGACCACAGCAGTGGGTCAACATTACAATTCCCAGTCCATAATCACTGGAAGATAAAAACTGATTTTGGATATACTCTTCCAGTCAATTTTTATCTCCCAACTCGTGTTCTTGAATATGGAACTATGGATTTTAGTGTAGACATGTTTTTTCAATTTATTTTTTGATCACTCATATATATACATATATATATATATGTATATATGTAATAAATAGTATTAATTTTATCTCTAAAAGAGTGATGCTATATATTAACCAACATAATGAAAATACATGTAAATCTTATTACTTTATCTCTAGTAGTAAAAAAAAAAAAATAGAATACAAAAAATTCATTATATATAATATTAGAAATCATATTAATACTTAAAAAAAAATTAAATATAGTATTAATTTTAATGGACCAATGACAGAATTTCAATTAAATAAGCCGAATAAAAAAAATACACATGGTGTAAATCACAGTCTCTGTGTTCTAAATATTTGCTTAGGAGCTCATTTTAGGAGAGTTTCAAATTTTGAAGAATAAATTTTAAAAAATTAATCATAAATAAATGTATTATGAAAAATATAATTAATTTGTTATTTATTAAATTATATAAAAGTGATTCTAATTGTTAATTTTTATTTTTATTTTTGTATTGTATATATCAAGTAATATGTAAATAGTACTCAGAAAAAAAACTACAAAAAACTAAACTTATTTTAAAATTTTAATTATTTTTAGCTTCTCCAAAACTCAGTTTTACAACCGGGTGAACTCAAACTGTGGTTATGACTTATGAGGTAGAACCAGATCAGGCGGATGTAGGGGGTGGCTAAGGAGGGCAATGGCCCCCCCCAAAAAATCTTGAATAACTCAATATTTTGTATTATGATTTTGTTAATTTTTTTATAAATTAAAAATTGTCCCCCAAAATATGTTAAATTTTATAAAAAAAATTCTTAAATTTCTAATTATACACTTTTACTCCCTCTAATTACAATTTCTGGATCCACCGCCATAGCCCTCCAACCTTCCAACTTGAGCTTTATTATATTTGGGGTCAATCTTATCCCAATTTCTGGTATACTGTTAAGAAAGATTTTATTTTTTAAAATATTCATTTTTTGAATCTGTAAGACTGTAAGAGGCCCTCCTTGCTGACCTCTTAACTTAAAATATGATAAAATACTTCTTGTTGATCGAGGATAAGAGGCCTCGGATTGTGCACCATCTATTGATTTTATCTTCTTTAGACAAAAAAAAAATAGGTTGAGCATATGAACAAGCTTAGATACACATATATATATATATATATGTGTGTGTGCGTGTGTGTGTGTGTGTGTGTATATATATATATAACAAACTCTAAGGCAGTAAATGCATGTATGCTCGAATGATGGTACAAAACATGCTTCCAAAAAACAAACAACAAAGAAAATATTTGAGAAAATTTGGCAAAATGAATTGGAAATATTGGCAGTACTGTCCCATGCAGAAATAAAATGAATACTAGAATATTGATATGTAGTGTGTGTGTCTATATATATATATATACGTGACAGTATTACCTTGATCTTCTCATGAGTATCGGAGCATTTGGAGTAGTTTGATCTGAAATAGGCATCTGGGCACCTCTCTATAATCTTGTTTTCCCTACAGAAAGGTAACCAGTGGCTTGCAAATTTAGCAGCCTCCATGAAAGCAAAGAGAGTCAACTCAGAGCCTCCATCGTCTGATACATAGACTGAAAGCTTCTCTGGTGGGTAATCATAAGCCATCACCGACAAGGCGGTGTTGACAACGTTTATGGGTGGCTCCTTATATGGATCTGCAGTGCATATAAAGATGTCCACCGGCGGAAAATCTTTCTCCGTCGTGACTTTGTGAAGGTTTCCGGGGAACTCTTGACGGTAGATGGGACGCATGCGGACTGATTGTTTGGTGGACCACATGAATCCAAGAAGAACATCTGAGATGAAGATGGAGAGGGAGATGAAGAAGGAGACTAGGGTGGTTGAATGGAGGATTGAGAGTGCATGGTGATAGAGGAGAGCGAAGATGGCGCACGTGTAAACTACTGCAAACACACGGTTCACGCCCGTGCGACGCGAGACCTTTAGCGTGTGAAGAGGAGGCTTAGTTGTGGTACCCTCCATTTCTTTGCTGCTGCTGTATAGAATTGGAAGGGATGATCCAACGTTTAGTAAGCCTACTTATAGGCGAGCTATAGTTATACACTTACACACGTGTTACATAGACAAGCATCACAACACTCCTGTGGGACAACACTGAGTATAAACAAACTTAGCAACTTAGAGCATCTCCAAAATTGTAATTTAGTAACTTTTTGTCTGAACAAATTTTTCAAATTTAACATTTTTATTTTTTTTTAACATTTTTTAGTTTTGTTACATTTTATTTAAATTCCCTCTAATTTTTAAAATATATAATTTTAATTCTCTCCAATTATATTTGAAATTTACAATTTAAAATCCTTCTAATTTCATTTGAAAATTTAAATTTCCTTTAATTTTTATCTATAAATGCAATCACTTCTCTTTCATTTTCATAGTCAAGGCAGCTCTCAACTTTATTTTCTTTATTCTATTTTTCTTATTCACTATAGAAGACATTTTTTTTAGGGATATGCTTTTTAATGGCTCCGATTTTGATGATGAAGAATTGGAGATTATGGTAATAGTTGCAATGGAAAAATAACGACTTAAAAAGAAGACACAATTCATGTCACACTGGGTCCGTTCAAGGTTACACGACTATTTGGCATGATCGAATCCAAGGCCACCAAAGGTTGTATAAAGATTATTTTGTCAAAAATTATGTTTATCCTCCAAATTTATTAAGAAGGAAATTTCAGATGAGTCATCATTTTTTTTGTGTTTTCAATCTTCAGTGGAAAGCCAAAACTCATATTTTGTCCAACAAAGAAATGCTTCTAGAATCTTTGGTTTGTCATCCCTTCAAAGGTCACAACAACAATGTGAATACTCGCGTGCGTCGCTAATAGTGGTTTTTCATGTAATGGGAGTAGTAACATATTTTGTGGATGATGACGTGAGTATCGACGAAAACACCGTAATTGAAAGTCTGAAAAAGCTTGTCAAGACAATAGTTGAAGTTTTTTCTGATGAATACCTGCTATCGCCAAATAGCAATGATATTACTAAATTGCTAGTAGAAGGTGAAAAATGATGATTTCCTATGAGATGTTAGGAAGCATTGATTGTATGCACTAGAAGTAAAAGTTTTATTTTTTATGAATACTTGAGTGTAGTTTGATTTGGATATTTAATTTTTATACATACTTGAGTTGATGTTGAATTTTGTGATTCTCTTCCACCCTAAAAAATTTAATAATAAGAATTGCAAATAATAGTCAAATAATAAATTCATTGAAGCCAATATTTAATATAATGCTACTGAATAATACTAGACAGGGTTAAAATAATAATTGTGAGAAAAAACTAATCATTATTAATTGTTATTGAATCCTCTTGCAAGAATTTTAATTTGACGTTAATGCTAATATTCTGTAACTTGAGTAGGCATTGCATTCGCATCCAAAAGTATTATTATCTTATCTTCTTTTATTTGTTCTTGACAAAACTTTTCTTTATCTATTCGGAGCTTCTCTTTAAACATTTACATCTTTTTTGTATGTGTTTCTTTTTTTTATTTGTTCATTTATTAAAGAAATGACATAAGTTCCAAATTCTCAAGTTTATTTATACATTCAAGTTTTTTTTTTTGTTTTTCATTCTTCTTGACTCGTAGCATCTTCAAGTTTACAAAGTTGTCTTCTCCAAGATCCCTCGAAGTCCTTGGAATAGAAGGGGAGGACATGCTGAAAGTGGAAGTCACTTTTTTTTATATTTTTTTGTTGGTTTTTTCCTTTGAGTATCATTTAACCATTTTGGTTGTTGCCTCAACATATTCCGACAATGTTCAAAGGGAAATTTTCGTCTATTCTATTTTTCATATAACATTTTTGCATTTGTAATTTGTAAAAATAAGAAATTAAATTTATTATGATACAAAAAAACAAATAAATATAAATTTAATTTTTAAATATTATAAAAACCTTGCTCAATCATACCACTATGTTGTCTAGATTCAATCTGGACAAGTCATTTGCAAAATTTTTTCGTTACTTGTTAAATATTCGACCAACGTTGTATCGAAGACTTGTCATCCTTGATTGGATCCAAAATTCTTGTACTTGTAAAATTATTGACACAGTAGAAACCAACAAGTATTGTTCTTTTGATCGTTCCCTTGTACAAAATCTGTCACGCCCCGAATTCCAGCGAACCCGAGACGTGAGTAACGAGACAAAAGAAATAAAATAATAAAGGAATAAAAGATAATTAATAACAATCACTTACATTCTACATACTGTTCTGATACGCACAGAGGGTCTAGTCCATCTATTCACAACATACAAAATGAAATACAGTCTCGGGCTTATGCCCTTACAGAATATCAAAAGCGCCCATCGGGCCCAATATAACCCTCAATCAGACCGTCTCTATATCCCGTACAGCTGGAACATCATCTGAAATGTTTGCCCCACTAAAGGGGTCAGCTCAACATGCTGGTACAATATAATGCTAATGCAAGAAACAAAACTAAGGTCGTGGCATGTGCGAGTGTACAATTATTTCTATATGGCATTCTATATCATGATGACAGTATATAAACAGTATACAGTATATGAATAGCATGCGTGACACACCCATGCAACTCTATGCCGCCCATGTCTCATGATACGGTCATTCTCCGCTGGCATGAGTACCGCCATTTATGTCTCGCTTCACGGTCCGGAATCCGTCAGGCAGGCAAGTACCTATTGGCCGATTTTGGGTTTTTCACCACAGGATCTGCACCCTCATAATGCAAAGCACCAAGTGCTTACCCACACCATGTCCAAGGAATTACACTATGCCAATATGCTCTGATCTCATCATGTCCCAATGCAATCTCAATGATGCATCTCATTCATACACAAAGCATGCTTTCAAGTACACAATTTATAATATCAACAGTTCTTCAAAGCATATAATTCACACACCACACTAACACATGCGATATACCCATAATCATCATCCAACTTAACAAGATAGCACATAGCACATAAGCATGTGAACACTCGGACAAACATGTGAACAATTAATACAGCAAGGCAAGTATTCCTAATCTCAATTCTATTTCTTACTTAGCACAATATATCGTACCTGATAATCGATCTCACATCAAGAAGGGGTACTCGTAGTATGGTAGAATTACAGTGAGAATACCGAAGGTCAGATCACCTTCTCCTTGCCCCCTCGTGTCCCTAAAATCATAACAGGGATTCAGTTCATTGTTATTTGAATTATGCTATTCATCAAATTTTATGTCTTTAATTCATAAGTTTCTATTTTGCTAAGTTAGACTCTACCATTGAGTCCGGAACATCGAAGACAATAAGTTTAGGCTTTTGTAGAATTCAATTCGGATACCTGGGTTCAAAAGGGCAAAACAGTCATTTTGCACCTTACATGGGTCCCTACATTTCGTGACCTCTTTTCACAATTCGGACCCCACGGTTGAATCCGGAATGCTCGAGATAATAAAGTTTCACTATTCGTCTACTAAATTTGGAGTTTGTTTGATAGCGTTTCAACTTAGGGGCATTTTGGTAATTTTAAAGGTTACTACGTGTCTTTTATTTTTCGGGACCCCGTCTCGTAAAACGGACCTCACCATTGGCCTCGGAATGGTCGAGATAGTCAAAATACACTAATGACTTGTCCCATTTGGACTCCGGGATATTTCTGAATATTTAATTAATTAAATTAATTAATTAATTAATTAATTTAATTAATAATTTATTAATATTTTATTCATGGGGGGTCAAACATAATTAATCAAAGTTCTGGGGTTCAAAATCAGATTTCTTAAAGTTCTGGGTTAAGGTTCAATTTTCAAAGGTTCAAGGTTCAAATTGAAATTAATCAAAATTCATTATTCCCAATTCGGTTATCCAAACAGGGACTTATCTAGAACAGGGATAGGATATCCCTGTTCCTATTCCAATTTAAATCTTTTTAATTTCTTACACTTGCAACCAAACGGGCCGAATTCCATTTTAATTTAAAACAACCACGCGACACGTGGCAGGGGCAGTCCACGCCCGCCCGAACCGAACCCGACCCGACCCGGAACCCGACCCATACAGTGCCCCTTCTTCCCCGACTTTCCGGCGACAGACCAGTAGAGTTCCGGCGCCTTCTCCGGCGCCGGCGACCGATCTCCGGTGAGTTTTTCAACTTTTCAAAATGCCATTCTCTCCCACTTTTCACGTAGATCACACCCCCAACCTCCATTTCTCTCAAAACCTCCTCCACCTCCACGAAATAGAGGGTCAAACCCTCGGTCAACTCTCCGGCCAACCTTTCTTCTTCATTTCCGTGACTGGTTGGTCACTGTTTGGACTCCCTCCCTAACCCAATGGGTTCCTGCACTCATGGGGGTCATCTTCCCTGCAACCAAACGTGGTTTTAAACACCTTTCTCCTAGCCAACCGATTATCGTCCCTACCTGTCACCCACTTTTCCTCCCTCATCTCTCACCCATTTTAGCCCATTCTTGTGGTGTTGTTTCCCATTTTTCATGTCCTACACGACCTAGGAGTTTATATTAACAGTATGTTACAAAACCGATGGTGCATACATATTAGGTTTCTAGAGAGAGAAAGCAAGTGGGTCGAGGTGCTTACCTCAACAATGGTGCCTCCTTCTTGTCTTGTCTCCGTCTCTCAGCCTCTGCTTCTCCTTCTTATCTCCTCAGTCCTTCTTTCCTTCTTCTTTTCTCTCACCCGAGACCAACTCCTTTTCTTTCTCTTCACTTCCTCTCTCTATATCTCTCTCTCTCCAAGACCAGCCTCTCTGCATCAGGACTGTCCCTCCCATGCCCTGAATCCCCCTTCTACACTCCACCAACCACTGCCAGCTACACCATCCCTTGTTGAGTGTTACACACTCAACACATGTATACACACACACACGGCACACACACAAACCCACTTGTACAATTCTGATTTGTATATATATATATATATATATATATATATACATATATGTATACATATATACACATAATTACACACACATGTTTTAATACACACACCTTACACATATATATACATATAATTACACATAATCATACACACATTACACTCACACAATAATAATAATAATAATAACAATAAAATAATTAATAATAACCATGAAAATTTATATATTAAAAAAAAAATTTTCGGGTTATTACATCCTTCCCTCCTTACAAAAATTTCGTCCCGAAATTTAGAATAACATAGAACCAAAAGAAAATACATCACTGATCAAACAACTCAGGGTACCTAACTCGAACCTCGGCCTCACGCTCTCACGTAGCCTCCTCAACCCCATGGTGGTTCCAACGAACCTTGACCAAAGGGATGGTCCTGCCTCGTAAAACCTGGTCCCTCGAGTCTAATGTCTCTACAAGTCTCTGGTCATAAAAAGTGTTGCCCCCCCCTAGCCGAAGATCTACCCAATCTAATACGCGGGAGGGGTCAGGCTGGCACTTCCTCAGCATCGACACATGAATGACATCATGGACTCCTGATAGCTGCGGTGGCAATGCTAGCTTATAAGTCACCTCACCATCTTTCCCAAGAATCTTAAAGGGATCTACAATTCGTGGCGACAGCTCCCACTGCGTCCAAATCTCCTCAAACCTCGTCTGGAAGATACCTTGAGGAACACATGGTCCCCCACCTCAAATGGCAAGGGTCGTCGCCTCTTATCTGCATAACTCCTCTGGCGACTCTGACTGGCAACAAGCGCTGCCTGATCACTTGTATCTTGTTTGTGGTCTCACGGACTAAGTCGAGTCCCAAAACAACCATCTCTTCTACCCCAGTCCAACACACCGGTGAACGACACGGCCTACAGTACAACACTTCAAATGGTGCTATTTCAATACTGGACTGCTAGCTACGGTTGTAGGCAAGCCCTACCAAAGCAAGGTGATCCCCTCAACTACTCCTGAAATCCATGACACAAACCCTAAGCATGTTCTCAAGGATCTGAATGGTACGCCCTGACTGATCATCAGTCTGGGGATGCAAGGTAGTACTAAACTTAGCTGAGTCCCTAAGGCTGTCTAGAGGCTCTGCCGGAACCGGGCAGTGAAACGTGGGTCCCCCTCTAAGACAATGGATAAGGGAATTCCATGTAGTCGTACTATCTCTTGACATAGTAATAAAAGATCAATGTAAAATGCATTGCAACATGTAGACGTGCAGCCTTACCTATGGATCATTCACCTCTCCCTTAGCCAGGCGATGTGGAATGCATTACCTCCTCCCATTACCATCTCCCCCGTAGCCTTCGCCTCATCGGTAGGCGTGCAGCGGCGTGCAGACATCTCCACACTCCCCGCTAGGGTCTGATGCTAATCCCATCTGTAACGGCTCACTCCACATGGCACAACACATAATGAAACCCTCAAAACACATTGGCCTATTAATGTCAATTCCTTTCAAATTCCACTTAAGTATTGTGACTCATCTCAACAACTCAACACAATAAAAAAAAAAAGTAAGGGAACTTCTCACAAGGATACCCCAAGGTCTCTCACACATGCTATGTCATCTAACCCGCCTCAAATTAATCCATGAAATCACCTAGTGATTTATCCCGATGGTATAGATACACATTATCTGCACCACAATGCAATCTCATCATCCAGTATTTTCTAAGTACCCTAATTACCCACAAGATATCAACAGTACAATCTAAAAGTAAAGTTATCATTTCCCATCTTAGTCTATATATAACCAAGACTAAGCGTCATGTACTAATAAGGGCTAGCCTATTCATTTCATGTACGCGTATGTCGATTGGGCATACAATGTAGACAATGTAGGTTATGTATTCTAAACATGAACTTACGTCAATATACCAGGGTTCAGAAGAAATAAAACACTAAACTCCCCACCAATTTCCACTACGAACATACATCAATTTTCGCACACATGCATCAACACACACATGGAAACATGTTTAAGCATTCTCTTATATATGCATCAATAATAATCAGTCTGTATAAAAAAAAAATGTCATATCATCGCACCATAACGGTCACTAAACTAGCATGCTTATATAAAGCAAACGTACAACATTCAATAGCTAACACGTAGCTTACTACATCAGCATCCAGTACAAAATTTCATCCCAGGAATACACATATACATAAATAAGCACATAGTCTGCTGTACAGGTGACCAGGCACATTTCCAACCTTACGGATATCCAGGCTCATAGCCTATCTCACTGACAACAAGCATATAGTCTACTGTTTAATCTCATTCGTTACACTGTATAAAGGCAAGCATTGAATCCTAGATCATCAATAACCAAGTATACTCCACCTTGTACAATTTCACAACTAAGGTAACAAGCACTCCTCTAATCATGTAACCCAAACCAACCCAATTCAAATTAAAGTCTAACCCCTCCTAATTCACAATAAAGTCAATCTTAAAAGGATCTATGGACATCCCATGGAATAAAGAAAACATCTCCCTCAGGAGTACACACCGCCTCTCTTCTCCTGTAACAGCCTATACACGTCTAAAGTGTAAATAACCGATCTATCTCCAACACAACACCAATACTAGACGCGTCAAATAAGATGAAGAACCCAAATAAGACATGCAGTCAGCTACCTCTATCGAGTAACCTCTACAGATCCTCGTCAGCATTACTCTACCCCTAATGTCATGTCAACATAGTAGATATGAATGAATGAGATGTACTATAGCCTGTCAATATGCTAGTCCATAAACTAAACATAAAAAAAAAATGTACCTCAAGGCTCTGAAGGTCCAAAAATGATAGGTGACTCTAGGCTGACTACTGCATAGAGCCACTCTGAGTGGTCTGGTCCTGCCTATCACCCCTTTGACTCAGAGTCCTGACACTCAATGCTGTAGGTGTATGCTGGAAATACGGTGTCGGAGGTCTCTGACCCAATAGTGGCTGTGGCAGAGGCACTTGGGTATACTGATAGTAACGTGGTTCCTCTAAGTCCTGGGAAATCGACCTCTGGGGACAATTGGCCCTAACATGGCCAGTCTGGTGGCACACATAACAAGTTCGTGGAGTCCCCCGTCCTTGACTCTGTACTGGTGATGGAAATGACTCCTGACTAACCTCGACCCTCTGTCTCAAGCTAGGGTCCCTCAAAGGACAAGTGGCCATCTTGTGGCCAGGCTGTCCACAAATAAAACAAATAACGGTCCCTTGGGATGTGTATGTGAATGTGGAAGAAGTACCAGTCTGGGACCTCTTCAATAGTCTCCTACCAGTGTGAGTATGGGCGGGTATTGATATCCGTGCAGCAGCAGCACGGGCTCGAGACCTCTTCGATGGCCTCCTACCAGTGTATATCGGGGTAGATCTAGGGATCTGTGCTAGAGTCGCCTCGCTTTGGGTCTGGGGTTCTCTGACTCCTCTAAGCTCAGCCAACTCTCTCTCAGCCTTGACGGCTCTCGTCACTACCTCCTGTATAGTGTGAAGGCATTCCCGCATAATGGTCGCTACGTCCCCAGAACCACTAGTCTGTCCTACCTCTACTGGAGCAGGTGTAAAAGTGACGGCCTCCTCAACTGCAACATCTGCCGAAGCAGCAGCTTGGGGCCAACTATGCCACGGTGGTGCAGTGGTCCTAGGCTCATCGTGTCTAGGTGGTATGTGTCTGGGAGTAGCTTGTCTCGGTGGCATGTCTACAAGTTCAAAGAGAAGAAAAAAAATTAATACCTCATTGGACACAGGTGTTAAAAGAACATTAAGTAAGCACTCGTCAACGCTTCACAATTTCGAAGTAACAACCACAATATATCATGATACACTTGCCTAATCAATACCTACACAACTAATGTCGACCATTCCTACCCGTTTGTTACACTAAACAATTTACGCCGAGTTCTCACATGGCCCACCACTAAGAAGGATTTTATCTAAACAAAGTAATACACGTACACTTAAACATTTGAACACTAGCAAGGTTTAACTCCCAGTGAAAACTATCCAAAACAACACATCTCTCCACAACCAGGGTTCTATCACAAGAACATTTCTATAAAATCTTAAAGATAACACCCTATGTATCCATCTATACACACAAGGCTCTACAAATCCAAATCCTTATTCTAGCATTTTAAGGTTTGATGTGTCTCTTATTATCTCTTACTTTTATAGCTAGGTGATAACCCTTCATGGATTACAGCTCCTTTCATTACTTGCTGATGGGGTACCATCCATTAGCTGTAACTCAAGACCTGAGACCAATCCAGTCTGTATAAATATCATAGTCATAGTATTATAATCCATGAAAATTAGTTACTAACCTAGCACACTCATATAGAATCCACAAACAATGGTCAACCAGGTAAACAACCAGGTTCACAACCTGCCTCCTAAGTAACTAGGCATAATGTCTATCGCGTAGATAACTAAGTGCACAACCTACACTTCAAATAACTAGGTACACCATCTATCCCATAAAGTATACGGTCTATCATATTGACGTGAGTTTCTAATCTTAGTCAACCATTACCACAAAAAAATTCACATGCTCCCTATCTACCGGGAAATCAAGTATAGTGCATACTCGTGCACACCAATGCAACACGTGTATATAAAATATTTTAGGTAAATGCTCGGTTATGTTCTTATCAACGACTAGGGAGCACGTATGGCATGTCATAATGTACACTTAACAAATTCTCACACATTATACATGTCATGCATCTCACTACATTAATCACATAATCATGCATCATAACATATCATCAATCAACACGTAATCACAACAAGTCATGCTTCAAGAGTATAAAATCATATAACACACAAAATCCTATCGTATGCTACTAACAGTTCACACTAGATCTCATTCTCTTCTCTAGGGTCTCATGGTGTTAAACAACACCCCACGGTCTCTAGGTATTCGAACCTAAGCTCTGATACCACGTTGTCACGCCCCGAATTCCAGCGAACCCGAGGCGTGAGTAACGAGACAAAAGAAATAAAATAATAAAGGAATAAAAGATAATTAATAACAATCACTTACATTCTACATACTGTTCTGATACGCATAGAGGGTCTAGTCCATCTATTCACAACATACAAAATGAAATACAGTCTCGGGCTTATGCCCTTACAGAATATCAAAAGCGCCCATCGGGCCCAATATAACCCTCAATCAGACCGTCTCTATATCCCGTACAGCTGGAACATCATCTGAAATGTTTGCCCCACTAAAGGGGTCAGCTCAACATGCTGGTACAATATAATGCTAATGCAAGAAACAAAACTAAGGTCGTGGCATGTGCGAGTGTACAATTATTTCTATATGGCATTCTATATCATGATGACAGTATATAAACAGTATACAGTATATGAATAGCATGCGTGACACACCCATGCAACTCTATGCCGCCCATGTCTCATGATACGGTCATTCTCCGCTGGCATGAGTACCGCCATTTATGTCTCGCTTCACGGTCCGGAATCCGTCAGGCAGGCAAGTACCTATTGGCCGATTTTGGGTTTTTCACCACAGGATCTGCACCCTCATAATGCAAAGCACCAAGTGCTTACCCACACCATGTCCAAGGAATTACACTATGCCAATATGCTCTGATCTCATCATGTCCCAATGCAATCTCAATGATGCATCTCATTCATACACAAAGCATGCTTTCAAGTACACAATTTATAATATCAACAGTTCTTCAAAGCATATAATTCACACACCACACTAACACATGCGATATACCCATAATCATCATCCAACTTAACAAGATAGCACATAGCACATAAGCATGTGAACACTCGGACAAACATGTGAACAATTAATACAGCAAGGCAAGTATTCCTAATCTCAATTCTATTTCTTACTTAGCACAATATATCGTACCTGATAATCGATCTCACATCAAGAAGGGGTACTCGTAGTATGGTAGAATTACAGTGAGAATACCGAAGGTCAGATCACCTTCTCCTTGCCCCCTCGTGTCCCTAAAATCATAACAGGGATTCAGTTCATTGTTATTTGAATTATGCTATTCATCAAATTTTATGTCTTTAATTCATAAGTTTCTATTTTGCTAAGTTAGACTCTACCATTGAGTCCGGAACATCGAAGACAATAAGTTTAGGCTTTTGTAGAATTCAATTCGGATACCTGGGTTCAAAAGGGCAAAACAGTCATTTTGCACCTTACATGGGTCCCTACATTTCGTGACCTCTTTTCACAATTCGGACCCCACGGTTGAATCCGGAATGCTCGAGATAATAAAGTTTCACTATTCGTCTACTAAATTTGGAGTTTGTTTGATAGCGTTTCAACTTAGGGGCATTTTGGTAATTTTAAAGGTTACTACGTGTCTTTTATTTTTCGGGACCCCGTCTCGTAAAACGGACCTCACCATTGGCCTCGGAATGGTCGAGATAGTCAAAATACACTAATGACTTGTCCCATTTGGACTCCGGGATATTTCTGAATATTTAATTAATTAAATTAATTAATTAATTAATTAATTTAATTAATAATTTATTAATATTTTATTCATGGGGGGTCAAACATAATTAATCAAAGTTCTGGGGTTCAAAATCAGATTTCTTAAAGTTCTGGGTTAAGGTTCAATTTCCAAAGGTTCAAGGTTCAAATTGAAATTAATCAAAATTCACTATTCCCAATTCGGTTATCCAAACAGGGACTTATCTAGAACAGGGATAGGATATCCCTGTTCCTATTCCAATTTAAATCTTTTTAATTTCTTACACTTGCAACCAAACGGGCCGAATTCCATTTTAATTTAAAACAACCACGCGACACGTGGCAGGGGCAGTCCACGCCCGCCCGAACCGAACCCGACCCGACCCGGAACCCGACCCATACAGTGCCCCTTCTTCCCCGACTTTCCGGCGACAGACCAGTAGAGTTCCGGCGCCTTCTCCGGCGCCGGCGACCGATCTCCGGTGAGTTTTTCAACTTTTCAAAATGCCATTCTCTCCCACTTTTCACGTAGATCACACCCCCAACCTCCATTTCTCTCAAAACCTCCTCCACCTCCACGAAATAGAGGGTCAAACCCTCGGTCAACTCTCCGGCCAACCTTTCTTCTTCATTTCCGTGACTGGTTGGTCACTGTTTGGACTCCCTCCCTAACCCAATGGGTTCCTGCACTCATGGGGGTCATCTTCCCTGCAACCAAACGTGGTTTTAAACACCTTTCTCCTAGCCAACCGATTATCGTCCCTACCTGTCACCCACTTTTCCTCCCTCATCTCTCACCCATTTTAGCCCATTCTTGTGGTGTTGTTTCCCATTTTTCATGTCCTACACGACCTAGGAGTTTATATTAACAGTATGTTACAAAACCGATGGTGCATACATATTAGGTTTCTAGAGAGAGAAAGCAAGTGGGTCGAGGTGCTTACCTCAACAATGGTGCCTCCTTCTTGTCTTGTCTCCGTCTCTCAGCCTCTGCTTCTCCTTCTTATCTCCTCAGTCCTTCTTTCCTTCTTCTTTTCTCTCACCCGAGACCAACTCCTTTTCTTTCTCTTCACTTCCTCTCTCTATATCTCTCTCTCTCCAAGACCAGCCTCTCTGCATCAGGACTGTCCCTCCCATGCCCTGAATCCCCCTTCTACACTCCACCAACCACTGCCAGCTACACCATCCCTTGTTGAGTGTTACACACTCAACACATGTATACACACACACACGGCACACACACAAACCCACTTGTACAATTCTGATTTGTATATATATATATATATATATATATATACATATATGTATACATATATACACATAATTACACACACATGTTTTAATACACACACCTTACACATATATATACATATAATTACACATAATCATACACACATTACACTCACACAATAATAATAATAATAATAACAATAAAATAATTAATAATAACCATGAAAATTTATATATTAAAAAAAAAATTTTCGGGTTATTACAAAATCCAACCTAATATTAAGTCCCTATGATACAAGAAGCATGTCTTTTTAAATTGTAAAACTATCACCACATTTTTTTTGGCTTTAGAACCGATTTGAATGGAGGATGGAGGCGGTTGAACAGTAAATTGAGTGGAAAATTCAGGTGATTCTAAAAATTGTGTTACACAAAATGATTGATCTATATGGATGAAAAAATTGAAAAATAAAAATAATTCACCAAGTTTGAATGATTGTTGAGAATTATCAAAGTAATAAACTTGATGAGAAGAGTGAGAATAGTGAAAAAAATACACAACATATTTATAATAAAAATTTAGATTTATTAATTAATAAACAATTTTCAGTTTTAAGTATTAGCTCAAGACACATGGCTCTCCTCACAACGACTTTAATCCATAATCTTTCGATCAAAATAGAATAATTTTATCGTTTTACAAAAATTGCCTTGAAAAATTATTGAATTATTAAATGATCAACTATAAATGGCATTGGAAGTTGTCTTGCATTAACTACAATCAAAAAATAGTTGCTTAACAATGTTACTTTACCAATAGTGACAGACACATGTAACAATAAAATATGGCAATACTGGCGGAGGAGACTCACACACACCCGTGAAGGATATTTTTATATATATAAATTATTGATCGATTATTAAATAATATTTTTAATATATTATTAATAATTTATTATTACATTATTTAAGATGCAAAATTTAAATTAAAAATCTGGATCATTTTGTATTATTCTTTTCTTATGTATGAATACAAATATGTAGGATGCACGTGTTCTAATTAATGTGAGTCCCACTATTTCTGTCCATAAATTAAAATATGAATAATTCATTAATATTTCACAAGTTATCAAATAATTATAATATTTTTTGAAATTATACTGACATCTTCTCTGCTATACTGATAATATACAAATTCTTCACTCGATACAAAATTTGACAATTGTACGTGATATTATAGTTTTAACTAAATTTTTTTATATGACTAAAATACCTTTATATATTACAATGACCTCCCCTATCTTTTTAGAGATCACATAAAAGATTTCTGTAATTGACAGATATTACAGGGGTGGTTAATGTAATTATTCCATTAAAAAGAGAAAAAAAAACTATGGTGAAAAAAATGGAGTTGTAAAACAATGTTTTAATTAACAAGAGCAATAAATCAATAAATATCAATAAAAAAAAGACCGATGAATCAATAAAATTGAAATTCGAATTTTGAAGTGAATTTTTTTACTTGTTCACAAAATTTTTAAAATATGTCCAATTTTATATATTTTCAAAAACCTTGTTTTTTTTTTTTGGTTCTTGGAAATAGAAAAAATAAAAAATATTAAAAGACTAGGATATTTTTATTGGAACCTGTTTTCGATTTTTTTTAAAACAATTTCTTTTAAGAAATCAATTAAACCTAGTTGGTTTTTTTTTTTTGTTTTCTTAAAAATTTGAATTCATTAAAAGATGAGAACAAACTATACACACTTTTTTATTACTTTTATTTTTGAAAGCACAAAAGACAAAAAAAAAAAATGAAAATGTTTAATTTTCAACACAATAAACATAAATATTATCAAACAACTCCGTAGAATGGAATTTTGATTTATGATCTAATCATGCGATCGAGAATTATAGTTACGATTAGTAGAGTGGTTAGTGCATAAGAGTTGTGACATCATCAAGTAACAATTACTTGACGAAATTGAAAACGTATGAATTGTTATGCATTACAATTTAGTTTAAAGTTGTTGTCATGCCTACTTTATATCTTATAAATCGAAAATGAAATTAGAGAGGGAGAGAGATAAATTTTCTACAATAATTGATATCATATTAAATGATTAGGTCAAGTTCTTATAAATCGAAAACAAATTTAGAAAGAGAGAAATGATTAGGTCAAGTTCTTATAAATCGAAAACAAATTTAGAAAGAGAGAAAGAGAGATTTTTCTGCGATAATTAATATCATATTAAATGATTAGGTCAAGTTCTTATAAATCGAAAACAAATTTAGAGAGAGAGAACGAGAGATTTTTCTACAATAATTAATATCATATTAAATGATTAGGTCAAGTTCTTATCACGCAAATTGACTACTTCACATGTATTGAGATAATGGTACGAAGATTTTGTTTGCGTACGTGAATATCACGTACCTAAATAATCTAATAAAAAATAGTCTCATTTGTATATATAAATAAGTTCTTAATAGCATTGTGCCATGTATATAATACTAGATCAAGATCAAGCTCCAACAAAAGATTTAACAAATACATATATACATACACATGCATATCATTAGGTTGTGATGATGAATATATTCATATTTATGTGTGTGTGTGTGTGTGTGTCTATATGATAGGAAGACAAATGCCCAATGATGTTGTTCTTTTTTATCAGAAGGGCCTTCCGTCCTTCGCTACCTGTCAAGAATTTAAGGCAAGAGGGTCATCGGAAAAACTTTGGTGATAGCCGCTCCGATGATAAAATCAGTAAAAGAAAATAACGCTGTAATTGAAAATAAGAATTGAATATTGAACGTAAATTGAAAGCGTACTTTATAATCTTATTTATAGATTATAGATCTCCTAAGTTGAGTCAAATTAGGAGCCATAAAAACGTGGATTTGAAGATACCCTAGGATAGCAGTTGTCATATTGAACTTTGTTTCCTTATTCTAAGGTCGGTAGGATATGTAAGGCGGTATCATGCTCTGAATCATATACCTCTGAACTTTCCATGCCTGTTTGATCTCAATAATACAATCCTTCCTGATTTGTGTCCTGAAGAACTTTGTACACACACGTGTCACGCTTAAAACATATCTGTCGTTTTATGGTATTTCACACAACTTTCAAATTCAAATTTTTTTATTTTTTTTTTTATATCTTCTTCAAATTTGAAGATGATGTATCCCACATTTCATTCGAGCTATACCAATATTCAAATTATTATTCATTCTTCAAATCTCACTTTTAATAATATTATTCATATCTAAAATACAATTATTTAACATATATTTATCCAAAAATGATTGATCTATTTGGATGAAAAAATTGAAAAATAAAAATAATTCACGAAGTTTGAATGATTGTTGAGAATTATCAAAGTAATAAACTTGATGAGAAGAGTGAGAATAGTGAAAAAAAATACACAACATATTTATAATAAAAATTTAGATTTATTATTTAATAAACATTTTTCAGTTTTAAGGATTAGCTCAAGACACATGGCTCTCTTCACTACGACTTTAATTCATAATCTTTCGATTAAAATAGAATAATTTTATCGTTATACAAAAACCACCTTAAAAAATTATTGAATTATTAAATGATCAACTATAAATGGCATTGGAAGTTGACATGTACAGTACAACACCTTTTTTGAAGTCCATATTATCAAAATAGTAACAAATTTGCATTAACTACAATCAAAATAATATAAGGAAGAAATTAATACTAAGTCTTCATAAAAAGAGTAATGCTATTTATACCATAAAATTTTACCAAATTTTCTTACTTGCTAACGTGGCTGTTTGGATGCTAATTAATTAAGCCTCTTGGTATATGCATATGCTAGTCAATTAAGCCTTTTAGTGCTAGTCAATTAAGTCTCTTGGACTCACGTGACATGACTAGCACCAAAAGGTTGAATTCAGTAACACTAAGAAGTTGAATTCACTAGCACCAAAAGTTGCCACGTCAACAGGTAAATTTTTTTGGTAAAATACTACTTTACCAATAGTGACAACCAAATTGTTGCTCTTTTTCCATATAAAAAAAGGGGATAGAAGTCTTCCATACTTCTTTTTTTTTTTTCTAACTGGGTATAAAAAAAATTTAACAGTTGAACCTAAAATCGCTCACTAAATCATTTATACATATGCATGGTGAATAAAGTTTATTCTTTATTTTATCATATTTACTAGACACAAAAATTTAATCAAGTGTTAGTAATTAACAATGTATTTTATTAATATAGGTCTTAATTACACAACTCTCTTGTAAATGTAGTCCCCACCACTAGCCCCTCTAGCAACTAATTAAGTAACTGTTCTTAATTACACATCTCTCTTGTTGTTGGATGTTTCCTGTAAACAAGCAATCTCTTCTAAATTTTAGTTTTTTAAATCCAACTATTTAAAGTCTTTATGACTTTTCATTACTAATTTGAGAAATATTATGTTTTTTAAATTTATATTTTAAATAATGTGACATTGATATGAAATAATTATATTTATTATATGATTTTAAATATTATCAATAATCTAATATTATGTTAGTATCACATCATTTAAGATAAAGTTTAAGATACAATGCTCTTTTATTTTATCAAACAATGCCTAAATCATAGTTTTGTATTTGACTTATTGTTTGATTAACTTAAATAATATTAAATTTTGTGACCATTAAAGTATTGTTTGACTGAACAGTAATTGTTTTAATATTACAGGCATCACACACACATGTAACAATTAAATATGGCAATACTGGTGAAGGAGACTTACACACACCCGTGAAGGATACTTATATATATATATATATATATATATAAATTATTGACCGATTATTAAATAATATTTTTAATATATTATTAATAATTTATTATTACATTATTTAAGATGCAAAATTTAAATTAAAAATTTGGATCATTTTGTATTATTCTTTTCTTATGTTTAAATACAAATATGTAGGATGCACATGTACTAATTAATGTGAGTCCCACTATTTGTGTCCATAAATTAAAATATGAATAATTCCATTAATATTTCATGAGTTATCAAATAATTATAATATTTTTTAAAATTATACTAACATCTTCTTTGCTATACTAATAATATACAAATTCTTCACTTGATACAAAATTTGACAATTGTGATATTATAGTTTTAACTAAATTTTTTTATATGACTAAAATACCCTTATATATTACAATGACCTCCCTTATCTTTTTGGAGATTACATAAAAGGTCTCTGTAATTGATAGATATTACAGGGGTGGTTAATGTAATTATTCCATTAAAAAGAGAAAAAAAAAAACTATGGTGAAAAAAATGGAGTTGTAAAACAATGTTTTAATTAACATGAGCAATAAATAAATAAATATCGACAAAAAAAGACCGATGAATCAATAAAATTGAAATTCAAATTTTGAAGTGAATTTTTTTATTTGTTCACAAAATTTTTAAAATATGTCCAATTTTATATATTTTCAAAAACCTTGTTTTTTTTGGTTCTTGGAAATAGAAAAAATAAAAAAATATTAAAAGACTAGGATATTTTTATTGGAACCTGTTTTCGATTTTTTTTAAAACAATTTATTTTAAGAAATCAATTAAACCTAGTTGTTTTTTTTTTTTTGGTGTTCTTAAAAACTCGAATTCACTAAAAGATGAGAACAAACCATACACACTTTTTTATTACTTTTATTTTTGAAAGCACAAAAGACAAAAAAATTGAAAATTGAAAATCTTTAATTTTCAACACTGTCACGCCCCGAATTCCGGCGAACCCGAGGCGCGAGTAATGGAACAAAGGAAATTAAAATAATAAAGAAATAAAAGATAACAATGGCATTCGCATACATTCCGTACACAATTCTAATACATACATAAAGTCTGGTCCGTTGGTTCACAACATTCAAAATGAAATACAGTCTCGGGCTTATGCCCTTACATAATATCACAAGCGCCCATCGGGCCCAATATAATCCTCAATCAGACCATCTCTATATCCCGCACAGCTGGAACATCATCTGAAATGTTTGCCCCACTAAAGGGGTCAGCTCAACATGCTGGTACAATATAATGCTAATGCAAGAGACAAAACTAAGGTCGTGGCATGTGCGAGTGTACAGTTATTTCTACATGGCATTTTATATCATAATGACGGTATATGAACAGTATGCAGTACATGAGCAAGATGCGTGACACACCCATGCAACTCTATGCCACTCATGTCTCATGATACGGTCATTCTCCGCTGGCATGAGTACCGCCACTTATGTCTCGCTTCACGGTCCGGAATCCGTCAGGCTCGCAAGTACCTAATGGCCGATTTTGGGTTTTTCACCACAGGATCTGCACCCTCATAATGCAAAGCACCAAGTGCTTACCCACGCCATGCCCAAGGAATTACACCATGCCAATATGTTCTAATCTCATCATGTCATAATACAATCCCAATGATACATTTCAGTCATACATAAAATATGCTTTCAAGTGTACAATTCATAACATCGACAGTTCTTCACGCAGATAATTCACACGCCACGTTAATATATGCGATATACTCATAATCATCATTCAACTAAACAAGATAGCACATAGCACTTAAACATGTGAACACTCGGGCAAACATGTGAACAATTTACACAGCAAAACAAGTATTCCTAATCTCAATTCTATTTCTTACTTAGCACAATATATCGTACCTGGTAATCGATCTCAAACCGGAAAGGTATGCTCGTAGTCAAGGGAACCCACCGTAAGAACACTGAAGGTCAGGTCACCTTCTCTTTGCCTTTCCGTGTCCCTAAAATTCATAACATGAAACTCAGTTTAATCGTCACTTGAATTACGCTATTCATCAAATTTTACGTTTTTATCTTATAAGCTTCTACTTTGCTAAATTAAACTCTACTGTTGAATCCGGGACGTTGAAGAAAATAAGTTTAGGCTTTCGTAGAATTCAATTTGGGCATCTGGGTCAAAAAGGGCAAAACAGTCATTTTGCACTTTACACGGGTCCTTACATTTCGTGATCTCTTTTCACAAATCGGACTCCACGGTTGAGTCCGGAATGCTCGAGATAATAAAATTCCACTATTTGTTTACCTAATTCGGAATTCGTCTGACAGTGTTTCAAGTTAGGGGTATTTTGGTAATTTTACACGTTGCTACGTGTCTTTTATTTTTTGGGACCCCGTCTCGTAAAACGGACCTCACCATTGGTCTCAGAATGGTCGAGATAGTCAAAATACACCTATGACTTGTCTCATTTGGACTCCGGGATGTTTTTGAATATTTAATTAATTAAATTAATTTAATTAAATAATTAATTAATTAATTTAATTAATATTTTATTAATATTTTAATCAGGTGGGTCAAAGTGTAATTTCTAATAGTTTGGGGGTCAATTCGTAATTTCTGAAAGTTCAGGTTAAGGTTCAAATTCAAAAGGTTCAAATCTAAAGGTTTAAAATTTTAACAAGGTTCAAATTCATTTAATTTAAAACAACGGTTGACACGTGGCAGGGGCAACCCGTACCCGCCCGAACCAGACCCGGATCCGACCCGAGATCCGACCCGACACCCCTATCTTCTTCCCCGATTCTCCGGCGAAGCAGCGGTAGGGTTCCGGCGCCTTCTCCGGCGCCGGCGACCGGCCTCCGATGAGTTTTCCCCCTTTTTTAAATGCTATTCTCTAGGGTTTTTCGTGTAGGCTCCATATCCAACCTCCACTTCCCCTCAAACCGTCCCCATCTCCACGAAATAGAGCTCAAAGGCTCATGGCCGAATCTCCGGCCAACTGAAAAATTCTCATTTCTTGCATATTTTTCTACTGTTTTTCATTCTTTCTTTCCCCATTCTCTTTCTGCACTTCATAGGTTTATTTTAGGGTCATTTAAAGGAAGCTTCACACATAAAATGATGAAGGTCACCCTCCATGGCCGAAACCTGCAACTAGGGTTTTCTCCCTAGTTTCTCACCTATTTCTCCTCATTCTTTTTGCATTTGAAAGCTAAAATCATGCTTTATAAAACCCTATAATCTAAATCAAACGAATCATGCTTTTGAAATTCAAAACTGAAACACCCACTTACCTAAAATTTCGGATTTCTCCCCCTTTTGGTTTGCTTCCCTTCTCCTTCTGTTCCTCTTGGTCCGAGCTCCCCTTCAGAGCTCTGTTTCTCTCTTCTTTCTCTTTCTTTCCTTCTCTTTTCTTCTCACCCGAGACACCCTCCTTTTTCTCTTCACTTTCCCTCTCTATATCTCTCTCTCTCTCTCTCTCTCTCTCCCCAAGACCAACCACCCTCTGCTGATTCTGCACCTCCCCCACTCCCTGAATTCTACTCACACACACAACCCCACCCATACCTCTTTGAGTGTGTAACACTCAAAGTCACACACACACACACACACACGGTTACACACACATACACACACTGTTCCACACTGTTATGTACATATATATATATATATATACACAATTAAACACATACATGTATTCTCCAAATTTTAAATATGCATATATATATATATATACATGCACATGTAGCATACACAAAATTGTATAGATACAATACACACATCACATTCTTTAATAATAATAATAATAATAATAATAAAAAAAAATAATACTAACAACTTGAAGATTTTATAAAAAAAAAAATTTTCAGGTTGTTACATCCTTCCCTCCTTACAGAAATTTCGTCCCGAAATTTAAAATAACTAAAACGAAAGAAAATACATCACTAATCAAATAACTCGGGGTATCCAGCACGGACCTCGGCCTCACGCTCCCAAGTAGCCTCCTCGACCCCATGATGGTTCCAACGAACCTTGACCAAAGGGATGGTTCTGCCTCGCAAAACCTGGTCCCTCGAGTCCAATATCTCTACGGGTCTCTGGTCATAGGAAGCGTCCCCCTCTAGCTGAAGATCTACCCAATCAAGTACATGTGAGGGGTCGGGATGGTACTTCCTCAGCATCGATACATGAAAAACGTCGTGAACCCCAGATAGCTGTGGTGGTAAGGCTAGCTTATAAGCTACCTCACCCACTCTCCCCAGAATCTCAAAGGGGCCAATAAATCGTGGCGACAGCTTCCCACCACGTCCAAATCTCCTCAAGCCCCGTCTGGGAGATACCTTGAGGAACACATGGTCCCCCACCTCAAATGCCAAGGGCCGCCGCCTCCTATCCGCATAGCTCCTCTGGCGGCTCTGAGCTGTCAATAGACGCTGCCTGATCACCTGTATCTTGTCCGTGGTCTCACGGACTATATCGGGCCCCAAGGCAGCTGTCTCTCCCACCTCAGTCCAACACACCGGGGAGCGGCACGGCCTACCATACAACGCCTCAAACGGTGCCATCTCAATGCTGGACTGGTAGCTGTTGTTGTAAGCAAACTCAACTAAGGCAAGGTGGTCCTCCCAGCTACCTCTGAAATCCATGACACAAGCCCTAAGCATGTCCTCGAGGATCTGAATGGTACGCTCTGACTGGCCATCGGTCTGGGGGTGAAAGGCAGTACTAAACTGGAGCTGTGTCCCTAAGGCCGTCTGGAGACTCTGCCAAAACCGGGCAGTGAAACGTGGGTCCCTATCTGAAACAATGGATACCGGTACCCCATGTAGTCGTACAATCTCTCGAATATACAACCTACTGAGGGTATCTGATGAATCAGTCACTCTGATAGGCAAGAAGTGAGCAGACTTCGTCAGCCTGTCCACGATAACCCAAACTGCATCATGGCCCCTCGGTGACTTAGGAAGACCCATCACGAAATCCATAGTAACGTGCTCCCACTTCCACTCGGCCACTGGCAATGGCTGCAACAATCCCCCAGGTCTCTGGTGCTCAGCCTTCACCTGCTGGCACGTGAGACATCTCGACACGAACTGCGCCACATCTCTCTTCATCCCCGCCCACCAGTACTGACGGCGCAGATCGTGATACATCTTAGTGCCCCCTGGGTGCACTGCCAGACGTGAGTGGTGAAAATCTCTAAGGACCTCAGCCCTGAGAGACTCTGGGACAAAAACTCTACCCAAATACCTCAGACTAAGGTCAGAATGCACCGTCCATCCCACAAATCCCTCGGGGCTAGCAATCCGTACTCTGATCTGATCTGCCTCAACATCCACTAGCTGCGCCTCTATCACTCTAGTCAAAAGGGTGGGCTGTGCACATAAGCTGAACAGTGTGGCCTGTCCCTCAAACTCAGCAATATCTAGATCAAACTCGCCAATATCCCCTATCATCTCCCACTCCCTGATGGCAATACTGGCAATAGTACCCCTCGACCTCCTGCTGAGTGCATCAGCCACCACATTGGCCCTCCCTGGGTGGTACTGAAGGTCAAAATCATAATCCTCCATGTACTCCATCCACCTCCTCTGCCTCAGGTTCAGGTCCTTCTGCGTGAAGATATACCTGAGGCTCTTGTGGTCAGAAAATACCTCGAATCTCTCCCCGTATAAGTAGTGTCGCCAGCTCTTCAATGCAAAGATGACGGCAGCTAACTCCAAGTCATGTGTGGGGTAGTTCCGCTCATGGTTCTTCAACTGGCGAGAACCGTAGGCTACCACTCTGCCGTCCTGCATCAATACACAACCTAATCCCTCTCGGGAAGCATCACAGTACACAGCATAGCCCACTCCCCTCTCAGGTATGATCAAAACAGGTGCTGAAGTCAACCTCCTCTTCAGCTCCTGAAAAGACTGCTCACAGTCCTCTGTCCATAAGAATCTGATGCCCTTGCGCGTCAGACGAGTCATCGGCGCGGCAAGACGGGAGAAACCCTCCACAAATCGTCGGTAGTATCCGGCCAACCCCAGAAAACTCCGAATCTCAAATACACTGCTCGGTCTCTCCCAGCTCATGACAGCCTCAATCTTGGAGGGATCCACAGATACCCCTCCACTAGATACTACATGTCCCAAGAACTGTACCTCTCGAAGCCAGAACTCACACTTCGAGAACTTGGCAAATAGCTGATGCTCTCTCAAAATCTGCAGTACAGTCCTCAAATGATAGGCATGCACATCCTCAGCAGGTGAATACACTAAGATGTCATCTACAAATACCACGACGAACTGATCTAGGTAAGGACTGAAAATGCGGTGCATCAAGTCCATGAATGCCGCTGGGGCATTCGTCACTCCAAAGGGCATGACCACAAACTCATAGTGACCATAGCGAGTGCGGAAGGCTGTCTTCGCTATGTCCTCCTCCCTGACCCTCAACTGGTGGTAACCCGATCTAAGATCAATCTTCGAGAAGCATCTCGAACCTCTCAGCTGATCAAATAAATCGTCGATCCTCGGCAACGGGTACTTATTCTTGATAGTAACCCGGTTCAGCCTCCTGTAATCTACACATAGTCGTAGTGTCCCGTCCTTCTTCTTCGCGAACAGTGCCGAGGCACCCCACGGAGAAGTGCTAGGACGGATAAACCCCTTCCGCTGTAGATCAGTCAACTGCTCCCTCAGCTCTCTCAACTCAGCTGGAGCCATGCGGTAAGGTGGTATGGAAATAGGTGTAGTACCAGGAATGAGCTCTATAGTGAACTCGATCTCTCGTCTAGGGGGTAGACAAGTCAAGTCACTCGGAAAGACGTCGGGGAACTCATCCACGACTGGGGGTAACACAATCTCTGTAGTCTCAAAATCACCCGCAATCATACTAGCCAACATATAACTGTGGCCTCCCCAGCTCCTAGAGTCACGCACTGGTGGAATCAAGAAATCCCCCCTATCTCCTGTGAAATAGAAGCAGTCTCCCTCAGGAGTGCATACAGTCACCCTCCCCCTGTAACAGTCTATACTCGCCCGATAGGTGAACAACCAATCCATCCCCAGAATCACATCAAACCCAGACATATCAAGTACAATAAGATCAAAGTGGAGAATACGATCAGCTATCTCTATCGAGCAATCCCTACAGATCCTCGTCAGTACTACAACACCCCCAACTGGCGTACCAATATGCAACGGGGGGTCCAACCAAGCTATATCCAGACCCAATGACATGGCAAGTGCAGTAGAAATGAATGAATGTGATGCTCCTGAATCTATCAATACACTGGCCCATGAACTGGATATGAGAAATGTACCTCGGACTACTGACGGTCCGGCAGCAGAGGTCTCCGGGGTGGCTACTGCGTAGACTCGGCCCTGTATGGTCGGGCCCTGTCTGCCTCCCCCTCTCTGTGTCTGCTGACCTCCTCCCCTAGGTGCTGGAGCTCTGACGCTCTGTGCGGAGGGTGTAGGCTGATGATAGGGCGCTGGGAGTCCCTGAACTGACTGTGGCTGTGGCAGAGGCACCTGTGTATGCTGATAATAGTGTGACCTCGGCGCACTCTGCGAAGTCTGCCCCTGAGGGCAGTTGGCCCTAACATGGCCAGGCTGCTGACAAGTGAAACAAATCGGCGGGGCCCTCTGACTCGGTGCCGGTAGAGGTAGTGGAAATGACCCCTGACTGGATCCGACACCCTGTGCACTGCTGGGTCCCCTCAAGGGACAATCGGCCCTCCTATGGCCAGGCTGCCCGCAGGTATAACATGTGCCAGGTCGCTGTGACCCTCCTCCCCTAGGAGTAGATGGCAAGGCAGGACGGGGAGCTATCGAATGAAGGGGTCCAGCTGGTGGCTGTGAGGAAGAAGTACTGGCTCGGTACCTCTTCGGCTGTCTATATGTCGGGGTAGGTGCGGAAGTCTGTACTGTGGGTGTCCTGCCCTGTGCTCTAGTCTCTCTGATCCCTCTAAGATCAGTCAGCTCTCTCTCCACCTTGGAGGCCCTGATCACTGCCTCCTCGTATGTCTCTATAATATGCCCAGCCAGTCTGTCCCTGATAGAGGTCTTCAACCCCCTGAGGAAATTGTACACCCTCAAATCCTCATGTGCAATAATGTGTGGGGCGAACCTCCCCAAAGCAGTAAACCGTGACTCATACTGAGCCACTGTCATGTCCCTCTGCAAAAGTGTCTCGAACTCCTCCCTAAACCCCACTCTGGCAGACATCGGGAAGTAGTGGTCATTGAACATGGCCACAAATGCATCCCATCCCTCTCCAAACCGATGCAGTCTGTCAGCAGCTACCTCCCACCACTGACTAGCCAGGTCCGTGAACTGAAATGTAGCACACCTGATCCTCAGATGGGGCTCAGTGATCCCCTGTGAATCCAAGATCCGGGTAATCTGTCTCAACCACTCCTCTGCAATCAGTGGGTCTGGCTGCCCGGCAAAGGTGGGTGGTCTCATCCTCTGGAACACCTTCATCACGAAGGTATCCCTGGTCTCTCCGCCGGTGGTCCGTGCCTCCATCACGGTGCGGAGACACTCCTGCAAAAGAGTCGCCATATCTCTGGCGCCGATCATCTGCTCTACCTCCTGTGCTGGAGCGGGAGCAGGAATAGGGGCAGGTGCGGGAGCAACGTCCTCCTCAGCTGCACTATGCTCTGGTGTGTCAGCCGGGGCAACGACCTCCTCAACTATATCGGGAATAGGGGCAGCAGCTCTAGGTCTGCCACGACGAGGCTGTGCGGCGCCTCTAGGCTGGGTGGCACCTCTGGGTCTACCCCTACCCCGTCTGGGCGGTCCAGCTCCCGTAGGAGCTCGTCTGGGAGGCATATCTACAAGTCCAAGAGAGAAGTTCAATATCACTCTTCACATTCCAATATAAGCATCTAAATGTGATCTCAATCAAGTTCTCATCAATAACCTATACTTTAACGGGTAGCATACGTAGAAACTCATGATATATACACTTAACAAGTTTTTCACATATCATACATGTCATGCCTCCAAACATAGCATAAATCAGCACGAAATCACAATAAGTCATGCATCAGGACATATAAAACCACATAGCACACAAGATCCTACCACATGCTGCTAAAGGTTTATACAAAGTCTCATTCTTTTCTCTAGGGTCTCATGGTGTTAAACAACACCCCACGGTCTCTAGGTATTCGAACCTAAGCTCTGATACCACGTTGTCACGCCCCGAATTCCGGCGAACCCGAGGCGCGAGTAACGGAACAAAGGAAATTAAAATAATAAAGAAATAAAAGATAACAATGGCATTCGCATACATTCCGTACACAATTCTAATACATACATAAAGTCTGGTCCGTTGGTTCACAACATTCAAAATGAAATACAGTCTCGGGCTTATGCCCTTACATAATATCACAAGCGCCCATCGGGCCCAATATAATCCTCAATCAGACCATCTCTATATCCCGCACAGCTGGAACATCATCTGAAATGTTTGCCCCACTAAAGGGGTCAGCTCAACATGCTGGTACAATATAATGCTAATGCAAGAGACAAAACTAAGGTCGTGGCATGTGCGAGTGTACAGTTATTTCTACATGGCATTTTATATCATAATGACGGTATATGAACAGTATGCAGTACATGAGCAAGATGCGTGACACACCCATGCAACTCTATGCCACTCATGTCTCATGATACGGTCATTCTCCGCTGGCATGAGTACCGCCACTTATGTCTCGCTTCACGGTCCGGAATCCGTCAGGCTCGCAAGTACCTAATGGCCGATTTTGGGTTTTTCACCACAGGATCTGCACCCTCATAATGCAAAGCACCAAGTGCTTACCCACGCCATGCCCAAGGAATTACACCATGCCAATATGTTCTAATCTCATCATGTCATAATACAATCCCAATGATACATTTCAGTCATACATAAAATATGCTTTCAAGTGTACAATTCATAACATCGACAGTTCTTCACGCAGATAATTCACACGCCACGTTAATATATGCGATATACTCATAATCATCATTCAACTAAACAAGATAGCACATAGCACTTAAACATGTGAACACTCGGGCAAACATGTGAACAATTTACACAGCAAAGCAAGTATTCCTAATCTCAATTCTATTTCTTACTTAGCACAATATATCGTACCTGGTAATCGATCTCAAACCGGAAAGGTATGCTCGTAGTCAAGGGAACCCACCGTAAGAACACTGAAGGTCAGGTCACCTTCTCTTTGCCTTTCCGTGTCCCTAAAATTCATAACATGAAACTCAGTTTAATCGTCACTTGAATTACGCTATTCATCAAATTTTACGTTTTTATCTTATAAGCTTCTACTTTGCTAAATTAAACTCTACTGTTGAATCCGGGACGTTGAAGAAAATAAGTTTAGGCTTTCGTAGAATTCAATTTGGGCATCTGGGTCAAAAAGGGCAAAACAGTCATTTTGCACTTTACACGGGTCCTTACATTTCGTGATCTCTTTTCACAAATCGGACTCCACGGTTGAGTCCGGAATGTTCGAGATAATAAAATTCCACTATTTGTTTACCTAATTCGGAATTCGTCTGACAGTGTTTCAAGTTAGGGGTATTTTGGTAATTTTACACGTTGCTACGTGTCTTTTATTTTTCGGGACCCCGTCTCGTAAAACGGACCTCACCATTGGTCTCAGAATGGTCGAGATAGTCAAAATACACCTATGACTTGTCTCATTTGGACTCCGGGATGTTTTTGAATATTTAATTAATTAAATTAATTTAATTAAATAATTAATTAATTAATTTAATTAATATTTTATTAATATTTTAATCAGGTGGGTCAAAGTGTAATTTCTAATAGTTTGGGGGTCAATTCGTAATTTCTGAAAGTTCAGGTTAAGGTTCAAATTCAAAAGGTTCAAATCTAAAGGTTTAAAATTTTAACAAGGTTCAAATTCATTTAATTTAAAACAACGGTTGACACGTGGCAGGGGCAACCCGTACCCGCCCGAACCAGACCCGGATCCGACCCGAGATCCGACCCGACACCCCTATCTTCTTCCCCGATTCTCCGGCGAAGCAGCGGTAGGGTTCCGGCGCCTTCTCCGGCACCGGCGACCGGCCTCCGATGAGTTTTCCCCCTTTTTTAAATGCTATTCTCTAGGGTTTTTCGTGTAGGCTCCATATCCAACCTCCACTTCCCCTCAAACCGTCCCCATCTCCACGAAATAGAGCTCAAAGGCTCATGGCCGAATCTCCGGCCAACTGAAAAATTCTCATTTCTTGCATATTTTTCTACTGTTTTTCATTCTTTCTTTCCCCATTCTCTTTCTGCACTTCATAGGTTTATTTTAGGGTCATTTAAAGGAAGCTTCACACATAAAATGATGAAGGTCACCCTCCATGGCCGAAACCTGCAACTAGGGTTTTCTCCCTAGTTTCTCACCTATTTCTCCTCATTCTTTTTGCATTTGAAAGCTAAAATCATGCTTTATAAAACCCTATAATCTAAATCAAACGAATCATGCTTTTGAAATTCAAAACTGAAACACCCACTTACCTAAAATTTCGGATTTCTCCCCCTTTTGGTTTGCTTCCCTTCTCCTTCTGTTCCTCTTGGTCCGAGCTCCCCTTCAGAGCTCTGTTTCTCTCTTCTTTCTCTTTCTTTCCTTCTCTTTTCTTCTCACCCGAGACACCCTCCTTTTTCTCTTCACTTTCCCTCTCTATATCTCTCTCTCTCTCTCTCTCTCTCTCTCCCCAAGACCAACCACCCTCTGCTGATTCTGCACCTCCCCCACTCCCTGAATTCTACTCACACACACAACCCCACCCATACCTCTTTGAGTGTGTAACACTCAAAGTCACACACACACACACACACACACGGTTACACACACATACACACACTGTTCCACACTGTTATGTACATATATATATATATATATATACACAATTAAACACATACATGTATTCTCCAAATTTTAAATATGCATATATATATATATACATGCACATGTAGCATACACAAAATTGTATAGATACAATACACACATCACATTCTTTAATAATAATAATAATAATAATAAAAAAAAAAAATAATACTAACAACTTGAAGATTTTATAAAAAAAAAAATTTTCAGGTTGTTACAAACACAATAAACATCAATATTATCAAACAACTCCGTAGAATGAAATTTTGATTTATGATCTAATCATGCGATCAAAGATTACAGTTATGATTAGTAGAGTGGTCAGTGCACAAGAGTTGTGACATCATCAAGTAACAATTACTTGATGAAATTGAAAATGTATGAATTGTTACGCATTACAATTTAGTTTGAAGTTGTTGTCATTTGTTTGCATGCCTACTTTATATCTTATAAATCGAAAACGAAATTAGATAGAAAGAGAGATAAATTTTCTACAATAATTGATATCATTCTTATAAATCTAAAACAAATTTAGAAAGAGAGATTTTCCTACAATAATTAATATCATATTAAATGATTAGGTCAAGTTCTTATAAATCGAAAACAAATTTAGAAAGAGAGATTTTCCTACAATAATTGATATCATATTAAATGATTAGGTCAAGTTCTTATAAATCGAAAATGAAATTAGAGAAAGAGAAAGAGATATTTTCTACAATAATTAATATCATATTAAATGATTAGGTCTAGTTCTTATCATGCTGATTGACTACTTCACATGTATTGAGATAATGGTACGAAGATTTTGTTTGCGTATGTGAATATCACATGCCTAAATAATCTAATAAAAAATAGTCTCATTTGTATGTATGTATATATATATATATATATATATATATAAATAAGTTCTTAATAGCATTGTGCCATGTATATAATACTAGATCTAGATCAAGATCAAGATCAAGATCAAGCTCCAACAAAAGATTTAACGAATACAAATATACATACACATATACATATCAGTAGGTTGTGATGATGAATACATCATATTTACGTGTGTGTCTATATGATAGGAAGACAAATGCTCAATTATGTTGTTCTTTTTTATTAGAAGGGTCTCCCGTCTTTCGCTACCTGTCAAGAATTCAGGGTCAGAGGGTCGAAAATATTTCGGTGGTAGCCGCTCCGATAATAAAGTTAGTAAAAGAAAATAAGACTGTAATTGAAAAAAATAATTGAATATTGAACGTAAATTGAAAGCGTACCTTATAGTCTTATTTATAGATTGTAGATCTCCTAAGTTGAGTCGAATTATGAGCCATAAAAACAGGAATTTGAAGATACCTGAGATAGCAGTTGCCATATTGAACTTTGTTTCGTTATTCTGAGGTTGGTAGGATATATAAGACGGTGTCATGCTTTGAATCATACACCTCTGAACTTCTCGTGCCTGTTTGATCTGGATAATATAATCTTTCCTGATTTGTATTCTGAAAAACTCTGTACATACACGTGTCACGCTTAATATGTTGTTTTATGGTATATCACATAACTTTCAAATTCAATATTTTTTTTTATATCTTCTTCAAATTTGAAGATGATGTATCTCACATTTCATTCGAGCTATACCAATATTCAAATTTTCATTCATTCTTCAAATCTCACTATTAATAATATTATTCATATCTAAAATAAAATTATTTAACATATATTTATCCAAAATTCAGTTATTTAAATCTTTAATGAGAGTCATAAGTTGATAATGTTCTTACCATATAAAGAATTAATTTCAAAATAGATAATTAATAATCAAAATAGAAGAAACTTATTGATATGTATTCTCTATAATTTTCATTAATGCAAAATTATGGTCACAAATATATAATTTTTGACAAAAAAGCATATTCATACATATTTTGAAGGATACATAATGGATTTTTTCTTCTTTTTATGAACCAAAAAATATCATTATATCTACTATATGTTTAAAAATTCCCCAAGATTGACAGACCTCAAATTGGGCGAACCTTGGTAGAGCTCGAATTGAGTCTAGACAAATTCCCCTTGCTTGATGTAATCCACCTTACTACTAATCCTATTGCGAGAAATGTTAGGTTAAGTTACGAGTGAAAAAATTTATGATTTGATTGACGTATGTAATATATGCACAGACGTACAATATATGTATCAATTAGATCACGAATGATGATTACTTACGATTGACCTTAACATTTCTCACCTCGTTGATTATAAAGTTGACATTATTATAAAATTAGAAAAATAGTAAATAAATATTTAAATTATATTATTATAAATACTTAGTTATATTTGATCTTTATTTTAGAGAGGTGCTATAGATAATGAATTGTTTTAATACATTTACTAAAATTAAGATTTAGTATAACAAATGCACGTGAAATTTATGTACTTTTGTCTAGAAGTGAGAAGATGTATTTTAAAAAATCTGTTATATATAACAATTTTTCTTTTATTTAATACTCATAATTATTATTGCAATTGGCATCAATGGGGTACATTTTTCATGCTTTACATGCAGTTCTATGTCATATGTTGATACAAAATCATGTATTAGGACATCTATAAACAATTCTAAAAATTTTATTAAAATTATTTATAGTTTTTCATAAATATTCATAAAAATTATGAAATTTGCATTATTCATATATTCGTATTGTAGTTTTTGTGATATATCCTTGTCATCCATTGTATTACTCCCTCTCTAATTTTAATACTACACTATTCCTTTAAAATAAAGAGTAAAATAGAAAAATTAGAAACCCTTTCCAAAGCAAGCATCGTGAAACTCAGTGGCTCAATAATAAGGTAACAAAGAAGCAACCGGCGTGCATTCTTTATCCATTGTATTAGTCTCTCTCTCTCTCTCTCTCTCTCTCTCTCTCTCTCTCTATCTATATATATATAATTTAATAATATTTAATAATTAATACATTTTTAAAGAATTAACTTGATTCTTTAATGAATAATTAATAATTTTATTAGTTAATAATTAATATTTTTTAAAGATTTCTTTATAATATTAATTATTAGAGAAATAAAATAGTTATATATTATTTATGACATGTTTTAAGAAATTATATTTATTAGTTTAACAAAACTGTAACTTTGATTTTTATTTCATTTTGACTAATTTTTTTTCAACTTTTTTAAAATATTTTATTTATTTTATATAAAAATAAATCTAAGGTAAGTGACTTATTTTTATTTTATATAAAAATAAATATAAGATTTAAATAAATATTTGTTTTCAAAATGAAAAAAAATTAATATAATTATTAAAAATTTCTAAGAAAGTCACTATAATTTATCTTTATATGTATTGTTTTATGAGAAATCAAAATATAATTAAAAAATTGTTTATAAAATCTTATTTTTGTATTAAAAATTATTTATACATAAGAAATATTTATTAATTAATAAAAATATAAAATAATTAATAATTAATAAATTTTCCCTCTTTCGTGTCTATTAATTATTAAAAAATTTGTTATATATATATATATATATATATATATAGAGAGAGAGAGAGAGAGAGAGAGAGAGAGAGAGAGAGAGAGAGAGAGAGTGAGTCGTATAGAAAAACTTGGATTCATTGATTGGTATACGATTATTTTTTAATCATTAAAATGTTTTACACCTCATGACGCTTTTATAAATAGTATTAATTAATATTGGATTTTAGGGGATTTCTTTGACGTTATAATATTATAACAATATTTTATGAGAACACAAAGAAAAGTGGTTAAAAGCTCTGAATCTGAGTCAGTGGAATTTATTTGTGGCAAAATCTTTTAATAAAATGCTCTGAATCTGAGTCAAATTTCACTAAAATAATGGGCTTTGAGCCCACTAATGGAAGGTTTAGGCTTACGTTTGTTTAGGTTTTTAAAAATAAATTTTTAATTTTAAAATATGAGATATTTATTTGATAAATTATTTATTTTAATTTATTTTAATTTTCTAAAATTTAAAATATCATATCTAAATATATTTTTATAATTTTTAAAAAACTAATTATAAAATTTTTAAAAATATTTTTTTAAAAATTATATTTGAATCACTATTTAAACATATTCTTAGTGTTGGTCAATGTAAATTTTTTAAACTTCTTCCTGAGACTTTGACCCTTTCTAGGAAAAGAAACATTAATTTTTTTGGTTCAATAATTAAATGTTTAGTGCATTGCATACTACTTTTCAAATCTCTTTTTTTTTTTTTTTTTTTTGGGTTTTGAATTTGATTGATACTGGAAGGCATTTTTATATAAAAAAATTTAGTGCAGCCTCAAGAGGTGGGCTTGATAAGGCTTTCTTGAGGTACAAGAAGCAGCCCAATGGTGAAAGCCCATTAAATACTATGTATTACCTCATGTCATGTGTTTGATTTAAACATAGGCTGGCTCAAATTATTCAGTGGGTTGTCACACACGGGTGATGGATACTGTGTTTGCTGTCGTCTATTGGGCTCACGTAGGAGTGTTAATTGGTATTATTGTATCGTATTCAGATTGTATCAAAATTTATATATTAAAAAATAAGTATCAATCCTAATTTGATACTGTTAATCAAATGTGTTTAAGTTTTAAATTTCAAATCCAACTTATTTATTAAACAGGTTGCATGTGTAAACACATTTAACCCGTTTATTTAAATTTTTTATGTTTTAAATATAAAAGTTACCTATCTTTATATATGTACAAATAATTTTCAAGTTTTATAAAATTTCTACATGTGTCAAATTAAAGTAAAATATCTTTTATGAGTAAAAATATTCCAAATCTTGATAAACTTTCGACATGAGACGAATTATCTTAACTCAAGTTATTTTTTTTTTAAATTAAACGTGTTAAACGGACTGACATTCATAAATTCTAAATCCGACATATTTATTAATCATGTTATACTTGTCAACTCATTTATGACCCAAATATATTTATACTCAATCCAATTTCGTTAATTTTATATCGTATTTGTATCGTATAAAAAATTGATATCCCTAAATTCAAGTGTCTTCTAATATGCTATAGTCACAATAACAATACACGGATGCAACGAATTCACGGGATAATTTCTCAGACCTATACGCTTACTACTAAAGAAGATCTGTTAGCCATCATACTCCTTCCACTCCCTGTTAGCCAGTTACCTAGTACTCATAATTTTTTCAACTTATTTAGTATGAATTGTTTAGTTTAAATTTTGGGCACATTTCTTCTCTCGATGTCCAGTAATAGAGAGTTGTGAAGTATACATACTTTATGGAAATTGAAATGTTTTATTATACACATAAAAATGATAAAACAAAAACTTATTTTTATAAAGGATAATTCAAATACTATTTTGACATCTCTATTTTAGTATTCAAATACTATTTTTTTTTACACAATAATTATTCTTCTTTCCAACTATTATTTTTGAGAATATAGCTGTATCACTTTTAATCATTTGATTGTAAAATTATTGAAAAATATAGGACAGAGATCTAAATAGCTCTTGCTATTCTTGTTATAATATTTTGACAGGGCATAAGTACAACAATGCATTGGAATAACTCTTTTCCTGCAATGTGGTAAAATATACTACTAGTAAGGGACTTACTGTAACACCCCGACTCGATTTATTAATAATTTGTTCACTAATTATTAATTAGGAACAAAATAAAGAATAATTAAGAAAATTTATCAAGATTTTCTGATAATTACAACAGACTAATAAAATGATTAAGTACATTAAGAGGGGACAATGAAGACTAGTGCTGAAATGGATAAATGGGATCAATACGAAAAATTAATTATAAAAATAATAAGAATATCACATGAAACACGAACGGGACCCACTATTGGCAAAATAAATAATTATGATGCCAAGCCTGATTTTATACTAAATTTATCGACATTCCATAAATTAATATTTTTGTAATAGAGATATTAAATATTACCATGTTATATACAGGAACCTATGCTTAGACACATACACATATATAGATGGAGAAATATATGAAAACCCCTATATATGTATAATAATAAATATACTATAGGGAAGTCTTCATGATTACACAGGTTTAGTGCTGGACATACCAACATTGGGTCTATTCACTTTGGGCCCATGAGTAACAGGGATGCTAGACATATTGGGCAACAAATTAGTGGGGCAATAGAGAGAATCCAATCTGAAATGGGTTGAAAGTGGAAAAATTTGGAGAATTCCAGGTTGAACTATATCTATATATATATATATGTATATAGACATAATTATATGTGTACACACCTAGGCTATATAATTGCATGTAGGCCATGCCTGTGTTTGAGGGTTGCGTGTGGCAGAAGAGTCAATGAGTGGGTTGTGTATGTAGCAATGTGGTGCAATGAGTGTGTAAGGTTGTGTATGTGCATGGTAGTGGCAGACTAGAGAGAGAGAGAGAGAGAGAGAGAGAGAGAGAGAGAGAGAGAGAGAGAGAGAGAGAGAGAGCTGAATGAGATTGAGTGTTGTGTATATAAAGGTGTGTGTGTGCATGCTAGGACAGAACCGTGAGGGTGAGAAAGAAAAAGAGAGTGAAGGAAGAAGAAGGGGGAAACTGGAAAGGGGAGAAGTTAGAGAGAGAAGCTGTTTGAGAGGGAAGACCCAACACAAACAGGTTCTCACTCGAAACAGGTTAGTTTTTGCGTTCCTTTATTTTGTTAAATTCCTGTTACATGATAGGCTTGTTTAAGTTAAGAAAAGAATGCTTAGACAGAAGAACTCAAGAAGTTACCATTGATGGACCTTGACAAACTGGGTCTGAACGGAGTTTACACAAACACATTTTGATGGCTAGGGTCCATAACTCTATGCTATAGGGACCTCAAAAACATAAAAATTAGACCCAAAAAGCTTAAGCGATGAGAGAGATTTTGAATAGCAAGTCATGGGTTCAATATGAGATTTTGTCCATTGAGTTTAAACTCTAGTTTTGTAAATGGGAGAGTGATCCTTAGGGTCCTATGATCACAACAAACCAAAAATTATAAGAAGTGGTTAAGAAATGAGGATGTGTGATCCGATTATTTAGTCGCCCATCAAAGCTTGGATCAAGCTTTTAAGCTTGTTTCAAGCCACGAAATGAATGCCAAAACACTTAAAAATCTTCCAGTAATGGTTTAGAGATGAAAACAGTAAGAATCGATGGCTAAAAATTCATGAAAAATAAGTTAGAAAATTTTCGGTTTAAGGTTACTGTTCATCGTCCTAGGGAAGACGATGAACAATGTTGGAATCGGGTTGGACGGTTTGGGTTGGGTCAAACCCGCCCAACCGCACACATATTTGGGTCACTGAGACAGTACCGTTTGGAAGGGGATTGGGTTTTGGTTTAATTTAATTTAGGGCTGTTTGGTTACAGCCAAAGGAAATTGAAAATTCTGGAATGAGGATAGCTCAATCGCGAATAAGGCATTTAGTGTGGATATCTAAAACCGGTTCTTTGAATGAACCTGAACTGGTAGGTTCAAGGCCCCCTTGGGCCGATCTAGGGTTTAGGTTGTCAAACCCTTTGGTTCATTGGTTTAAATTAAATAAGAAAAACCAAGATTTTGCTTATTTACGGATTGACCCAATAATTCTGTAGAATTGTATTTTGGCCCAATTCTTAAGATTTTTATGCAAATACGTCCCTGGAAAATAATAAAATAAGAAAATAATTTATTTAATTAATTAGGTAAAATGACTATTTTACCTTTGGATCCTAAATGGGTCAAACGAAGTCCAAATAAAGTAAGTAAATAGTATATTTTCACTATTTCGGGCATTCCAGACTCAACGGTAAAGTCCGATTCTTGAAATTAAGTGCCAAAAAATATAGACACGTAAATAGTAAATGACTGTGTTACCTCTAATAATACCCAGGGCTAATTAAAAATAAAAGATAGTCCATTTTAATTATGTCGAACATTCTGGACTCAACAGTAGAGTTCGAACTAGCAAACGAAGTACCAAAAAATGTGATGGATGAAAATATAAAATTACCAAAATGCCCCTAATACAGCATGAAGCCCAAATAAAGTCCAAACTCGATGAAACTGATACTGATGGAAGCCCAAATAATTATGAACTCGCATATGTGACTAAATAATAATTCAGGGTCAGAATATCATCAAATATGAAATGACCAAAATACCCTTAAGAATAGAAACTACAAATTTAAGGTCGAATAAGGGCCAATCTGATATGATTAATTGTCATAAATATAATTATGTAAATTAAGGGGCTGGACAAGACTACGAAACATCCAAAGTATAAAATAAGAAATGACCGATGTGTCCCGATGATCAAAAGCAGATACTAAATGAAGTTTAAAAGACTTTGAAATTTACATATAAGATATATGAAATATTCTAAGGACCACTATAGGGTCCGAGGCAAGAATGACAAAATTACCATTTTGCCCTAAGGTTAAATAAGTGCTTAATTGATAACGATTGAAGTCCAAATGACTTAAATTACAATCCTGATAACTGCTAAGCCTACTTAAGAAATTTAATAACATAAGTTGAAACCCAATAAGTGGGTAATAGGCCAATGGACCTAAGTAGGAGATCAAATAGATTCCTAAGATGATGAATAAGAGATGATTGGATGGATCCTTATACTGTTGTGATTAATGATGATTATTTAGGATATGCAAGGATATGCTTAACGTATCCGGAGATTATCAGAGTATTCGTAAATGGAGAATATGATACTAAGAAATCGAGGTAAGTAAACCCGAACTTTGTTATGTGGTCCTTCCTTAGCCAGTCACATTTATTTTCATATGCTGCCAAACTCGTACTCTATTACCTACCTGATGAAATCGATTTCTTTGATTGATGCCAATCTACTTGTGATTACCCAATGAACTTGATCTCCTTGATTGATGCCAATCGACTTGTGACTATTTGTTCATGCTTGTACTTTGGGTTCGATTTACTTGCCTATATCATATTATGATCTTGACTTGTTGATGCTTGAGCATATTTATTCCATCAGGTATACCGTGTCATGATCTTGTAATATATCTATTGTTGGAAATTTTGTTTGTTCCATACACTTATGCATCATTGATTGAGATATGGTTGTTCTCGACAGCCCGGTAACATAGCTGTAAAAAGCTATAGTTATATATTGTTGCCTTGAACCGGTTATGTTCTCGGCAGCCCAGTAACATAGCGGTGGGAAGCTATGGTTATATTATGCTGCCTTGAACTGACTAGTTACGATCCACATCCTTGTTCCTGTGAGGAGTAGCATAATTATGATATTTTATATGTGCCTGGAGTTGTGCTCAGTCACAACTGTCACGCCCCGGGTTCCAGCGAACCCGAGGTGCGAGTAACGAGACAAGGAAAATAAAATAATAAAGAAATAAAAGATAATAATAACATTCTCATACATTCTATACACTGTTCGGATACATACATGGGTCTGGTCCACTTGCTTACAACATGTAAAATGAAATAAGGTCTTGGGCTTATGCCCTTATACAATATCAAAAACAAACGCCCCTTGGGCCTAACACAGTCCCTAGTCAAATCATCTCCACGTCTCGTACTGCTGGGACATCATCTGAAATATTGCCCCACTAAAGGGGTCAGCTCAACATGCTGGTACAATATAATGCTAATGCAAGAGACAAAACCAAGGTCGTGGCATGTGCAAGTGTACAGTTATTTCTATATGGCATTCGATATCATGATGACAGGATATGAACAATGTACAGTATATAAGTAGTATGTGTGACACACCCATGCAACTCTATGCCCACCCATGTCTCATGATACGGTCCTTCCCCGTCGGCATGAGTACCTTGTATGTCTCGCTTCACGGTCCGGAACCCGTCAGGCCGGCGAGTACCTATTGGCCGATTTTGGGTTTTTCACCACAGGATCTACACCCTCATAATGCAAAGCACCAAGTGCTTACCCACGCCATGTCCAAAGAATTTCACCATGCCAATATGCTCTGATCTCATCATGTCATGACACCTCTCATTCATACATAAAGCATGCCTCCAAGTACACAGTTCGTAATATCAACAGTTCATCCAAGCATATTATTCACACTATACACTAACACATACAGTATACCCATAATCATCATACAACTCAGCAAGATAGCACGTAGCACATAAACATGTGAATACTCAAGCAACATGTGAACAATCAATACAGCGAAGCAAGTACTCCTAATCTCAATTCTATTTCTCACTTAGCACAATATACCGTACCTGGTAATCGATCTCAAACCGGAAGAGCGTACTCGTGGTAAGGTGGAACCACCGTAAGAATACCGAAGGTCAGGTCACCTTCTCCTTGCCTTTCCGTGTCCCTAAAATTCATAACACGAAACTCAGTTTAATTGTCCCTTGAATCATGCTATTCATCAAATTTTATGTCTTTAATTCATAAGTTTCTATTTTACTAAATTAGACTCTACCATTGAGTCCGGAACGTCGAAGAAAATAAGTTTAGGCTCTTATAGAATTCAATTCGGACACCTGGGTTAAAAAGGGCAAAATAGTCATTTTGCACTTTACACGGGTCCTTACATTTCATGATCTCTTCTCACAAATCAGACTCCACGGTTGAGTCCGGAGTGCTCGAGATAATAAATTTTCACTATTTGGTCACCTAGTTTGGAGTTCATTTGATCGTATTTCAATTCAGGGGTATTTTGGTAATTTTTCATGTCACTACGGGTCTTTTATTTTTCGGGACCCCGTCTCGTAAAACGGACCTCGCCATTGGCCTCAGAATGGCCGAGATAGTCAAAATACACTAATGACTTGTCCCATTTGGACTCCGGGATATTTTTGAATATTTAAATAATTAAATTAATTTAATTAATTAGTTAATTAATTAATTTAATTAATAATTTATTAATATTTTATTCAGGAGGGTCAAAGTGTAATTTCTTAACAGTTGGGGGTCAATTTGTAATTTCTGAAAGTTCAGGGTTAAGGTTCAAATTCTGAAAGGTTCAAATTCCAAAGGTTCAAATTCCAAAAGGTCCAAATTAAAACTAGTTTAATTTGTTATCCTAATTCCGGTTAGCCAAACAGGGGATAGGGTTAAAATTGGGATAGGGTATCCCGATTCCCATTCCAATTTAAGTTTCAATTTCTTAATCCGATTGCCAAACAGCCCCAATTTGGTTTTAAATTTAAAACCTCCGTGCGACACGTGGCAGGGCGGTTCACACCCGCCCGAACCGGACCCGAGCCGACCCGACCCGAACCCGGACAGGCCCCTCCCTTCTTCCCCGACTTTCCGGCGACGCACAGTAGGGTTCCGGCGCCTTCTCCGGCGCCGGCGACCCATCTCCGGCGACATTTTCAACTTTTCAGAATGCAGTTTTCTTCATTTTCTCCCAAGGATTCTATATCTAGGCTTAGTTTTGGACTCAACCTATTAGATTCCCACGAAATAGAGGGTCAAACCCTCGGTCAAAACTCCGGCCGATTCTATTTCTCCATTTTCCCTCACTGGTTTTGGTTAGTTCAAACCCCAAATGGTTTCTGCACCTTAGGAGGTTATTTCCCATCATTCTAGTCTAATTTAACACATAAAATATCACAACCCATTTCCACTAACCGTGACCTGCAACCCTACTGTTCTCCCTCATTTCTTGGTCATTCCACTTGGTTTTTCTTGCAAAATAATCTACGTTTTATACATTACAAGACCCTATATTTAAAACAATTTAATATGCAAGGAAATGAGAATTCAGAACTGGAACTACTCACCCCTTTTCTTTCTGGATCTTTTTCTCTCTCTAGCCGACCTCTCCTTCTCTCTTCTGCTTCACTTCTGGTTCGAGCTCCTTATGCTCCTCCCAATGTACACGACCTCTCTTGCTCCTTCTCTCAGTTTTTCCTTGCCTTTCTCTCCTCTTTTCTTCCCACCCGAGACCACTTATGCATCACCACTCAATCTCACACGTCTCTCTCCCCTTGACCTCTATCACACTACATCAGCCCCCTTCTTTCTCCCAAAATGCAGCTTTGCATTCAATGCAAAGCTGCTCTACTCTAGCACATATATATATATATATGTAGCTTACTTCTCCCACACACTAGACACACACCAAACACACACACCCAGCCGACACTACACCTCACACACTCTGCCAAATGCACCCTCCCACACATCCATATATACATGCCCATATACATGCACACATTACACAATTAATTCAATATATGTATATATGTATATATATCTATGTATATATATATCATGCACATCATATACATACTTCCACCCATCACAATAATAATAATAATAATAAGAATAATAATAATAATAATAATAATAATAGCAAAAATTTTTAATTAACCAAGATCAATAAAATAATAAAAATAAAATAAAATAAAAAAAAAAATTTCATGTCATAACAACAACGACCCATCTATTCACAGAATTATGAGGGGAAAGACCCTTTGAGGTCTGTTGTGTCCTACAGGACCTGTAGTGAAAGAGTTCTGGCGCTATTCAGTAAGCCCGGGATAATGAAGCGAATCTGATTGTGCGTTATAGTGAGGTATGCCGGGCCCGGGTGATTCACGCATTATGGGTTGTTAGTATTCAATGATGATATATATTTGGTATTTATTGAGTGATCATATTGTGTGCCCTGTGAATGATCATATTATTGCAATCATGTTATACTTTACTCGATGATGATATATCTTTGGTACTCGTTAGATGATCATATTCTATGCAAGCATGTTATACTTTTGATTAACTATCGTATTTGTTGTGGTAACAGATTATCATGATTGGCTAGATCTCGGTTGTTGGATTCATTATTATTATCTTCTTGTATCTTATTTTGGGATAAGCCTTTTGGACCCTCGAGTTATTGTTGTACATCTTGGTGATTGGCTATTGCCTATTTGTTATCCTTTTCTTCTATTATTCTTGTGAACTAACTCTGGCCCATGGCAAAGCTAGGAATTTACTTACTGAGCTTTGTTAGCTTACCCCTTATTTATAACCATTTTTCAGGTAACTTATGAGGAATGATATGCAGTGAGATAACAAGCAGAACTAGTAAAGCACAAATGATTTACACTGACAAGATGAACTCCAAGTCAAATTGACTACGTACTTTATAAGGTTAAGTTCATAATTTGTATTATAATATTACATCATTAGTGATGAGGTTAGCCTAGTATGTTGGATTACTATGATTAAATTGTACTTGGAGACATTCTGATTGTTGATCATTAGAGATGAGTTTCGATCAGCTGAATTGTATTGGTGTTACTTCCGCTTTAAGTATTTTATTGATATAGAATGGACGAATTGAGACATGTATATTGATACTCTAGAGATATTTGGTGACTGATTCTAGACGTGCCCTGATGTGTTTGGATGAGTTACAATTTTAATTTAAAAAAGGTTTTAAATTTTCGCTGCTTTGACCCTACATTTAGAATGTAATTCATTGTAAAGTTCAGAAGTTGCCTTTGGTTGGTCGCATTGTCGGTAGAGAAAACCAGTAAGGTGGCCAACTGGCATCACATCCTCGGGATCTGCGTAAGGTGGGTTTCGGGTCGTGACACTTACCCTCTTGAACTTATCGGATTTGACTTTTATCACTAGCAGAAACTTGGAGCCATCTATTACAAGACGAAAGTCTTGTTTTGAAAGACTTGTAAGAATAACAAAACTTAGTCTGATGCACGCAGGCTGACACAGAATATCTTGCCTACCGAAAAAAAAACCTAGTAAAATATAGCTATAGTAGGTTGAATGATAAGAGGACTATTGGATTTGGTTGTATCATTTCTAACATCGATCTCCTTCAACTTTATTTTCTATATACACATAAATATCCCTCCATATATACTATTATATATATAAATGTGTGTATACACGTAATACCCACTTGCATACATACATACAAATATATTATTATTATTATTATTACTATTACTAACCCAGGCCAAAATTGATGTACATGTTATACGCGTGTATAATACACAAACCCAAATCCCCACAGTTATATTTGCCCGCATGTGTATATGTGTATTACAATCATTTCTTTTGGAAAAATGGATTGGTATATCAAATTACATTATTTATTTATTTTTACGTGCTAATGTGTGAAGGTTATTTTTAAAATTAATAAATATATTTTATTTTTATTATTTAATTTTTAAAAAAGAGTTATGATAATTTATGCTAGGTAAATAAATCAGATAACTTTTATCGCTGATGACTCGATGTTTTTGAGTTGCAATATGGACAATTAGGCATGGTGTTAAAAGAGTTATTATTACTAGCTAGGTAAAATTAGATGAAAGAAAAAAAATAGAAAAAAAGAAAATAAAAAATAAAAATGCAAAAAGAAAATTCCTATGACCAATTATATTGATATGTTCACATCCTTAAGAATCAACAACATAATCAAACTTACACAAAACCCAAACCGGGAGGTTATCAAATATGGGCCCCGTAAAGCAACCCCAACCCAGCTCATGATTAGGTGAAAATAATTCTCACATCCTCCTAATAAAGAGTGAAACTCGAACTCATGACTTCCTCTTTGAAAAGGAGCATGAGTGGCCAACTGATCTAGCTCTAGTTGTTTTTTTTTTTTCTTTTTTTCATCGATGCATTGTAAATTCCTATGACCAATTAAATTGATATATTATGAAAATTTTATTTTATTTATATTCAAAGAGAGTTTAACCTCTTTAACTTAAGATGAAAAAGATTATTAAATAATAATTTTTTTTAAAAATAGAATATTGATATACCACAAAGTGACAAACTAGTCTCCATGTGACACGTGTGACTACAGACCAGTTAAAGCTCGACCATCTAGAGCAGACTCAGGCACTCAGCCATCCAAAGTAGTCTTAAGCGCTTAGCCTTCTGAACTTACAAGTCTGAGCACAAGACCTTCAAAGCATCCCTCAGGATTCAGAGCTCATCACCACCTTGAATATCCTACCGAGCTAAGGAAAAGGAAACAGTCTTCAACAAGGAAACTGCCACCTACGAGTATCTATTAGGCGCAGTGTCCAACATGGTAATTGTCATTATCGGATGATCACATTCCTATATTCATGGCTCCAAATCCTAATCAACTTAGGAAAGCCACAACCTATAAATTAAACCCTAAGGTACGCTATTATATTCAGGCTCATTCTTTGGTTTACAATTACAGTATTTAATTCAGTTTTATTGACTTAAGCATCGGAGCGACTACCGCCGGAGCCAACCCGGTGGCCCTCTGATCTTTCTTTTTGAGTGTTCATCAGGTAACGGAGTTCGGAGGCCCTACCAACCAGAAAGTGCAGCATCAAATATGTCATTAACTTTGTCACAAAACTAATTTCATAGCTCATGAGATCCACCCATCATCCTCAGAGTTTTTTTATGATTTAATTCTGAAAATAAATTTTGTAAACAATGATTTGGCCGGACTTTTTTCAGTTAATTATTAAAGTTTTCAAATTAATTTTCAATTGAGCAAAGAGGTAGTTGATGTCACGCCCCGAATTTTTCACAAACCCGGGGTGAGTGAAAAGAAAACAAAAAAAAGAAATTAAAAGAAATAATTAATTGACAACTAAAGAATGTAAATAGAAGTTCACCCATTATTCCCTCAAATTTAAAACCAAACCCTTACTCCGACATGCGTTCCAATTAATTTAAGTTATATTTGAAAATGGTCCTTGGTACAGCCCATAACGGGCCAAGAAATCCACCAAGAAGTGTCCAAGAAAGAGGGCCTAAAACAACCCATTTTGGTGGCCAAACATGGCCCCAAAAGGTTTCTAAAATAGCCCCTAGATGGGCCCAAACACGGCCCAAAAATTGGCCAAACATGGCCCAAAATATTGTCCAATTATAGCCCAAGAGGTGTCTCAAAAATGGCTCAAAAAAGTGTCCAAAAGGTAGGCGAAATAGGACGGGACAGCAGGTGAACAGCAGGTGGAACAGCAGCAGGCCACGCTGGGCCAAGGGCAGGCATGCGCGCGCGGGGGGGGGGGGGGCACGCGGCGCGCGCAGGCGGCAGTGATTGGGCGACAGGGGCTTGGTGCAGTCTGATTTTCTGATTTTTTTCAGAGTTACTTTCAGCCCATTTTTCCTAGTTTTTAAGCCCCCATTTTAGACATCTTTTCCCCCATTTTAAGGGTGTTTTACACCCATGTCTAGTACTCAAGTTTTTCCAGAAATTTGGGCATAATTTCCTTTGTTTTTCCAAGGCTTTTCCACCTAATAATCACAATTTCAGGTGCAAAACAATTCAAGCTATCCACCCTCACTCGGTGGCCACAACATCTATCAATTACTTTTAATACATCATATAATACATATTCAAATAAAAGAAATATCATACATCCTTTACAAAAATGGCCCTAGGCCTCATGTTTACAAATTGTTCAAATAAGAACCAAAGTAAAATGGGCTCATGCCCTTACATAAAAAAAAAAATGCCCCAAGGGCTAAATCTTCAACAAAATCTATTTCCACCCATTTCCTTCTATGCCCAAGGGATTCTCAAACAGTTGGTGCATCATCTGAAAATAATGTCCCACGAATGGGTCAGCACAACCGCTGGTATAAGCACTAATTCTAGAAACAAATTTAAGGGCGTGACGTGTGCACGTGTACAGTTTAAAAGCTAAATCCCTCTATTCCCCAATGCTATGCAATGTTAAAATGCATGACGCACACATGCACTCCATGTCACCCATGTCCCACTTCACGGTCCGCCCCCGTCAGCCCGTGGGTACTGATGTTGGCCAGATTTGGGTTTTTCACCGCAGGACCTACGCCCTCATAATGCAAAGCACCTCGTGCTCAACTCACGCCATGTTTTCAAGAAATTACCCCATGCCAAAATGCCATATTTTCATCATCCAATTTCAATGTGGCAATGCATCAAGCATATGGTGTTCCCTTTCCAAATTGTTGAAATTTGTCCCCACGAAACACATAATTTAAAACTCCAAATTATCATGCTCATAATGCACATCAAGGCTAATTATATCAACACACAATTAAGTCACAAATCTCACAATTTCACAATTCACAAGGAACACATGAATTCCATAAAGTATAAAGGAATCTATTCATCACATGGCTCATGTCACAAGGTGTGTCAATATGTACATAGGCTCACAATATAATAATACTACTCTATCAATGAATTAAACACCAATCAAGGCAACAAATCACTCAAAACATCTAAAAACACATATATGCCTAAACTACCAACTCTAAACTTTTTAAAGGAGTTATCACCTAGGTGCTTTCTTAACCTTAATTATACACTTACAGCAGTTCAAACTTAATTAAAAACACAAGGGAACTTAAATATATTTCTAGATTAGTACTACATCATACCTAAAATCAATTTTTCTTAAACTGAGAAGGCTGTACTTTCTGGATGTCTAAAATGTTTGGTGAGTCTATAGTACTCATTGATCTGAACACTTTCTCAGAAGGAAGTTTGGCCAAATTCCCGCTTGAAATGTGTGTTCCGGCAGCTTGAAAATGTGAAATTTTAGGGCTTTTCTCTCCCTCTCTCTATACGGATGAGATTTTTGAAATCTCTGAATTTATATGTGATAAGGATGGACTAGATGAGCTGTATTTATAGTGGGGAATCAAAGGGGCAAGGGAAAATGACCATTTTGCCCTTAATGAGGCCGTAACCCCGTTACTCTACAGCTCATTCTTAAACGCTTCAAATTGAAATTATGTTTTAACCAATATTCATAAAATTATTTTAAATGAAAATTATTAGAAGGAAACATTTTCATTTGAGGTCGGCTTAGACCCGTTCCACCCGGGTCACCCGAATACCCTTTTTGTCCAATTCCGGAAACCATTTCCGTTTCGGTTAATTTTAGTACAGTGGATACTTCACATTATTCTAAGCACTTTACTCTTCTATGACACACTCTAAATATGTCTCTAAATAGGTCATTCGGTGAAAACAGTATAAAAAGGTACTTTACCGATAAAACCGACAAAAGTGATAAACTATGCATGCAAAGTGTTCTACCTCAAAAACGAAAATTTTACCCTCATTTTTTGGATCTCTATAGTTGAAACCAATTTCAATGCGTTGGAGCAACCTAAGGAGTCAATGACTTAATTTTACCCCTAATCAACTAGTAAACCATAGTTTAATCATGGTTTAAGCATCTAATTTAAAAACTAGCATGAGTTTGAGTGAGACGTTCTAATTTCCATGGGTTAGACAGTTATTAGGTGATGTAAAACTACCTCTTTAGGAATCAATCATATCAACTTTAAACTCTTATATGCCATGTTTGGTATGGTAGAATGTGATTTTTATGAATGTCTATTCTAACTTTTTCACTTCTTATTCTTATTTGGTATAATTAGAAATACCTATTTCATGAAATGAACATTTTAAGTATTATTTTGGCTTAGATGAGTAATCTTTATTTCATTCAATGTCATTCTCATTCTCATTCTCATTCTCATTCCATTTCTATTTCATTTCATTGAATGACCACTGTATTTTTACATACCAAACATGACCTTAAATTCATACATTAATTTTTTAAAAAAATGCATGTAAACAAAAATAGATAATTAAATACGATATACCAAGTATTTTTCTTGGGTAGAACATGCAATTTATAACATATAGAATCTATTTTCTTCTAATTATTACATTCATGCACTAGTTCTTTTTTTTTTACTTTCTTCTATCTCAGAAGTCGAATAATGAAAAAAAAATACAAATCAAAAGCCCCCCACCCCCCCCCCCCCCCAACTTCACATCTTATTAGTGTTTGCTTACCCTAAAAAAAAATAAAGAAAGAAAGAAAGAAACCCTTCATGTCTTATAGTGTAAGAGAAGCTGCATTGTAAAGAAGACATGCCAGAAAGGTTAAGATAGTGGTAGTCTTGGTAGGCATTCTTCCTTTATCAGTCCCCAACACCATAGCTTCATATATTGACCAACAATTTAATACCACAAAACCAGCTAAGAACATTTGCAGAAACAATCCCTCTAAATTTCTACCTCTGAAAACTTCTACCAACCCCACCAAGAAAGCCACCAAGTTGATTATTGCTGCCATCGCCAATGGCACAAACATCGGCGATGGCACTCCAAACTCAAAGATCCCTTGATCATACCTTTTGCTCTGTTCATCATCAACAACTTTGCTGGTCACATTGAATCCTTGTGTGGCTATGCCCAAGTGTTTGGTCACATACTCAAATAATCCAAACAAGTAAGATGAGACTCCCTTTATCATCCACATCCTTTGATCACTCCACCACCTTCCCAATGTTCCTTGGGCTAATATGAAATCCAGGCAATCTTGTCCATAGGCCCCAAAAAATAGAAACACGTACAAAAAGAACCAAGGGTCTGAGACCTGTGACACCCCTTTGTACAATCAATGTTATCACATTAACATTATATGGTGAAATTATTCAGTGGGTCCATTAAATACATGCATGTGACATCCACTTTCATTTTTTTCGTACAATGAAATCCATGCGGGTTCCACAAAATGTTAAAATCACAATCGATGCCACTTCAAAAATTTACTTTAGACGGAATATTTTGTTGCTAAATGTTCAATCATGCATAAATGTTTAAATTAATGGAGAATAAATATTTAATATTGATCGGTAATATTAGTGTAGTACAAATTAAATAAGAATTTCAATCAAAGAAAGAGAAAAAACGTCATGCTATACAATAAAAAAAAAAAGTCAAAAGTCAATAAAAGTTTTATTAAGGGAACAAATTGAAATTAAAAGGCAGGTAAAGTGAAAAAAATTTAGACTTAGGGGAGCAGAAATATAAACTAAAAGGGTATATTTGAAAAATAAAATAAAATATATAAAAAAAAAATTCGAATAAGTCTTTTTTTTCCAATCCTTAGCTGATTTTGTCCCTGACGACACAAATGTGACAGACTCACTGAATAATTTTTTTCGTGATATAGGCTTTTATATATATATATATATATATATATATATAGGTTCGGGAACCAAAGGACCATAAATTAAAAGCAAATGAGTTCAGATACACACCTTTCGGAAGATGGTGAGTCCATTGAGGAGAGCTAGCTAAGGGAGGAAAGCATAAATGGTGATTGGAATTGACCAAATGGACCAAAAAGCATAGTGAGCAAAACCATGGCCCATTAGAGGGCCCATGCTCTGACACCAAAGTTTATAGGATAGTATTTGGAGAAGGCCACCTCAAGTAGCCCAACGGACCATCGCTTGTTTTGGCTCAGCGCATCGTTAAGGGTAATGGGTACATCTCCTAAAAAAGCAGGCCTTTCAGGATGACAAAATACTGAGTTCCATCCCTTACACAGCAGCCTATACCTAGTATAGTAGTCTTCAACCAGAGACCCATATCTAAAGCCCATCTGCACATTTAGGCCCAAATATCATTAATATCACTACTTTCTTATATTTTCATGTTAGTTTTAGGCAGCATTTGGTAGTGATAAAGTCCATTTTTGAGGATAAGTTATTTGGTGAGACAATCATTTCATGTCATTATATGATATAGAGTAACAGTTTCTTGCAAAATTTCAAATTTTTTCTTAATCTTTAATAAATAACTTACTTAAGGCCTTGTAGTTGAAGTGGTATTCGGTATTCAATCCTTGCCAGTGGCAAAGTTAAGTCATATTTTATTATGTGAACAAGGTGGGTTGGGTTAGTTAGGTAGTTAGGTGTCTAGCCATTGGACTGAGCCTCCCATCAGCCCACAAGGTCCTAGTTGCTCTTAACATATGAAAAAAAAAATTATGCATAAAATTAGGAAAAGTATTAGACTTTGTGAAGGATAGTCACACTACATTAGATAATGAGGTGAAGTAAATGTCCCACTGACTAATTTCTTGTATTTCATAATTGAGATTTTAGTTTCATTTTTTATATTAATGTTGAATCTCGTGAATGGCTTGCATTTTAAATGGATAAATCTTACGAGCCACCTACTACAATCATTTTGCACACTACTGTAGCTATTTCACACAAATTTACACTTGTGAGACTCTCCTGGACATAAGCTTTTGTGAACAGTGGTGGATCCAAAAACTATAACTAGGGGCGATCAAAATTTAGGGGCAACTTTTATAAATATATGAAATTTTTTTGGAGAAGTCTTGATTTTTAAATTTTTTTAACAAATTAAGTGATAAAAATTACTATTTTTCAAATTTGGAAGAGCCATCCCCCCCTCTCTTCGAACACTGATTGAAGAGATTCAAATGCAAAATATCCAATTTAACAGTTCATCCGAGACACCTCCTTACGACTAGGCCACCTGGGTGGTGGTAAATTTAGTTTCATGGTATTTACTCTAGTTCCAATTTTGAGGCAAAGTTTTTACACTGCCAAATACAGCATTAATAACAAGCATACCTTGAAACCCCAACTGGTCTGCTGCTCATAATTGCAACCTGTAACGTGGTGGGCCAATGACAAGACTTGTTGGGCCTGGAGGGGCTTGTCCACGACATGGTTTGGGCATAGTTCAGGAATTTCAGAAGTCACAAAAGATGATGGGCCTCCAAAGAAAACGCGGAGAGAGAAAAAGCAGCCCGTCCCAACAAAACTAGTGCCTTGCAGGCCGTCCATTCCCATCGGATTGATCTGAAACAAATATTTAAACTCAGAAGCATAGATGTCATCGTTGTTGAGCCCATGGAACCTTTGGGGAAACTGAACGTATCCCAAATTGGGCCGGGCTGCTGGATCCGAGGAGAAGTAACATAGTACTTGATGAGGCGTTTGGGGATCGTTTGAACACATGTCGCAGTCTAGTCTCAGTATTATAGGTGCATTGGTCATGATGCCCGACCACTCGTAGCTACACCCACAAAATAACATGAAAATTTTAAGAAAGAAAAAAAAAAGTAGTAAGAGGGCAATGAACACACACACACACACACATAACTGTGGATTGACATAGAGTATTTTTCATGGTCTCACGTTAATATCCTCTACAATCATTGACACATGAAAAAGAAATATTAATTTATGAAATCGTAACATCGTGTGATTTTTACTATAATTTTAATATTTACAAGTTGATTAAATTACACTAATTTTTTTTTTTTTGAGATTTCTAATAATTACACTATTTTTTTTTTTAAATTTTGAAATTACACTGACCTTCCATGCTTTACCCTTCTAATCAAATTTTTTTTTTATCAAAATGAAAAAACTACTATTTTCATGTATTTGTTTTTATATTTTTTTAATTTTTTATTTTCAGATAAATATTAATTAATAACTTTGTAATGTCTCAATGGAGAGGAGCTCTAAAAATTTGAAAAATATAACCCTCTAAATTTTTTATATTTTCACCTTAAATATGACTTTGAATCGGCCATTATCTGCAATAACTCTTACATGAGAGAATGACTTTGTTATTTGTACAAGTCGAATCCTTATAGAAGTTCGTATAATGCATGCTTGCATTCTATGCCCTACGTGTATTATACGAATGGTCAAGAGTGACAACATATTTTTAGTATTAGATCATGTAAAAATCATTATAAGATAAATTATAGTGATGTTTTTTGAGATTTTTGATAATTATAAAGATTTCTTTTCCAATCTTTTTTTTTTAAATGACAAAAATGTCATTTTTATTTATTTATTTTTTTCTCTTTTTTCTAAATTTTTTTTAATGTTCAAATAAATATTAATTAAAATATTTTTTGACTAAAAAAATATAAGTTATTTACCTTAAATTTATTTTTTTAATATAAAATGAAAAAAACCTTTAAAAAAAGTTAGAAAAATGTCAAAATTTTAAAAATAAATAAAAGGGACATTTTTGTCATTTTAGAAAGGAAAAAAGTTATAGGAAAGGTATTTATATTTTATTAGTAAAAATAGAGAGAAATCAATGTCATTTTAGAAACTTCAGGGAAGGTATCTATAATTATAAAAAACTCAGAGAAGGTTAGTGTCATTTATTAATTATTTTAATATCATTATTGAAATGTGTGTAAAAAGCAAGGACGGGAGAGGGGTGGCAAGGGTGGGCTATAGCCCCCCAATACATAGAAAAAAAAATTTACTTATAAAATTTTGACATTTTGTAAATTAGTCCACTCCAAAATTTTAGTCAAGTCCAATATTTATCCTTTATTTCTCATTTTTTACTCCAGAAATTCAATCAAACCCAATAACTTTATCTTAATTCTCTTATTTATCTCTAGGAATGGCAACAGAGGGGAGGGGGGTGGCCCTTCCTTAACCCCGACCTCATTTGTATTTCCTGTCCTCATCCCCGACTCCGTCTCGCCCCGTTTAGAGGCTTACCCCTAGCCCGACCCCATTTATATTTCTTGACTCTACTTTGAACCTTGATATATATATATATATATATATATATAAATATTGGTATACCATAAAATGACAGACTAACCACCATATGACACGTGTGACTACAGAGCTGTTAAAGTTCGGCCACCCAGAGCTCTCAGATTGGAAGCCCGCACGACCCTCAGTCTTACCTTCAGATCAGAAGTTCCACACAAGAAGATTCAGAGTTCGTCACCGTCTTAAGCACCCGACCGAGCTAAGGATAAGGAAACAATCTTCAATAAGGAAACTGCCACCCATGGATGCCTCTCAAGCACATTATACAACATGGTAACTGCCACTCTCCGATGATCAAATCCCTATATTCATGGTTCCAAATCCTAATCAACTTGGGAAACCCACAGCCTATAAATAAAACCCTAAGGTACGCTGTTACATTCATGCTAATCCTTTTTCATTCAATTAAAGTCTTTCAATACAGTTTATTGACTTAATCATCGGAGCGGCTACCACCAGAGCCAACCCGGTGGCCCTCTGATCTTTTCTTTTGAGTGTTCTTGTAGAGATTTGAAAAAAAAAAACAAATGAGAGTAAATTTTTCATTTTTGAGGTAGAACACTTTGCATGCATAGTTTATCAATTTTGTCGGTTTTATCGGTAAAGTGCCTTTTTACACTATTTTCACCGAACGACCTATTTAGAGGCATATTTAGAGTATGTCATAGAAGAGTAAAGTACTTAAAATAATGTGAAGTATTCGCTGTACAAAAATTAGCCAAAACGGAAATGGTTTCCGGAATTGGACAAAAAGGGTATTCGGGTGACCCGGGTGGAACGGGTCTAAGCCGACCTCAAATGAAAATGTTTACTTCTAATAATTTTTATTTAAAATAATTTTATGAACATTGGATAAAACAGAATTTCAATTTGAGGTGTTTAGGAATAACCTGTAGAGTAACAGGGTTCATGGCCTCATTAAGGGCAAAATGGTCATTTGCCTTGCCCCTTTGATTCCCCACTGTAAATACAGCTCATCTAGTTCATTCTTATCACTTAAGCAATCAGAATCTCTAGATATTTCGTCCGTATAGAGAGAGGGAAAGAAAAGCCCTAAAATCACACATTTTCAAGCTGTCGAAACACACATTTCAAGAGGGAATTTGGTCAAACTTCCTTCTGAGAAAGTGTTCAGCTCAACGAGTACTATATAATCGCAGAACATTTTTTCCATCTAGAAAGTACATCCTTCTCAGTTTAAGAAAAACTAATTTAGGTATGGTTTCTCACTAAGCTAGGAATAGATTTAGTTTTTCTTGCTTTGCTACATGTTGATTGAGTTGTATAGATGTTTAATTAATGCTAGGAAGTTACCTAGGTGGTGTTGAATTGAAATACCTAGAGTTGGAAATTTGGGGCTTTATGTATTCTTTGGTTTTTTTGATGTTTTGTTGCCATGAGGATGATGTATCTTGTCTTTGTATTTGATTGCTATATTTGATGTGTATTTATGTGATATTTACTTGATATCTTGGAAGGGAATGAGTTGTGTAATGTATTAGTCTTTTATATGATGTTAGCGACTTTGTGAAATTCATTGTGGTTGGTAAAATGGTGACATTGTGGCTTGAAAAATATGTTAAGTTGTGTGGTTATGATCTATGTTATGTGAAGCATGGTATGGAAATTTAAAGTTATGAATCATGTGGGGTTTAAAGGCATGACTTGAAAATGCACACCATGTGTTTGATCATTTGTCACATTGAATTTGCATGATGAAATCATGGCATGTTGGCATGATGAAATTCCTTGGACACATGGTGTGAGTTAAGCACGAAGTGCTATGCATTATGAGGGTGTAGATCCTGTGGTGAAAAACCCAAAATTGACCATTTGGTACTCCCATGCCAACGGGGTCCGGACCGTGAAGCGAGACATATATCGGTGCTTGATTGACCCGACGGGGAGCGGCCCGTGAAACAGGTGTGGTACTCGATGGACCATCGGATGCGATCCGTAAAACCGAGACATGGGTGTGGCATAGAGTTGACATGGCATAGAGTTGACCTGGGTGTGGCATAGAGTTGACATGGGTGTGGCATAGAGTTTGCATGTGTGAGTCATGCATAGCGTGTTGCATTGCATTAAACAACGAGAAGGGAAATTATATCTTGAAATTGTAGACTTGCACACGCCACGTCTTAAATTTGTTGCTAGTATTAGTGAGTTATCATACCAGCAGTTGAGCTGACCCATTCGTGGGCAATATATTTCAGATGAGGCACCAGTTGCTTGAGACTTCCTTGAGTGTTGAAGAAAAAGGAAGGAAATGGATTTTGCGAAAAATTTAGCCCTTGGGGGGCATGTTTTGAATGTGTAGGCATGAGCCCAACTTGTTGTATTTAAATTTATGTAAATTGTAAATCTTAGGCCTTGGGCCATTTTGAAAATGTATGAGTTGGAATTCAAATGAATGCATAATGTTTTATTTAAATGTATTCTAGAGGATACTGGACATTTGGGGGTTAAATGTGCATTAAATGGATGTGTTAGAAAATAGTGGATGCATGTTTAAGACTCAATGGATTTTGATGTAATTATACTCATACATGTTGTGATTATTAGGTGATGAAAATACATGGGAAAAGAAGGGGAGACTATGTTGAAATTTTGGTAAAATGAAAATGGGAAATAGGTGTGTAAGTGACCTTTTAAAAGAAGTGAAGAAAAAAAATGTCAAAATGGGGATTTTTGGGGATATTTTAAGGCTATTTTAAGGGTCATTTTGAAACATGATTTCAATTGTTCGAGGCGTTAATTGGAACGAGCATTTAAGTTTAATCTTGACCATTTCTTGGACTATACCTTAAGGTATTTTGAGACCCTTTTTGGGCAACCGTTACAAGGCATTTGAGAAAGGTTTTGAGAACATTTTGGGAACCGTTTTTCTTTTAATATGATTTAAAGTATTTTGGGCATTAATTGAAAGGAGTACTTGAGCCATGTTGAGGAATGATTTTGAGTTATATTGAATGTCGAATCTTTACTTAAATTGTTGGGAGAAACTTGAGGAATGATGATGGAGATTTCAATTTAATTTACCGAATTGTCACTTCTTTTCCTTTCTTTTGTTTCGTTCAGTCGCTTCTTGGGTTCGTAGGAATCCGGGGCGTGACAGTTCTGCAGGCGTAGGAGATTGGGGCCCACTGATCGAAAAAGTGCAGCATCAGCTTGGCGCCGTCTGTGGGAACGAAAGTTGTTTCTCATCAAGAGTTCCTTCCCTTACAAGTGAACTCGTAGTCTTTCTTACCGGAGGACCATGACTCCTAATCTCCGTCCAAGGAAGAACGCTCAAAATCCTCCGAACCAGCCTCCTGCTGGAAAAAGAAGGGGACAATTATCTGATCCCATGCAGCAACAACTCAACCAAGTTAAGCGACAGAATGAGTTAATGTAGGAATAGCTCCTCGCCATCTTTGAAACTCTGGCGATGCTTACCTAGAACCACGGAACCCATCCTTTAAATCCACCCGTCAATATGGTTGACCCAAGGACACAGCCTCCTATCGCCACCACGAGCAAAAATCAACCGGTGTACCCCCAAAGTACCACCCACATTGGCGGAGACCCCCAACCATCGGTAGTCGTAGGTAAGGGGATACCAGCCTTTATTCCAGACGTTCACTACCAGAGCACCATAAGGGTCCCGACCCCTAGTGGCTTTAGAGGCAAATCCAACGCTGCAAGAGTTTCAACCTTAAGCGACTCCAGTTCCTCTAGCTTAGGAGGACCGAAGTTGTCTCCCGTCCATGGACCGGGGTCGTCCCATCCACGCTGGTACTGAAGTTGCAAGGCAGGATCCGTAATAACCACTACTGCCCAGGGACCCACGGAGGGCCGAGGAGGTTGCAGACTCTATGGACCGTACCGATATTGTGAAAGGAGTTCACATCCCTCCCGAGTAGGATGAGTTGGCCCGGCTGCTCGGAAGGCTCTCCATGCCATTCACCTCTTCCATCATGGCCGAAGAGTGACCAAAAAAGTTCATCGTCCCAAAGTTCATTCTCTACAATGGGACAGGCGACCTAGGGGACCATATCTCTCATTACCAACACACCATGGCGCTGCACGGGGCCACCGACGCCTTCATATGCTGAACGTTTGTCACTAGCCTCAAATGGACTACTCTGAAGTGGTTCCACCACCTCCCTACGAGCTCGATAGGAGATTCCTTGATCGGTTTATGACCAGCAGAAGGTTGAGGAAGGGCCCAAAGTTTTTGCTGAATATAAAGTAGTCCAAAGGAGAAGCTCTTAGGGAATATATTGCGCGCTTCAATGCCGAGCTCACTGAGATCACAGATTGCAGTTCGAGCTTTCTGGTAGCCGCCTTGACCTTCGGTCTCGCTCAGGGGGGTTTCCGAGACTCTTTGATGAAGAGCCCTCTTGATGATATGGCGGCTCTCATGAAACATGTTAGGAAATACATAAACTTGGAGGAAGCAAAGAATACCTACCAAAAGATTAAGGAGCAAGCCCAGAAAGATGAGCCGAAAAGAGACTCCAGTGCTACCAAGAGAAGGGTGAGGAGCCCTGACAAAAGAACGACACCTAGGGCTCTAGGAAATACTGGTTTTGGAGGGTTTGGTACATTCACTCCCCTGAATGCCACTCCGGCCCACATACTTCAGCAGGTCCGAGCACGTGAAAACCTGAAATGGCCAGAACCGTTGAGGAGCAACCCCAACAATAAGGACCAAAACAAGTATTGCAACTTTCATAAGGACCACAGGCATATGACAGACGAATGTATAGCCCTTAAACATGAGATTAAGCAGCTCGTGAGGAGAAGGCGACTAGCGGAGTTCGTCCTGCAGGACGGGAGACCAAACCCTCGCAATGACCAACCTCCGCAGAGGAGGCAAGAGCAGAGGCCCGAACAGAGGGATGGGCGGAATGAGCTCCAGCAGTAGAACAATCAGGTTATCCTTGTCTTCCACAGGGACACCCCGGGCATTAGGATGTCCAACAGAGCGAGAAAGTATTATGCTCGGAAGGTCAGAACTACTCCCAGCCTCTTCTAGATTCATGTTATCGAGAAAAGGCTAAGACCACTGACTGAGATCCAGTTCACAGAGCAAGACCTCGAAAGGGTACACTGCCCCCACAGTGATGCCTTAGTCATCTCTCTCAAAATAGCCAATTTTGAGATTCGAAGAGTTTTGGTGGATACAGGGAGCTCTACAAATGTGTTATTCTACGAGCCCCTCAGACAGATGAAGCTCGCTCTAATGATGTCAAGCCCACTGCCGCCATCATGGCAGGATTTGACGGAAACCTCAGTACCCCATTAGGGAGGATCGACCTCCCCACCACGGTAGAGGAGGGAGACGAACAGAAGACTACCATTTTAGAATACATAGTTCTGAACTCCAAATCTCCATATAATGTAATCATCGGTAGGCCCTGGCTCAACAAATGGGGGCGGTTACCTCGACCCTCCACCAATGCCTAAAGTATGTGTATAACAACGCTGCCTACTCCATCAGAGGATGCCAGCTGACTACCCGAGAGTGCCATACTCTGGCACTCAAGGAGAAGACCCCCAAATAGCAATTACAACACACTCATGAAGACATGGGTCCAGACCTTTCCCACTATCATGAGACAGAAGAATGCCCCTCTAGGATTGATGAGCCTCTAAGTCCTAAAGAAAGGGATAGCATGGCCAACCCGTAGGTGACCCAATCAAGGTGTTGGTTAGCTCAGAAGAGCAAGGGCATTATTTGCAAATTGGTCCAGACCTGACACCTGCCGAGCAAAAGGAAATGGTGGAATTCCTAAAGAACAACCTCTTAGTATTTGCCTGGGAGATAAAAGATATGGAAGGGATAGATCCGAACCTCATCACTTATAAATTAATGACGGATCCCGACCACCCTCTAATAAGGCAGAAGAGGAGGACGCTTGCCCTAGAATGTCATCACATCATCAATGAGGAAGTGCAGAGGTTACTAGAAGCCAAGATGATACGAGAGGTATTTTACCCAGAATGGCTTGCCAATACAGTTCTGGTCAAAAAGAAAAATGGCAAGTGGAGAGTCTGTGTTGACTAGACATACCTCAACAAGGCTTATCTCAAAGACAACTTTACTCTCCTAAGGATTGACCAGCTAGTCGACGCAACAGTAGGGCATGAACTTATGAGCTTTATGGATGCCTACTCTAGATACAACAAGATCCAAATGTACCCACCAGACTAGGAAAAGACATCATTCATTACCGAACGAGGGCTCTATTGCTATAGAGTGATGCCGTTCGAACTGAAAAATGTTGGGACAACATATCAACGTCTGGTTAACAAGATGTTCAGTCCTTTGATCGACTGTACAATGGATGTTTATATAGATGACATGCTGGTCAAGAGCCTGCAAAAGAGCAGCCACCTCCAGCACTTGGGTCAGACATTTGACATCCTGAAGCAACACAAGATGAAGCTGAATCCCTTAAAGTGTACCTTTGGGGTAACCAAGGGAAAGTTCTTAGGGTACATTGTCTTGCAGAGAGGTATTGAAGTGGATTCTACTCAGATTGAAGCCTTGATTGGGCTGGAATCACTAAAGACCAAGAAGGACATTCAGGCTCTGAATGGGAGAGTTGCGGCTTTGAGTAGATTCATCTCCAAATCTACATATCGTTGCCTACCATTCTTCAAAGCCTTGAAGGGTAATAGAGCTTTACAATGGTCCGAGGAATGTGAAAAGGCCTTTCAAGAACTGAAGGAATACCTGGCTTCCCCCGAGCTCCTATCCAAACTGATTCAGGGGGAGAAACTGCTCCTCTATCTCGCAGTATCAGAAAATGCAGTCAGTTCTGTTCTGATCAGACAGGACAAGGGTGTCCAGAAGCCCATATTTTACATGAGCAAAGCACTGATAGATGCGGAAAAAAGATACCCTGAGATTAAAAAGTTGGCTTTCGCCCTAGTAATTTCTGTGTGGAAGCTCCGACCCTACTTCTAAGCATATCCCATAGAAATTCTAACAACATATCCACTAAAGTCAGTCCTAAGGAAGCCTGAAGTTTCGGCTCGACTAGTCAAATGGTTCGTGGAATTAGGGGAATTTGACATATCTTATATTCCACAGACCTTTATTAAAGGCCAGACCTTGGCAAATTTTGTTGCTGAATTCACCCCAACACTGCACAACAAGACAAAGAACTGCAAAAGCTCGGCTACATGGCAGCTTTAAACTGACGGATCATCCACAGATTGAGGATCTGGCATTGATTTGGTGTTACGATCCCCTAACGGACTGGTATCAGAAAAAGCAGTAAGTTTGGGGTTCAGAGCCTCCAATAATGAAGCTGAGTACGAAGCCTTCATTCTCGGAATGAAGTTGGCCCTAGAATACAAGGCCCAAAACCTCAAACTCTTCTCTGACTCCCAGCTTGTAGTAAGCCAAGTTCTGGGAGAATTTTTCATCAAAGACGACAGAATGCTTCGGTACTCAGAGTTGGTCAATTCACTAAGGCGCTCATTCCTTGAATTCACTATACAAAAAATCAAAAGGGGTCAGAATACAAGGGCTAACGCTCTAGCAAACGTAGCTTCTCATTTCAGGGCAGAAGGAGATTCCACCGTGAAGATCTCTCACCAGCCAAGGCCAAGCATAGAAGAAGCTCAAGTTGCCCAGATTATCGTACAGGCCCAAAACTAGATGATCCCAATTCTTTAATACATTGAAGGAGGGCTCCTTCTAGAGGACAAGAATAAGGCCAGATGGATCCGGATCAGGGCAGCTCAGTACCTAGTTATAAACAGAAAGCTCTATCACAAATCCTATTCCCAGCCCTTGCTGTGGTGCCTGGCTCCAAAAAAGTCACAATATATTTTGGTCGAAATCCATGAAGGGGTTTGTGGCAACCACAATGATGGCAGATCCTTAGCCCATCGTGCTCTCACGCAAGGCTACTATTGGGCTAGCATGTTAAAATAGGCCAAGGAATATGTTCGAAAGTGTGACAAGTGTCAACGGTTTGCTCCGTATAAGCATTAACCCTACCATTAGCTTACCCCTATAGCTAGCCCATGGCCCTTTGCTCAATGGGGTATAGATGTGGGGCCATTGCCAAAGGCTACCTCGAACAGGAGATATCTCTTGGTCGCCATTAACTATTTCTCCAAGTGGGCAAAGGCTGAGCCCTTAATGCATATCACAGAGGCAGAAATGAAAAGCTTCACTTGAAAAAACATTGTTTATAGGTTCGGCATACCACGTGTCATCATTACAGACATTGGTACACAGTTTACAGGGAAAGTTTTCAAGAAGTTCTGCCAAGATCTACACATAAGTCGTCATTTCGCTTCCCCGGGACACCTACGAGCCAACGGTCAAGCAGAAGTCACCATCCGAACAATCATTGATGCTCTGAAAAAAAGGTTGGAGGATGCCAAGGGAAAATGGGTTGAAGAACTACTTGGTGTGCTCTGGGCCTACAGGACCACAAGGAGAACACCAACCTCTGAAACTCCATTCTCACTTGCCTATGGCTCAGAAGCAATAATTCATGTTGAGATTGGTATGCGTACGCTGAGGATAGAAAACTTCAATCCGAAAACCAATGATCTGCAGCTAGCAGAGAACCTGGACCTCCTTGAAGAAAAGCGTGACCAGGCCAGAATCAGAACCGAGGCATATCAGCACAAGATGGCCAACCATTTTAAACGAAGGTTGAAGCCCTTCTGCTTTCAAGTTGGAGACCTCGTTCTAAGAAAAGTGTTCCTAAACACCAAGGATCCTACCATAGGGACACTATCACCCAACTGGGAAGGCCCCTATCGAGTAACGAAAATTGTCAGACCAAGCACATACTGGTTGGAAGACATATCTGGGAAACCTGTACCTAGGCCGTGGAATGTAGAACACTTACAAAAGTATTATCAATAAAGAATTTTCCTTTTCTTCATCTCCACCAAGCACATCCATCTTTATGTACAGACCCCTAAAAACCTTGCAGCCCATGCAAGTGTTACAGATGTAGTCTACCTTAATATACAGACCCTTAAAAACCTTGCAGCCCATGCAAGTGTTACAGGTTTGGTCTATCTTAATGTACAAACCCCTAAAAACCTTGCAGCCCATGCAAGTGTTACAAGTCTGGTCCACCTTAATGTACAGACCCCTAAAAACCTTGCAGCCATGCAAGTGTTACAGGTCTGGTCCACCTTAATGTACAGACCCCTAAAAACCTTGCAGCCCATGCAAATGTTATAGATTTGGTCCATCTTAATGTATAGACCCCTAAAAACCTTGCAGCCCATACAAGTATTACAGGTCTGGTCCACCTTAATGTACAGACCCCTAAAAACCTTGCAACCCATGCAAGTGTTACAGGTCTGGTCCATCTTAATGTATAGACCCTTAAAAACCTTGCAGCCCATGCAAGTGTTACAGGTTTGGTCCATCTTAATGTACAGACCCTTAAAAACCTTATAGCCCATGCAAGTGTTACAGGTCTGGTCTACCTTAATATATAGACCCCTAAAAACCTTGCAACCCATGCAAGTGTTACAGGTCTGATCCATCTTAATGTATGGACCCCTAAAAACCTTGCAACCCATGCAAATGTTACAGGTTTGGTCCATCCTTATGTACAGATCCCTAAAAACCTTGTAGCCCATACAAGTGTTACAGGTCTAGTCCATCTTTATGTACAGACCCATAAAAACCTTGCAGCTCATGCAAGTGTTACAAGTCTGGTCCATCTTAATATACAGACCCCTAAAAACCTTAAGCCCATGCAAGTGTTACAGGTCTGGTCCATCTCAATGAACAGACCCCTAAAAATCTTGTAGTCCATGCAAGTGTTATAGGTCTGGATCACCCCCATACAGGAATATTTGCAATTATCCAACCCATTCGATTATCTACCGAACTAAGGATAGATGACTTGACTTAAGTTCCCGTTCAGTCAATCCCAATTCTGGCTTAGTTATTACAAAGCTCCGAATTCGGCCTTTATCAGTCATAGAAGCTCCAATTATGGAAAACTTGTTCAAGGTCTCCTCATCCAATTATTATTAGACCTAGAGGTCACAAGCTCCAAAAGTGAAGAATTTGCCCAGATATCATCACAATTCTTCCAAACAGATCAAGATGGATGTGCTCTACCATCCTTACAAGTCTCTAAAGTTATTCAACACTTGAACTGATTTAATTACTCCTATTATCAGATCCAGCTTTGGATCAGACATCTATACAAACCTATCTGCTCAATAGTCACCAATCCGAGGGACCAAAATTCTGATTGCAAGGGATCTGTTCAATTACGGTGTTTGATTATTTACAAGTTTTTCTATTCAGAAGATCATGTTCGGAGCATTCTCAATCAAGAGTTTGATAAGGAGGTCTGAAGTGCGTTCAACTCCCAAACACTCTCCTTACAAGGTTGAAGCCCAAACTGATATTACAGAGCAGTGACATTACTGAAGTTTACTTGGCATTTAATCAAAAGCTACTCTGAAGAGACAGTTAACGATAGTACTCAGAAAAATGAAAAATGCTCAAGTTCTGAAGAAAAGTAGATTTTCATTTGATAAATAACAGAGGATACACTAGCTTAGAAGAAAAGAACTCAGTTTCATTGATAATTAGCAAAGAGTTACATCAATTCAGAAAAGTATACATGGAAACAAATTACAATCTTAGACTACGACTGGTCCATACAAAGAAGTTAGCGTTCTACCCCATGTCATTATCACTCTCTTCCTTTGGTTCCTCCGAGTTGAGGAAAAGGATCCTAAATCCCAAGTCGTCATCATCACTATCCATGGCTTTGAGTTGAACGAAGGAAAAGGGCTCTGAATCCCAAGTCGCCGTCACTCTCCTCCTTCATTCTCCTTAAATTCAGCACATTGCATCCCTTCCAGCCTAAGCAGGAGCCTCTGTTAGAGGTAGGATGGGAGGGGCACCTCACCATCGTCTTCATCACAATTATCATCTTCATCGTCAATGCTCCAAGGCCCGGCCAAATCAAGGACTTCCCACTTCCGAGCAAGGAAGTTCTGTTTGGATGCTAAGATGGACAAGAAGGCCTCCGCCTCCTTTGACCTTACCTTGGTGGCAGAGGCAGAGGACGGGGCAGTCCCTAGCCATAGCTTGGTCTCATCTAGCTCGGACTGAAGATCGTCAATCATCTCCAGATCCATGATGGCAACAAGACCATGCATGAACTGTAAAACAATGGATTCATAAGTTAGTACAAAGCATATATATATGTGGGTGTGTGTGTATATATATAGTGCCATCGCCAACGCCAAACACACTGTTTGAGGTCAACGTGTCAAAAATAAGAAGGAAGAAGAGGAGAAATGAAGAAAAATAAAATAAAAAGTGATGAATAAGTCGAGCCGAGATAGTGGAAACGGAAAAAAGCTCCAAATAGCGGCAACCTCCATGAAAACTTTGTTCACTCTGACAGGAAAACATCTTGAAAGCAAAGAATAGGGGGAATAAGCGTGAACACGCCACCCCTTTTTCCCCAATATATAGACTCTTAAAATCAAAGGGCCACCAGCCGAACCGTCGCAATGGTTGGATGAAGGGGTGGCCTCGAAAGCTCAAGCGACGGCTGCGTAATAAATGACGTACCAACAGTTGTCTTGAAAAACGAAAAAACAGGCCATATGACTCTTCAAGCCCTAGTTACGCATTAAGCTAAAACTAAGGCTCGGGGGGGGGGGGGGGAGTAGCTGATATACCATAAAATGACAAACCAACCACCATATGACACGTGTGACTACAGAGCTGTTAAAGTTTGGCCACCCAGAGCTCTCAGATCGGAAGCCCGCACGACCTTTAGTTTCACTTTCAACTCAGAAGCTCCACACCAGGAGATTCAAAGCTCATCACTGCCTTAAGCACCCTACCTAGCTAAGGATAAGGAAACAGTCTTCAATAAGGAAACTGCCACCCATGGATGCCTTTCAAGCGCAGTATCCAACATGGTAACTGTCATTCTCCGATGATCAAATCTCTATATTCATGACTCCAAATCCTAATCAACTTGGAAAACTCACAGCCTATAAATAAAATCCTAAGGTACGCCGTTACATTCATCTTGATTCTTTTTCATTCAATTAAAGTCTTTCAATATAGTCTATTGACTTAATCATCGAAGCGGCTACCATCGGATTCAAGCCGGTGGCCTTCTGATCTTTTCCTTTGAGTGTTCGGCAGGCATAGGAGATTGGGGCCCACTGATCAGAAAAGTGAAGCATCACACACACACACACACATATATATATATATATTTAAGTAAATTAAAACTTTTATTTTGATAAGTAAATTAATTTTTTATTGCAAAATAACTAATATAAGGAAAAATAATATAAGTGTGATATGAAAAATCTTAAAACTAATTTTATATAGTGTTGTTTATTGGTAAATATAGTGTATATAAGAATAAATAAAAAAATTAATATATAAATGGGAAGGGATCGGGGCGGGGTGACCATCCACCAAACCCGTCCTGAACCCGACAGAGTTTTAAATGCCTCACCCTGTTCGACTCTGTTTATGATCACCCCATACCTACCCCATTAGGAGTGGAACGAAGCAGATCCCTGACGGGACAGAGTAAATTGCTATCCCTATTTATCTCCTAAAAGTTTGGCCTAACTCAAAAGAATTTCACTAAAATTTCTTTCAAATTTTTTTTAACCTCACCAATTTTTTTTTCTTGGCGCCGCCCTTGGCAAAAAGATTGTGTCACTAGTCTTAGTTATTAGAAATATTTTTCAATAGATTTAATATATCAGGTGACATATTTTTCTAATAACATTATCTCATATGTAATGTATCCTACTAAAAAAGTGACTTAAATCACACATAACATATTATTTTAAAAAAAATATATTATCACATTACTGTATCAAACTTATTTAAAAAATTTCCCAGCTATTGAAAGCCGCAAGATTATATGGATTAGTGATTGGATTATTCAGTGCAGCATTGTGCCTTACCAGGACATTAAGGGCGCCAGCCTTAAAATTATGTGGACACATCTTGCTTTTTTCTCTGGATACATAGATGAGATTTGCCAAGGAATGACCTTTGATGTCTTTATCTCTCCCACTCTCTAGCAAAACCTGTTTGCAGAGTTGCAGTGTAAGTAAAATATGGATGGTAAGGTAACAGAGGCAGATTTAGATGTTAAGAATATAAAAGTTAAAATTTAAGAAATTTTCTATAATTATACTGATATTTTTTATTTATCTGATAAATTACAAATAAACTATCTAGTTAATTTTTTTTCTACAAAATAATAAAATTGTTCATTTCTTTTTTTTTATATATACATTTTTTTAATGTTAGATCAATTTTTTGATTTTTTTTTCATTTTCAAATGACTATTGATTAAAAACTTAAATTTATTTTTATATAAAATAAAAAAAATTTATTTACCTTAAATTATATAAAATAAAAAAAAAATCTTTAAAAAAAAGTTTAAAAAAATTAGTCAAAACTGAGAAAATGCAATAAAAAAACATGAAAAAAAATAATTTTTTCATTTTGAAAAAAAGAAAAGTGACTGGAAGAGCTATTTATAATTTTTCAATAATAAAAATAGAGGATATTAGTGTAATTTTAAAAATTTCATGAAAGATCAGTATAATTGTCAGAAATTTTTAAAAAATAAGTGTAACTGTCAAAAAAAATATTTAGAAAATATTAGATTAATTTATTCAAAATAATATATCGAGTAAGATGAGATTCACTTCTGTGCTCTTTTATCTTCATTGCCATATTCTGAAGGTTTTTCTTTTATTTATTTCTTGTGTAATTGAAATGTATTAAAAAGAAGGGGGAAAAAAAGGTGAGAAAAGGAAGAAATGGACAGAGGTAGTAAACCTGAATGACAGTGGGATGATGTTGACGAGTGAAACCCTCTCCCTCCTTCCTCCATTTGTTGAAAGCTTGGCGTTCTTGTTCACCTGTGATGTACTCATCTCCAACCTTCCCTTTCTCAACAACCTTCTCTGCCCTAATCTTCATGCTTTCATACATCATCTGTGCAGACACAATTATCAAGATCCATGGTTGATTAATGTGTCAGCAGGGTTATTAATTAGTTGCTATAAATGAGATAACCCTTGTGATTAAACTCTCTAATAAATCCCACATTATAATTATCAGTATATCATAAAAGTATCAGATTAATAATGTGAAACTCAACTCAAATATTATATTAATAAGTGATCCATGTACTCAGATTAACAATATTTTAATGTCCATCTCTTAGTGTCCATTTATTCATATGAGTAAAAATTTGTTTTTGAGTTTTAGAGAAGTATTTTGAATTCAATCAAAGATTGATCCATAAACAAACAGGTTTTCAATTTTCTGGGTTACAAAAATTTGTTTTGAATATGTATCCAAACACAACCATAATGTTTCATAATTCATATTTTTTGTGTTCATTTGATACTATACTCACATGAGTTGAGACTTATCATCACAGTCTTGCTAGCGAAATTCATTCCATATGAGTATATATAAACATTCAAATATTAAACTCGCTTGTTTCGTATGCTTTACTCGATAAGACTCATTATGGTGAGACTCACAAATAAATCTCACCCATTTAAGTAAATGAGTACCAAAAGATAGATATTAAAACAATTTTTGAAATGACATATGTAATTTATATGTCAAATAGATGCAATAACATATTTATAAATAATTTTTTATTGTATTTAATGACTTATTATTGTGATTAGTTGAGTCGAATTAAATTTTTGTAGGAGAAGGGTCACGTAACCATATGATATTTACTACAAATAAATATATTAAATTTTTGTACGAGAAGGGTCAAGGAAGGTATCGTCATGTGGACCCATCATAGTCGAATCAACGGTGGATAGACCACAGCAGTGTGTGTGTATATATATACGTGACAGTATTACCCTGATCCTCTCATGAGTATCGGAGCATTTGGAGTAGTTTGATCTGAAACAGGCATCTGGGCACCTCTCTATAATCTTGTTTTCCCTACAGAAAGGTAACCAGTGGCTTGCAAATTTAGCAGCCTCCATGAAAGCAAAGAGAGTCAACTCAGAGCCTCCATCGTTTGATACATAGACTGAAAGCTTCTCTGTTGGGTAATCATAAGCCATCACTGACAAGGCGGTGTTGACAACGTTTATGGGTGGCTCCTTATATGGATCAGCAGTGCATATGAAGATGTCCACCGCCGGAAAATCTTTCTCCGTCGTGACTTTGTGTTGGTTTTCAGGGAACTCTCGACGGTAGATGGGACGCATGCGGAATGATTGTGTGGTGGACCACATGAATCCAAGAAGAACATCTGAGATGAAGATGGAGAGGGAGATGAAGAAGGAGACTAGGGTGGTTGAATGGAGGATTGAGAGTGCATGGTGATAGAGGAGAGCGAAGATGGCGCAGGTGTAAATTACTGCAAACACACGGTTCACGCCCGTGCGACGCGAGACATTAAGCTTGTGAAGAAGAGGCTTGGTTTGAACAAATTTTTTAAGTTTAATTTTTTTAATTTTTTAATATTTTTTAGTTTTGTTACATTTTATTTAAATTTCCTCTAACTTTTAAAATGTATAATTTAAATTTCCTCCATGAAATTTACAATTTAAAATCCTTTCAATTTCATTTGGAAATTTTAAATTTTCTCTAATTTTTATCTATAAATGAAATTACTTCTCTTTCATTTTCATAGTCAAGACATCTCTCGAATTTATTTTCTTTATTCTATTTTTCTTATTCACTATGGAAGACGTTTTTTTAGGGATATGCTTCTTAATGGCTCCGATTTTGATGATGAAGAATTGGAGATTATGGTAATAGTTGCAAAGGAAAAATAGCGACTTAAAAGGAAGACACAATTCATGTTACACTGAGTTCCGTTCAAGGTCACACAACTATTTGGCATGATCGTATCCAAGGCTACCAAAGGTTGTATAAAGATTATTTTGTCAAAAATTCTGTTTATCCTTCAAATCTATTAAGAAGGAAGTTTCAGATGAGTTGTAATTTTTTCTATGTATTCAATCTTTAGTGGAAGCGCATAACTCATATTTTGTCCAAAAAAGAAATGCTTTTAGAATCCTTGGTTTGTCATCCCTTCAAAGGTCACAACAACAATGTGAATACTCGCATATGATGTAGCAACATATTTTGAGGATGATTATGTGAGTATTGACGAAAATACCGCAATTGAAAGTTTAAAAAAGTTTGTGTCACGCCCCAAATTCCAGCGAACCCGAGGCGTGAGTAACGAGACAAAAAGAAATAAAATAATAAAGAAATGAAAGATAATAATGACATTCTCATACATTCCGTACACTGTTCTGATACATACATAGGGTCTGGTCCATTGGTTCACAACATACAAAATAAAATACAGTCTCGGGCTTATGCCCTTACACAATATCAAAAGCGCCCCTTGGGCCCAACATAATCCCCAATCAGATCGTCTCTATGTCTCGTACAGCTAGGACATCATCTGAAATGTTTGCCCCACTAAAGGGGTCAGCTCAACATGCTGGTACAATATAATGCTAATGCAAGAAACAAAACTAAGGTCGTGGCATGTGCAAGTGTACAGTTATTGCTATATGGCATTCGATATCATGATGACAGTATATAAACAGTATACAGTATATGAGTAATATGCGTGACACACCCATGCAACTCTATGCCACCCATGTCTCATGATACGGTCATTCTCCGCTGGCATGAGTACCGCCATTTATGTCTCGCTTCACGGTCCGGAATCCGTCAGGCTCGCAAGTACCTAATGGCCGATTTTAGATTTTTCACCACAGGATCTGCACCCTCATAATGCAAAGCACCAAGTGCTTACCCACGCCATATCCAAGGAATCACACTATGCCAAAATGCTCTGATCTCATCATGCCATAATGCAATCTCAATGATGCATCTCCTTCATACATAAAATATGCTTTCAAGTACATATCTCATAATGTCAACAGTTCTCCAAGCATGTGATTCACTACACTAACACATTCAGTATACACATAATCATCTTCCACATCATCACCCAACATCAGCAAGATAGCATGGAACACATAAGCATATAAACATTCAAGCAACAAGTGAACAATCAAGGCAGCAAATCAAGTATTCCTAATCTTAATTCTATTTCTTACTTAGCACAATATATCGTACCTGTAAATTGGTCTCAACTCAAGAAGTGCACTCGCGGTATGGTAGGATCACTGTGAAAATACTGAAGGTCAGAGCACCTTTTCCTTGCCCTTTCGCGTTCCTATAAGCATAACAGGTAATTCAGTTCATTGTCATTTGGATTTATTCTATTCGTCAAATTTTATGTCTTTAATTCATAAGTTTCTATTTTGCTAATTTAGGCTCCACTATTGAGTCCGGGACGTCGAAGAAACTAAGTTTAGGCTTTCGCAGAATTCAATTCGGGCACCTGGGTTAAAAAGGGCAAAACAGTCATTTTGCACTTTACAAGGGTCCTTACATTTCGTGACCTCTTTTCACAAATCGGACTCCACGGTTGAGTCCGGAATGCTCGAGATAATAAAGTTTCACTATTTGTTTACCTAATTCGGAGTTCATTTGACTGTATTTCAATTCAGGGGTATTTTGATAATTTTATATGTTGCTACGTGTCTTTTATTTTTCGGGACCTCGTCTCGTAAAATGGACCTCACCATTGGCCTCAGAATGGTCGAGATAGTCAAAATACACTAATGACTTGTCCCATTTGGACTCCGGGATATTTTAGAATATTTAATTAATTAATTTAATTTAATTAATTAATTAATTAATTTAATTAATATTTTATTATTATTTTAATTCAGGTGGGTCAAAGTGTAATTTCTCCAAAGTTTAGGGGTTAAAATGTAATTTCCGAAAGTTCAAGGTCAAGTTTATAATTTTTTAAAGTCTAGGGGCAATTCTGTAATTTTGGAAAATTCTTATTCTCAATTTGGATAGCCAAACAGTGGCTAATCCAAAACAGGGATAGGATATCCCTGTTCCAATTCAATTCAAAATTTTCAATTTCTTAAGCCTACAACCAAACAGCCCCTTATCCAATTTTAATTTAAAACAGCAGGCCGACACGTGGCAGGGGCGGTTCGGCCCTAGCCCGACCCGACCCGAACCGAACCGACCCGACCCAGGCCCGGAACAGTATCTTCCCCCCCCCGTTTTTCCGGCGAAGCTCCGGTCGCCTTCTCCGGCGCCGGTGGCCGGAATTTATAGAAAATCAAGTTTTCAAACTTGATTTTCTTGGTGTTTTCGAAGCCTCTTTCAATTCCAAATCATTCTAAAATATTTTTGGAACGTTTTAATACCATTTTGAACCTCGCAATCGTGATGAAAGACCTAGATTTCTCCCCCATGGCCGTGACCTGCTACTCCCTTTTTCTCTCTCATTTCTCAACCATTTTGGTTGATTATTGTCCCTAAATTCTCCATATTTCATGCTGTCACGCCCCAAATTTCCAGCGAACCCGAGGCGTGAGTAACGAGACAAAAGAAATAAAATAATAAAGAAATGGAAGATAATAATGACATTCTCATACATTCCGTACACAGTTCTGATACATATATAAAGTCTGGTCCGTTGGTTCACAATATTCAAAATGAAATACAGTCTCGGGCTTATGCCCTTACACAATATCAAAAGCGCCCATCGGGCCCAATATAACCCTCAATCAGACCGTCTCTATATCCCGTACAGCTGGAACATCATCTGAAATGTTTGTCTCACTAAAGGGGTCAGCTCAACATGCTGGTACAATATAATGCTAATGCAAGAAACAAAACTAAGGTCGTGGCATGTGCGAGTGTACAGTTACTTCTATATGGCATTCTATATCATGATGACAGTATATAAACAGTATACAGCCATGCAACTTTATGCCACCCATGTCTCATGATACGGTCATTCTCCGCTGGCATGAGTACCGCCACTTATGTCTCGCTTCACGGTCCGGAATCCGTCAGGCTCGCAAGTACCTAATGGCCGATTTTGGGTTTTTCACCACAGGATCTGCACCCTCATAATGCAAAGCACCAAGTGCTTACCCACGCCATGTCCAAGGAATCACACCATGCCAATATGCTCTAATCTCATCATGTCATAATGCAATCTCAATGATGCATCTCATTCATACATAAAACATGCTTTCAAGTGTACAATTCATAACATCAACAGTTCTTCAAAGCAGATAATTCACACACCACATTAACACATGCAATATACCCATAATCATCATCCAACTAAACAAGATAGCACGTAGCACATAAGCATGTGAACACTCGGACAAACATGTGAACAATTAACACAACAAAGCAAGTATTCCTAATCTCAATTCTATTTCTTACTTAGCACAATATATCGTACCTGGTAATCGATCTCAAACCGAAAAAGTATACTCGTATTCAAGTGAAACCACCGTAAGAACACTGAAGGTCAGGTCACCTTCTCTTTGCCTTTCCGTGTCCCTAAAATTCATAACATGAAACTCAGTTTAATCGTCACTTGAATTATGCTATTCATCAAATTTTACGTCTTTATCTTATAAACTTCTACTTTGCTAAATTAAACTCTACTGTTGAATCCGGGACATTGAAGAAAATGAGTTTAGGCTTTCATAGAATTCAATTCGGGCACCTGGGTTAAAAAGGGCAAAACAGTCATTTTGTATTTTACACGGGTCCTTACATTTCGTGATCTCTTCTCACAAATCGGACTCTACGGTTGAGTCCGGAATGCTCGAGATAATAAAGTTTCACTATTTGTTTACCTAATTCGGAGTTCATTTGATTGTATTTCAATTCAGGGGTATTTTGGTAATTTTATACGTTGCTACGTGTCTTTTATTTTTCGGGACTCCGTCTCGTAAAACGGACCTCACCATTGGTCTCAGAATGGCCGAGATAGTCAAAATACACTAATGACTTGTCCCATTTGGATTCCGGAATATATTTGAATATTTAATTAATTAAATTAATTAAATTAAATAATTAATTAATTAATTTAATTAATATTTTATTAATAATTTAATCAGGTGGGTAAAAGTGAAATTTCCAACAGTTGGGGGGTCAATTTGTAATTTCTGAAAGTTCAGGGTTAAGGTTCAAATTCTAAAAGTTTCAAATTCCAAAAGGTTCAAATTCTAAAAGGTTCAAATTGAAACTAGTTTAATTTGTTATTCTTAATCAGGTTAACCAAACAGGGGCTAATCCTAGAACAGGGATAGGATATCCCGGTTTTAATTTAATTCCAATTTCTTAATTTCTTATCCTTGCAACCAAACGGGCCAAACTAGGTTTTTAATTTAAAACAATGGGCTGACACGTGGCAGGGGCGGTCCATGCCCGACCCGAACCGAACCCGAACCGAACAGACCCCCCTTCTTCCCCCGTTTTTTCGGCGGAGCTCCGGTCACCTTCTCCTGCGCCGGTGACCGGAATTTCAGAAAATCAAGTTTTTAAACTTGATTTTCTTGGTGTTTTCGAAGCCCCTTTCAATCCCAAATTATTCTAAAACATTTTTGGAGCCTTTTAATACTGTTTTGAAGCTTCCAATCACAACGAAAAACCCAGATTTTTCCCCCATGGCCGTGACCTGCACATCCCCTTTTCTCCCTCATTTTTCAACCGTTTTCTATCATTTTTGTTGCGTTTTAATCCTTACATTATGCTCTACAAGGTTCTACAATTTAAATCAATTGAAATGCTCTAAAAAAAATTGAAACAGAAGCAACCCACTTACCAATTTTTCAGCCGTTTCTCTCTCTAGCCGTGCCCTCTTCCACCTTCTTACTCCGAGCCCAACCAAGCCTCCACTCTCTTCCTCAGAACTCTATTTCTCTCTCTCACTTTCTGCTTCTTTTCTTTTCTTCTCTTTCCACCCGAGAATACACTTCTTTTTCTCTTTACCTTCTCTCTCTATATCTCTCTCTCTCTCTCTCTCTCTCTCTCTCTCTCTCTCTCTCCCCCCAAGACCAACTACCCTTTGCCAATATCTGCACCTCCCACTCTCTGAACTCCACTCACACACACAACCCTAACCCATGCTTGTTTGAGTGTATCACACTCAAACTCACACACACACACAACCGGTTACACACACACACCACACACACTGTTTTACACATGTATATATTTACATACACTCATGTATATTTACACAATTTATACACACTCACATGTATACACATATACCAAATAAATACTTTAAATTTATACACACATATATATATATATACATATACACATACATCTTAACAATAATAATAATAATAATAATAATAAAAAAAAAAAAAATAATGATAACAACTTGAGAATTTTATTTATTTAAAAAAAAAAATTTTCAGGTTGTTACATCCTTCCCCCCTTATAGAAATTTCGTCCCGAAATTTAAAATAACTAAGACAAAAGAAAATACATCACTAATCAAACAACTCGGGGTATCTAGCACGGACCTCGGCTTCTCGCTCCCAAGTAGCCTCTTCGACCCCATGATGGTTCCAACGAACCTTGACCAAAGGGATGGTCCTGCCTCGCAAAACCTGGTCCCTCGAGTCCAATATCTCTACGGGTCTCTGGTCATAGGAAGCGTCCCCCTCTAACTGAAGATCTACCCAATCGAGCACATGTGAGGGGTCGGGATGGTACTTCCTCAGCATCGATACATGGAAGAAGTCGTGAACCCCAGATAGCTGTGGTGGTAAGGCTAGCTTATAAGCCACCTCACCAACTCTCCCAAGAATCTCAAAGGGGCCAATAAATCGTGGCGACAGCTTCCCACCACGTCCAAATCTCCTCAAGCCCCGTCTGGGAGATACCTTGAGGAACACATGGTCCCCCACCTCAAATGCCAAGGGTCATAAAGTTTAGTATTTTACCATGTTGTTTCGCGTTTCTCCACTCCAAATTCATCCGGTTTGCCGCACTACTGCCGCAACTCATCTTGCAACAACAGCAGTTCCTGCTGTTACTGCATTCCCTAATTTTTCAAGGTCTGCTCCAATTTTTCCTCCCATATCTCCCCCTGCCGCAGCGTCTTAATGTTACTGCAGCTGCTGTCCCACTCGCAGCAACTCAACAACACCATTCTGAACCCCCATCGCAGCCGCTGCTACACGAATTTCCCCAACAGCCGCGACATATCTCCCCTAAACCGCTACTGCCATCTTTACGGCTACACAGCACCACCACAAACACACACTGCACAGCGCAGCACACGCTGCATCTGTGCAGCTCTACTGCTGCTGTTCCACTTGCGGCACCGAACAGCAGCTCCTGCTGCTTCTATTTTCTTTTCTAAATTTTTTCTCCTTTCTCCTTACTAAATCTGCTGCTTAGGGAAATCAATAATTCAAACCCGAAGCCTTCGAAAATCCATTCTGAACTTTAAAGAAACTGGGATGGAACCCGAACACCCACCACGCAACGCCACTGCTGCTGGATAGCAGCAACCGCTGTTGCTACTACCATCCCCATCACCTATTTTGCACCGCTACACACATACAGAGTAATAGCAACCAAGCTCCAACAACACCCTGGCGTAAACTAGATTCAGCCGAGAGAAAATCAACCCAAATCCAAGTCAACCGACCATACCACTGCTCCTCAACTTCCTCTCTTCTCAACTGAAACGGTCGAAACAGGGAAACCCCACAAACCGCGACATCCACTCACACAACTCCAAACCGTAGCAGAATCCTCCCTGTTACACCGAAATCACCACATCAGATCTCTCTCTCTCAGTTCTGCATATTTGCCAAACTAACCAATTTCTGCATCGTCCATACCTGCTACTGCTGCTGCTACTCTTTCCCTCTTTGTCTCAGATTTCTGCAAACCGAGATACGCACCTACACAGCAACAATAACCGAACCCCCCAACAGAACCCGTCAAACAGGGCAACGACCCTCACTGTCCATAACAGTCGCACCAATTTCCCTGCACCGACCTGCACACGCACCGCTACAAGAGACCCAACCAAACCGTGGCAACTCTGACCTCCTTCCTTTCCTCCTGTGTGAAGATATACATATATATATATATATATATATATATATATCTATATACAACTCAGCCTAAAGCTCTCCCGATCTTCCAATCTTCTAGCACTTTCGGCCACAACTCCTTTCCATCTCGTCATCACGCACACACCCACAGCGACCTGCCATACCGCCCCCCCTCTCCTTTTTCCTTTTCTCTTTTTCTCTCTTTTCTTTCACGTTTTCACGAGACCAGCCCCTCTTCCTCTTTTCTCTTCTTTTCTTTATTCTCCTCCAGCTTCTTCAAGAAGCTTCCTGATTTCTTATATAATATATTATATAACATAATATAATATAATACAATATAATATATATATTATGTTGTCCCTTCTTCTAAAAGCTTTTTTTTTTTTTTTTTTTTTTTTTTTTTTTCCAAGTCTCTACACATTTCATAATTAATATTTTATGAAATAAAATATTATTAAATATGGTAAAAGATACCCCGGCTTAATGTCAAATTTACCGACATGTCAGAACTTAATATTTTATGGAATAAAATGTTAATACGGTATGATATATTATATATATATATATATCATAAAATAACTACACCTTTATATATGTGTATATGTATAAGGATATATAAATATATGAATATATATTATATCATACAAAAGCTTCATAGAAGCAGCTAGAATTTACGGGAAAAGAAAAGAAAAGAAAAGAAGGGAGAGTCGGTGAAGTAGCAGAAGCTGCTAGAACTCTCACGATGTATATATATATATATATATATATATATGTACACACACACACATATATATACACACACACACATATATATATATATACACATATCACAGCAGCCAGAAGCTTCTAGCAAGAAGCGGCCGAAAGATGATAAGAAGAGCAAAAAGGTTGGTGATGGCAGCAAAAATGATGTACAGTCACCAGAAACGTTTCACTAAAAAGAGAGATTTTCACGTGGTTGGGGTTCGAAATGGAGAAACAAGAAGAACTACCCTGTCAAGTCAACTGGAGGGTTAAACAATGATTGCAGTGCCAGTGGAATGTTGACTGTAACCAAACAAGGGTTGGTTATGTTTACATCAGAAGGATAATGCCTAGGATATGCAAGAAGGTGCCTGACATATCTAGAGATCGTCTGTACATGGAGATAAGCTAAGGTGAGTAACTCGGACTCCTAACTTGGTGTATATTTTCTGTATACTATACTATTTTATATGCTGAACTGTTTTATACAATGTATTATTTTAAATGCATATGCTCTTTGTATTGCATTACGTGTGGCATGATTTTGTTTTATCCTGCTTTTTGACATGTTCTGTTCGGGTCTATTCTGTTCTGTTATACGCCATTTGGAGTCTGTTTTGAGATGTTGAGTCTACTATGGGCCCACCACAGGATTGAGCGTTTTATGCCAGAGCACAACCCAGAGGGTAGAGGCCCCACGAGTAATCTGCTTATGGGCAGCTGGGAAGGCTCGTCTGTATGATTGGCATTCTGTTCTGTTTCTGTTCCACTCAATTCTCTTCTGTTCCGCTCTGATCCGACCCCAAAGGGTAGAGGCCCCACGAGTGGTCCGCTTATGGGTAGTTGGGGAAGGTTCAGGCACATTTGATGATATGCCATTGTTTGATTGGTACTCAGTTCTGTTTTGATTCGTTCTGTTTTGGCTCTGCTCTGTTCTGTTCTGATCTAATCCTTTTGAGCTGCATTGTTCTACTTGAGCTGCATTTGAGCATGCATTTCATGTGAATATCATGTATATATGAACTGGTTTTGAAACCCATGGCAGGAACCTATGTTACTCACTGAGCTTGTTTAAGCTCATTCTATTTATTTAACATTTTTCAGGACTTATCTCCATTGGATTAGAAGGCACTATGAGATGATAGCAGTAGACACTCCAAGCAAGGATCTGATTAGTACTGACATGTGGAGACATGGGTTATGGTGGAATGACTCGGCCTATTCAGGTGAGTGACATGATGTGATTGATATGCATTAGATATATTAAGACATGGCTCATGGTAATGGTACTCTGGAGATATTAGATATGCTCTATGTGAGATGTCTGGCTTTAGACTTGCTCTATGGTACATACCTCTATGGTACATAGATAAGTTGCATTCCCGAGACAAAAAGGTTTTAATTTCCACTACTCTAACCCTACATTTGGAATGCAATTCATCTTTAAGTTCAGAAGTTTCCTGTCACGCCCCAAATTCCAGCGAACCCGAGGCGTGAGTAACGAGACAAAAAGAAATAAAGAAATAAAATAATAACGAAATGAAAGATAACAATGACATTCTCATACATTCCGTACACAGTTCTAATACATACATAAAGTCTGGTCCGTTGGTTCACAACATTCAAAATGAAATACAGTCTCGGGCTTATGCCCTTACATAATATCACAAGCGCCCATCGGGCCCAATATAATCCTCAATCAGACCATCTCTATATCCCGCACAACTGGAACATCATCTGAAATGTTTGCCCCACTAAAGGGGTCAGCTCAACATGCTGGTACAATATAATGCTAATGCAAGAAACAAAACTAAGGTCGTGGCATGTGCGAGTGTACAGTTATTTCTATATGGCATTCTATATCATGATGACAGTATATAGACAGTATACAGTATATGAGCAATATCCATGACACACCCATGCGACTCTATGCCACCCATGTCTCATGATACGGTCATTCTCCGCTGGCATGAGTACCGCCACTTATGTCTTGCTTCACGGTCCGGAATCCGTCAGGCTCGCAAGTACCTAATGGCCGATTTTGGGTTTTTCACCACAGGATCTGCACCCTCATAATGCAAAGCACCAAGTGCTTACCCACGCCATGTCCAAGGAATCACACTATGCCAATATGCTCTGATCTCATCATGTCATAATGCAATCTCAATGATGCATCTCATTCATACATAAAATATGCTTTCAAGTACATATTTCATAATGTCAACAGTTCTCCAAGCATGTGATTCACACACTACACTAACACATTCAATATACACATAATCATCTTCCACATCATCACCCAACATCAGCAAGATAACATGGAACACATAAGCATGTAAACATTCAAGCAACAAGTGAACAATCAAGGCAGCAAATCAAATATTCCTAATCTTAATTCTATTTCTTACTTAGCACAATATATCGTACCTGTAAATCGATCTCAACTCAAGAAGTGCACTCGAGGTATGGTAGGATCACTGTGAAAATACTGAAGGTCAGAGCACCTTCTCCTTGCCCTTTCGCGTTCCTATAAGCATAACAGGTAATTCAGTTCATTGTCATTTGAATTTATTCTATTCATCAAATTTTATGTTTTTAATTCATAAGTTTCTATTTTGCTAATTTAGACTCCACTATTGAGTCCGGGACGTCGAAGAAACTAAGTTTAGGCTTTCGTAGAATTCAATTCGGACACCTGGGTTAAAAAGGGCAAAACAGTCATTTTGCACTTTACACGGGTCCTTACATTTCGTGATCTCTTTTCACAAATCGGACTCCACGGTTGAGTCCGGAATGTTCGAGATAATAAAATTCCACTATTTGTTTACCTAATTCGGAATTCGTCTGACAGTGTTTCAAGTTAGGGGTATTTTGGTAATTTTACACGTTGCTACGTGTCTTTTATTTTTCGGGACCCCGTCTCGTAAAACGGACCTCACCATTGGTCTCAGAATGGTCGAGATAGTCAAAATACACCTATGACTTGTCCCATTTGGACTCCGGGATGTTTTTGAATATTTAATTAATTAAATTAATTAAATTAAATAATTAATTAATTAATTTAATTAATATTTTATTAATATTTTAATCAGGTGGGTCAAAGTGTAATTTCTAATAGTTGGGGGGTCAATTCGTAATTTCTGAAAGTTCAGGTTAAGGTTCAAATCCAAAGGGTTCAAATCCAAAGGGTTCAAATTCCAATAAAAGGTTCAAATTAAAACTAGTTTAATTTGTTATTCTAAATCAGGTTAACCAAACAGGGTTTATCCAGAACAGGGATAGGATATCCCTGTTCCTATTTTAATTTAAAAGTTTTAAATTCCTTATCTCCGTAACCAAACGCCCCAATTGGTTTTTAATTTAAAACCAGTGGGCGACACGTGGCAGGGGCGGGTCAGCCCCAAGCCCGACCCGACCCGAACCGACCCGACCCGACCCGTACAGTGCCCATCTCCCCCCCCGTTTTTCCGGTAGGGTTCCGGCGACCTCCGGTCATCTTCTCCGGCGACGTCGCCGGAATTTCAGGAAAATCAAGTTTTCAAACTTGATTTTCTTGGTGTTTTTGATGCCCCTTTCAATCCCAAACTATTCTAAAACACTTTTGGAACTCTTTAACATCATTTTGAAGCCCTTAATCACAATGAAAAATCAGATTTCCCCCCCATGGCCGTGACCTGCACATCCATTTTTCTCCCTCATCTCTCAACCATTTTGGTTGATTCTTGTCCCTAAATTCTCCATATTTTATGCTCTATAAGTTCTAACAATTAAATCTAAGCAAAATGTTACAAAACAAGTTGGAAAATTGAGAGATTTTCTAGAGAGAGAAAGCTCACGGTTATGGGTTTCCAACCCTGTGATGGTGCTCCTCTCCTCTTGCTTTGCCTATGTTCTCCCCTTTGGCCTCCTTAGCTTCCTTCTTTCTGCTTCTCTTTCAAAAACCAGAGCACACACCTCACTCTCTCTCTTTCCTTTCACTTTCTCTCTCTACACTTCTCTCTCTCTCTCTCTCTCTAAAATCCCACGACCAGTCTGCTCTTCCCCACTCTCTTCACTCACTTATACACACCTATACATGCAGACCACACTCACACACTTCCAACAACTCTCTTACACACACCACACCTCCCATGCTCCTTGGAGTGTTATACACTCCATCACCCACTCACTCACTGCACACACCCACCCACATGGCACACACAATCAGCTTTTACACATATATATATACACATTTAAATACACACTCAAATGTACACACATATACACACCAAACAATTTAATTTATATATACATACACACACATCATAACAATAATAATAATAATAATAATAATAATAATAATAAATAAAAAAAAATTAATGATAACAACTTGAGAATTTTATAAAAAAAAAATTTTCAGGTTGTTACATCCTTCCCTCCTCACAGAAATTTCGTCCCGAAATTTAAAATAACTAAAACAAAAGAAAATACATCACTAATCAAATAACTCGGGGTATCTAGCACGGACCTCGGCCTCACGCTCCCAAGTAGCCTCCTCGACCCCATGATGGTTCCAACGAACCTTGACCAAAGGGATGGTCCTGCCTCGCAAAACCTGGTCCCTCGAGTCCAATATCTCTACGGGTCTCTGGTCATAGGAAGCGTCCCCCTCTAGCTGAAGATCTACCCAATCAAGTACATGTGAGGGGTCGGGATGGTACTTCCTCAGCATCGATACATGAAAAACGTCGTGAACCCCAGATAGCTGTGGTGGTAAGGCTAGCTTATAAGCTACCTCACCCACCCTCCCCAGAATCTCAAAGGGGCCAATAAATCGTGGCGACAGCTTCCCACCACGTCCAAATCTCCTCAAGCCCCGTCTGGGAGACACCTTGAGGAACACATGGTCCCCCACCTCAAATGCCAAGGGCCGACGCCTCCTATCCGCATAGCTCCTCTGGCGGCTCTGAGCTGTCAATAGACGCTGCCTGATCACCTGTATCTTGTCCGTGGTCTCACGGACTATATCGGGCCCCAAGGCAGCTGTCTCTCCCACCTCAGTCCAACATACCGGGGAGCGGCACGGCTTACCATACAACGCCTCAAATGGTGCCATCTCTATACTGGACTGATAGCTGTTGTTGTAGGCAAACTCGACCAAGGCGAGGTGATCCTCCCAGCTACCCCTGAAATCCATGACACAAGCCCTAAGCATGTCCTCGAGGATCTGAATGGTACGCTCCGACTGGCCATCGGTCTGGGGGTGAAAGGCAGTACTAAACTGGAGCTGTGTCCCTAAGGCCGTCTGGAGACTCTGCCAAAACCGGGCAGTGAAACGTGGGTCCCTATCTGAAACGATGGATACCGGTAACCCATGTAGTCGTACAATCTCTCGAATATACAACCTACTGAGGGTATCTGATGAATCAGTCACTCTGATAGGCAAGAAGTGAGCAGACTTCGTCAGCCTGTCCACGATAACCCAAGCTGCATCATGGCCCCTCGGTGACTTAGGAAGACCCATCACGAAATCCATAGTAACGTGCTCCCACTTCCACTCGGCCACCGGCAATGGCTGCAACAATCCCCCAGGTCTCTGGTGCTCAGCCTTCACCTGCTGGCAAGTGAGACATCTCGACACGAACTGCGCCACATCTCTCTTCATCCCCGCCCACCAGTACTGACGGCGCAGATCGTGATACATCTTAGTGCCCCCTGGGTGCACTGCCAGACGTGAGTGGTGAAAATCTCTAAGGACCTCAGCCCTGAGAGACTCTGGGACAAAAACTCTACCCAAATACCTCAGACTAAGGTCAGAATGCACCGTCCATCCCACAAGTCCCTCGGGACTAGCAATCCGTACTCTGATCTGATCTGCCTCAACATCCACTAGCTGCGCCTCTATCACTCTAGTCAAAAGGGTGGGCTGTGCACATAAGCTGAACAGTGTGGCCTGTCCCTCAAACTCAGCAATATCTAGATCAAACTCGCCAATATCCCCCATCATCTCCCACTCCCTGATGGCAATACTGGCAATAGTACCCCTCGACCTCCTGCTGAGTGCATCAGCCACCACATTGGCCCTCCCTGGGTGGTACTGAAGGTCAAAATCATAATCCTCCATGTACTCCATCCACCTCCTCTGCCTCAGGTTCAGGTCCTTCTGCGTGAAGATATACCTGAGGCTCTTGTGGTCAGAAAATACCTCGAATCTCTCCCCGTATAAGTAGTGTCGCCAGCTCTTCAATGCAAAGATGACGGCAGCTAACTCCAAGTCATGTGTGGGGTAGTTCCGCTCATGGTTCTTCAACTGGCGAGAACCGTAGGCTACCACTCTGCCATCCTGCATCAATACACAACCTAATCCCTCTCGGGAAGCATCACAGTACACAGCATAGCCCACTCCCCTCTCAGGTATGATCAAAACAGGCGCTGAAGTCAACCTCCTCTTCAGCTCCTGAAAAGACTGCTCACAGTCCTCTGTCCATAAGAATTTGATGCCCTTGCGCGTCAGACGAGTCATCGGCGCGGCAAGACGGGAGAAACCCTCCACAAATCGTCGGTAGTATCCGGCCAACCCCAGAAAACTCCGAATCTCAAATACACTGCTCGGTCTCTCCCAGCTCATGACAGCCTCAATCTTGGAGGGATCCACAGACACCCCTCCACTAGATACTACATGTCCCAAGAACTGTACCTCTCGAAGCCAGAACTCACACTTCGAGAACTTGGCAAATAGCCGATGCTCTCTCAAAATCTGCAGTACAGTCCTCAAATGATAGGCATGCACATCCTCAGCAAGTGAATACACTAAGATGTCATCTACAAATACTACGACGAACTGATCCAGGTAAGGACTGAAAATGCGGTGCATCAAGTCCATGAATGCCGCTGGGGCATTCGTCACTCCAAAGGGCATGACCACGAACTCATAGTGACCATAGCGAGTGCGGAAGGCTGTCTTCGCTATGTCCTCCTCCCTGACCCTCAACTGGTGGTAACCCGATCTAAGATCAATCTTCGAGAAGCATCTCGAACCTCTCAGCTGATCAAATAAATCGTCGATCCTCGGCAACGGGTACTTATTCTTGATAGTAACCCGGTTCAACCTCCTGTAATCTACACATAGTCGTAATGTCCCATCCTTCTTCTTCGCGAACAGTGCCGAGGCACCCCACGGAGAAGTGCTAGGACGGATAAACCCCTTCCGCTGTAGATCAGTCAACTGCTCCCTCAGCTCTCTCAACTCAGCTGGAGCCATGCGGTAAGGTGGTATGGAAATGGGTGTAGTACCAGGAATGAGCTCTATAGTGAACTCGATCTCTCGCCTAGGGGGTAGACAAGTCAAGTCACTCGGGAAGACGTCGGGGAACTCAACCACGACTGGGGGCAACACAATCTCTGCAGCCTCAAAATCACCCGCAATCAGACTAGCCAACATATAACTGTGGCCTCCCCAGCTCCTAGAATCACGCACTGGTGGAATCAAGAAATCCCCCCGATCCCCTGTGAAATAAAAGCAGTCTCCCTCCGGAGTGCACACAGTCACCCTCCCCCTGTAACAGTCTATACTCGCCCGATAGGTGAACAACCAATCCATCCCTAGAATCACATCAAACCCAGACATATCAAGTACAATAAGATCAAAATGGAGCATACGATCAGCTATCTCTATCGAGCAATCTCTACAGATCCTCGTCAGTACTACAACACCCCCAACTGGCGTACCAACATGCCACGGGGGGTCCAACCAAGCTATATCCAGACCCAATGACATGGCAAGTGCAGTAGAAATGAATGAATGTGATGCTCCTGAATCTATCAATACACTGGCCCATGAACTGGATATGAGAAATGTACCTCGGACTACTGACGGTCCGGCAGCAGAGGTCTCCGGGGTGGCTACTGCGTAGACTCGGCCCTGTATGGTCTGGCCCTGTCTGCCTCCCCCTCTCTGTGTCTGCTGACCTCCTCCCCTAGGTGCTGGAGCTCTAACGCTCTGCGCGGAAGGTGTAGGCTGATGATAGGGCGCTGGGAGTCCCTGAACTGACTGTGGCTGTGGCAGAGGCACCTGTGTATGCTGATAATAGTGTGACCTCGGCGCACTCTGCGAAGTCTGCCCCTGAGGGCAGTTGGCCCTAACATGGCCAGGCTGCTGACAAGTAAAACAAATCGGCGGGGCCCTCTGACTCGGTGCCGGTAGAGGTAGTGGAAATGACCCCTGACTGGATCCGACACCCTGTGCACTGCTGGGTCCCCTCAAGGGACAGTCGGCCCTCCTATGGCTAGGCTGCCCGCAGGTATAACATGTGCTAGGTCGCTGTGACCCTCCTCCCCTAGGAGTAGATGGCAAGGCAGGACGGGGAGCTACAGAATGGAGGGGTCCGACCTGTGGCTGTGAGGAAGAAGTACTGGCTCGGTACCTCTTCGGCTGTCTATATGTCGGGGCAGGTGCGGAAGTCTGTACTGTGGGTGCCCTGCCCTGTGCTCTAGTCTCTCTGATCCCTCTAAGATCAGCCAGCTCTCTCTCCACCTTGGAGGCCCTGATCACTGCCTCCTCGTATGTCTCTATAATATGCCCAGCCAGTCTGTCCCTGATAGAGGTCTTCAACCCCTTGAGGAAATTGTACACCCTCAAATCCTCATGTGCAATAATGTGTGGGGCGAACCTCCCCAAAGCAGTAAACCGTGACTCATACTGAGCCACTGTCATGTCCCTCTGCAGAAGTGCCTCGAACTCCTCCCTAAACCCCACTCTGGCAGATATCGGGAAGTAGTGGTCATTGAACATGGCCACAAATGCATCCCATCCCTCTCCAAATCGGTGCAGTCTGTCAGCAGCTACCTCCCACCACTGACTAGCCAGGTCTGTAAACTGAAATGTAGCGCACCTGATCCTCAGATGGGGCTCAGTGATCCCCTGTGAATCCAAAATCCGGGTAATCTGTCTCAACCACTCCTCTGCAATAAGTGGGTCTGGCTGCCCGGCAAAGGTAGGTGGTCTCATCCTCTGGAACACCTTCATCACGAAGGTATCCCTGGTCTCCCCGCCAGTGGTCCGCGCCTCCATCACGGTGCGGAGACACTCCTGCAAAAGAGCTGCCATATCTCTGGCGCCAATCATCTGCTCCACCTCCTGTGCTGGGGCGGGAGCAGGAATAGGGGCAGGTGCGGGAGCAACGTCCTCCTCAGCTGCACTATGCTCTGGTGTGTCAGCCGGGGCAACGACCTCCTCAACTATATCGGGAATAGGGGCAGCAGCTCTAGGTCTGCCACGACGAGGCTGTGCGGCGCCTCTAGGCTGGGTAGCACCTCTGGGCCTGCCCCTACCCCGTCTGGGCGGTCCAGCTCCCGTAGGAGCTCGTCTGGGAGGCATATCTACAAGTCCAAGAGAGAAATTTCAATATCACTTTTTCATATTCGATATATGGGCATTCAAGTGTGATCCTAATCATGTTCCTATCAATGGCCTATGCTTCTACAGGTAGTACACATAGCATGTCATGATACTTATACTTAACAAGTTTTTCACACATCATACATGTCATGCCTCCAACATAGCATAAATCAGCATGTAGTCACAATAAGTCATGCATCAGGACATATAAAACCACATAGCACACAAGATCCTATCACATGCTGCTAAAGGTTCATACTAAGTCTCATTCTTTTCTCTAGGGTCTCATGGTGTTAAACAACACCCCACGGTCTCTAGGTATTCGAACCTAAGCTCTGATACCACGTTGTCACGCCCCAAATTCCAGCGAACCCGAGGCGTGAGTAACGAGACAAAAAGAAATAAAGAAATAAAATAATAACGAAATGAAAGATAACAATGACATTCTCATACATTCCGTACACAGTTCTAATACATACATAAAGTCTGGTCCGTTGGTTCACAACATTCAAAATGAAATACAGTCTCGGGCTTATGCCCTTACATAATATCACAAGCGCCCATCGGGCCCAATATAATCCTCAATCAGACCATCTCTATATCCCGCACAGCTGGAACATCATCTGAAATGTTTGCCCCACTAAAGGGGTCAGCTCAACATGCTGGTACAATATAATGCTAATGCAAGAAACAAAACTAAGGTCGTGGCATGTGCGAGTGTACAGTTATTTCTATATGGCATTCTATATCATGATGACAGTATATAGACAGTATACAGTATATGAGCAATATGCATGACACACCCATGCGACTCTATGCCACCCATGTCTCATGATACGGTCATTCTCCGCTGGCATGAGTACCGCCACTTATGTCTCGCTTCACGGTCCGGAATCCGTCAGGCTCGCAAGTACCTAATGGCCGATTTTGGGTTTTTCACCACAGGATCTGCACCCTCATAATGCAAAGCACCAAGTGCTTACCCACGCCATGTCCAAGGAATCACACTATGCCAATATGCTCTGATCTCATCATGTCATAATGCAATCTCAATGATGCATCTCATTCATACATAAAATATGCTTTCAAGTACATATTTCATAATGTCAACAGTTCTCCAAGCATGTGATTCACACACTACACTAACACATTCAATATACACATAATCATCTTCCACATCATCACCCAACATCCGCAAGATAGCATGGAACACATAAGCATGTAAACATTCAAGCAACAAGTGAACAATCAAGGCAGCAAATCAAATATTCCTAATCTTAATTCTATTTCTTACTTAGCACAATATATCGTACCTGTAAATCGATCTCAACTCAAGAAGTGCACTCGAGGTATGGTAGGATCACTGTGAAAATACTGAAGGTCAGAGCACCTTCCCCTTGCCCTTTCGCGTTCCTATAAGCATAACAGGTAATTCAGTTCATTGTCATTTGAATTTATTCTATTCATCAAATTTTATGTTTTTAATTCATAAGTTTCTATTTTGCTAATTTAGACTCCACTATTGAGTCCGGGACGTCGAAGAAACTAAGTTTAGGCTTTCGTAGAATTCAATTCGGACACCTGGGTTAAAAAGGGCAAAACAGTCATTTTGCACTTTACACGGGTCCTTACATTTCGTGATCTCTTTTCACAAATCGGACTCCACGGTTGAGTCTGGAATGTTCGAGATAATAAAATTCCACTATTTGTTTACCTAATTCGGAATTCGTCTGACAGTGTTTCAAGTTAGGGGTATTTTGGTAATTTTACACGTTGCTACGTGTCTTTTATTTTTTGGGACCCCGTCTCGTAAAACGAACCTCACCATTGGTCTCAGAATGGTCGAGATAGTCAAAATACACCTATGACTTGTCCCATTTGGACTCCGGGATGTTTTTGAATATTTAATTAATTAAATTAATTTAATTAAATAATTAATTAATTAATTTAATTAATATTTTATTAATATTTTAATCAGGTGGGTCAAAGTGTAATTTCTAATAGTTGGGGGGTCAATTCGTAATTTCTGAAAGTTCAGGTTAAGGTTCAAATTCAAAGGTTCAAATCCAAAGGGTTCAAATTCCAATAAAAGGTTCAAATTAAAACTAGTTTAATTTGTTATTCTAAATCAGGTTAACCAAACAGGGTTTATCCAGAACAGGGATAGGATATCCCTGTTCCTATTTTAATTTAAAAGTTTTAAATTCCTTATCTCCGTAACCAAACGTCCCAATTGGTTTTTAATTTAAAACCAGTGGGCGACACGTGGCAGGGGCGGGTCAGCCCCAAGCCCGACCCGACCTGAACCGACCCGACCCGACCCGTACAGTGCCCATCTCCCCCCCCGTTTTTCCGGTAGGGTTCCGGCGACCTCCGGTCATCTTCTCCGGCGACGTCGCCGGAATTTCAGGAAAATCAAGTTTTCAAACTTGATTTTCTTGGTGTTTTTGATGCCCCTTTCAATCCCAAACTATTCTAAAACACTTTTGGAACTCTTTAACATCATTTTGAAGCCCTTAATCACAATGAAAAATCAGATTTCCCCCCCATGGCCGTGACCTGCACATCCATTTTTCTCCCTCATCTCTCAACCATTTTGGTTGATTCTTGTCCCTAAATTCTCCATATTTTATGCTCTATAAGTTCTAACAATTAAATCTAAGCAAAATGTTACAAAACAAGTTGGAAAATTGAGAGATTTTCTAGAGAGAGAAAGCTCACGGTTATGGGTTTCCAACCCTGTGATGGTGCTCCTCTCCTCTTGCTTTGCCTCTGTTCTCCCCTTTGGCCTCCTTAGCTTCCTTCTTTCTGCTTCTCTTTCAAAAACCAGAGCACACACCTCACTCTCTCTCTTTCCTTTCACTTTCTCTCTCTACACTTCTCTCTCTCTCTCTCTCTCTAAAATCCCACGACCAGTCTGCTCTTCCCCACTCTCTTCACTCACTTATACACACCTATACATGCAGACCACACTCACACACTTCCAACAACTCTCTTACACACACCACACCTCCCATGCTCCTTGGAGTGTTATAAACTCCATCACCCACTCACTCACTGCACACACCCACCCACATGGCACACACAATCAGCTTTTACACATATATATATACACATTTAAATACACACTCAAATGTACACACATATACACACCAAACAATTTAATTTATATATACATACACACACATCATAACAATAATAATAATAATAATAATAATAATAATAATAATAAATAAAAAAAAAATTAATGATAACAACTTGAGAATTTTATAAAAAAAAAATTTTCAGGTTGTTACATTTCCTTTGGTTGGTCGCATTGTCGGTCGGGAGACTGATAAGGCGGCTAACTAGCATCACATCTTCGGCAACCGTGTAGGGTAGGGTGTGGGATATGAAAAATCTGGACCAAAATATTTTGATATTCTAGCTTTTTTGCTGCGTCTAGGTTCATCGTCATCTTGTTGATCTTGACTACTGCTTATTGCAGTATCATGAGTTCTTTTAATTGAACTCGACTCTTCTGTTAATTTGTAAGAAAATACATTTTCAAAGAAAGATGCATTCCTAGACTTAATAATAGTATTAACATGCATATCGAAAATTTTTAATTTGTGAATCAGAAATCGATATGTACTACTATTATGAGCATACCCATTGAAAACACAATCAACTGTCTTTGGTCATATTTACACCTTTTTAGGTATAGGTACTGCCACTTTAGCTGTAGAGACATGAAAAATTGAGGATGAATTTGTCATTTTTCTAAGAGGACTGTAATACCCCGACCCGAGATAGTTAGTACCGACCCGAGTTAAGTGATACTTGACTCGAGTTAAGTCGGGCCAAAACTTGAAACCCTAAATTTTAAGTGAATTTATTACACGAATAAAAATTAAGTCGAAGCATTAAATGTTATGACATGGAATTTTTTTTTTTTATCATTGTTCTTGGTTAATTAAATTTTTATTATTATTATTATTATATTTATTATTATTATTATTATTATTAATTAAAATTAATGAATGTATGAATGTATATGGATTATATATGTATGTGTAGCATATGTATATGTATATGGGTGTGCGTATAGTTATGTATGGCAGTGAGTAGTGTGTGTAACTGGATATGAGTGTGTGTGAATGGTTACAACCGAACTAGGGGGGTGTCGGCTGTGTGTGTGTGTTTCTAGTGTGTGTAATGAGTGAAGTTGTGTGTATAGGCATACATATAGGGCAGCTTTGCATTTAATGCAAAGCTGCACCTGGGGAAGAACAAATGGAGCTGATGCAAGTTGAAGGAAGTCAAGGATAGTGGCTGTGAGGGAGAGACGTGTGAGATTTGACTTGTGGGAGTATAGGTGTGGTCTCGGGTGGGAAGAGAAGAGAAAGAAAGAAACAGAAAGAGAGAGAGAGAAATGGAGTTCTGAGAGAGAGTTGAAGCCTGATCTAAGCTTGGAACCAGAAGAGTGGAAGAGGGCACGGCTAGAGAGAGAAACAACAGAAAAACCGTGAGTAATCTCCTTCTGTTTCGATTTTTTTTTAAGGCATGTTAACTGATTTAAATTGTAGGATCTTAGAGAGCATAATGTAGGGATTATTTTGCAAAAAGAATGAGAAGAAACGGGTGAGAAACTAGGGAGAAATCTTAGGTTGCAGGTCACGGCCATAGTATGTGGGTGTTATCATTTTATGTGTAAACCTTGGGTTAGATGATGTAGAATGGAACCTAGGAGATGCAGAAAACATTTAGAATAAAAATAAGGGTTGAACCATGGGCTAACAGTCACAAAAATGGAAGAGAAAGGTTCGGCCAGAGAGTTGACCGAGGGTTTGACCCTCTATTTCGTGGAGATGGGGAAGTTTTGGAGGGAAATGGAGGTTGGATATGGAATCTATGCGAAAAACCCTAGAAAAACACATTTAGAAAGGTTGAAAATGTCGCCGGAAATTGGTCGCCGGCACCGGAGGAGGCGCCGGAACCCTACTGGGCGTCACCGAAAAATCGGGGAAGAAGGGGGGGTCTGCTCCGGGTCGGGTCGGGTCGGGTCGGTTCGGGGCCGGTTCGGGCGGGTGTGGACCGCCCCTGCCACGTGTCGCCATGTGTTTTAAATTAAAAGATTAAAGGGGGCTGTTTGGTTGTGGATGTATGAAATTGAGAATCTGAAATAAATAAGAACCGGGATATCTTATCCCTGTTTTAGGCTGACCCTTGTTTGGCTGTCCGAATTAGGAATAGGAGAATTCAAATTTACAATTCTGCCCCTGAACTTTTGATAATTGAAAATTAACCCAAAAACTTATGGAAATTATAAATTGACCCCCTAACTATTAATAATTCTGATTTGACCCTCCTGAATAAAATATTAATAAAATATTAATTAAATTAATTAATTAATTAATTAATTAATTAAATTAATTAAATTATTTAAATATTCAAAAATATCCCGGAGTCCAAATGGGACAAGTCATTAGTGTATTTTGACTATCTCGGCCATTCTGAGGCCAATGGAGAGGTCCGTTTTATGAGACGGGGTTCCAAAAAATAAAAGACCCGTAGTAACATATAAAATTACCAAAATGCCCCTGAATTGAAATACAGTCAAATGAACTCCGAATTTAGTAAACAAGTAGTGAAACTTAATTATCTCGAGCATTCCGGACTCAACAGTGGAGTCTGAATTGTAAAAAGAGGTCACGAAATATGAGGACACGTGTAAAGTGCAAAATGACTGTTTTGCCCTTTTTAACCCAAGTGTCCGAATTGAATTCTACGAAAGCCTAAACTTAGTTTCTTCGACGTCCCGGACTCAATGGTAGGGTCTAATTTAGCAAAATAGAAGATTATGAATTAAAGACATAAAATTTGATGAATAGCATAATTCAAGTGACAATTAAACTGAGTTTCATGTTATGAATTTTAGGGACACGGAAAGGCAAAGAAAAGGTGACCTAGCCTTCGGTGTTCTTACGGTGGTTTCACTTTACTACGAGTACACTTTTCCAGTTTGAGATCGATTACCAGGTACGATATATTGTGCTAAGTAAGAAATAGAATTGAGATTAGGAGTACTTGCTTTGCTGCATTAATTGCTCACATGTTTGCTTGAGTATTCACATGTTTATGCGCTACGTGCTATCTTGTTGAGTTGTATGATGATTATGGGTATACTGCATGTGTTAGTGTAGTGTGTGAATAATATGCTTTGAAGAACTGTTGATATTATGAATTGTGTACTTGAAGGCATGCTTTATGTATGAATGAGATGCATCATGACATGATGAGATCAGAGCATATTGGCATAGTGAAATTCTTTGGACATGGTGTGGGTAAGCACTTGGTGCTTTGCATTATGAGGGTGCAGATCCTGTGGTGAAAAACCCAAAATCGGCCAATAGGTACTTGCAAGCCTGACGGATTCCGGACCGTGAAGCGAGACATACGCGGCGGTACTCATGCCAGCGGAGAATGACTATCATGAGACATGGGTGGCATAGAGTTGCATGGGTGTGTCATGCATACAGTGCATATACTATATACTACTCATATACTGTCATCACGATATTGAATGCCATATAGAAATAATTGTACACTTGCACTTGCCACGACCTTAGTTTTGTTTCTTGCATTAGCATTATATTGTACCAGCATGTTGAGCTGACCCCTTTAATGGGGCAAACATTTCAGATGATGTCCCAGCAGTACGAGACGTGGAGATGATCTGACTAGGGACTGTGTTAGGCCCAAGGGGCGTTTGTTTTTGATATTGTATAAGGGCATAAGCCCAAGACCGTATTTCATTTTACATGTTGTAAGCAAGTGGACTAGACCTATGTTTGTATCAGAACAGTGTACAGAATGTATGAGAATGTTATTATTATCTTTTATTTCTTTATTATTTTATTTTCCTTTGTCTCGTTACTCGCGCCTCGGGTTCGCTGGAATTCGGGGCGTGACATTAAATTACCCAAAAATTTAGCGATTACAATCATTGGTTAAAAATAATTTAAAATGGGCGAGCGACCGTCAATTGTCTGATAAGATTTGCAAATCAAGAAATAATCAAAACGATTCAATTCCATAAATGATGAAGAAGTAAATAAATTACAAATATATTTTAATCAAAATATATGAGAATATATATATATATATAACCGAGCATATATATGCGTATATAGTTATATATATGTATATATGTATGGTTAGAAACAAAATAAAAAGAAAAGAAAAAAAAAGTGGGCAAGTGGCAATCACAAAGGATTACATGCGCGCAAGTGACAAGTAAATACATATGTATGCATGAAGGAATTGGAACTTGCTGGAGCAGCTATAATATATAATATATGTTTATATATTTTATGAAATCTCTAGAATGACAGCAAGCTTATCTATAAGCTATACGTATAGCAGTGGAGGGGCGGAGTAGTAGACTAGTAGGGTATCTAGATATATGAAGTTGTGTGCCGTGTAGCAGCAGGTTATTAGTATATATTCTCTATATGTGTGCCAGTGTGAAACCATGTGCTGCGCATGGCTTGGGAAAAGTAAAACCAAAGCAGGTGGTGCAAGAGAAATCTAGAAAAGAAAGCAACAGGTGTAGTGTTTTCAGCAGGAACAATTATATATATTGTACATGTGGTGTGTAGCGTGTGATTCCAATGTATGTAAACATATAATATATAATATATATATATATATATAAATATATTGTCAAAATAAAGAGAAAGGAAAGCAGGTAGCTACGGCAGTGAAACGGGTAGGAGCAGACGTGTTTGCATGTATTGTATAACGTGGCAATAGAAGGAAAAAGAGAGAGAGTGAGTGGGCTGTTAAATAGCCGTGTGTGTGAGTATGCAGTAGAAGGAAATGGCAAAGAAATATATTATAAATATGTGTGCATTTATGTGGCAGCCAAGAAAGAGTGGACGGTGCAGGTGTGTTGCGTGTAGCAGGTGAGGAAGAAAAGAAAAAGAAAAGAAAAGTGTGGAGCAGAGAGAAGGTGCATCAACCGTAGAAGCGGAACATTTGTCCAAATAACGGATTGGTTTGTGGTGGTTTAAATTAGGTTCTGGAGTGGTGTTGCAGCAGGAAGAAATAATGCAGCAGTAGCTGCTGTTGGGAGCCGCTGGAGTTTAAGAAAGAGAGAGAAAAAGGGGACAGTTTGAGTAGCGCAGCAGTAGCGTTGCAACCAGAAGAAATGGGACGACAGCAGCGGCAAACCGGATGGATTTGGGTTACTGTTGGGTGCCGCAAGTGGAGGAATATATATATTTTTGTGTTGTAGCAATAGTAGCATAAGAGAAACAGAAAAAAAAAAAAAAAAAAAAAAAGGGAGATTTAGAGAGAGCAGGTAGTGGCAAAGGCTCACAAGAGGAAATAGTGCGACTACTAGAGCAGCAGCTGTTAGAACATCAGTAGAAAAAAAAAAAAAAGAAATTTTGGGAGAATTCTAGGTTGCTTGTATGTATATAGATATAGATAGATATTTGCATGGAATAGTGGGATGGAAATCAAGGGGACACCCAAAAGGAATGAACAACATTTGTGGACGGTTTAAAGTTGAATGGGTGGTAGTAGGTAAGGGTAGCAGCAGAAGCGCTGCAGCAGTGGAGATGGCTATGGGCAGAAGTGGTGAAGGGTTGCTGTAATAATTGGAGCAGCAGATCCCTGGGCTGCTCTAGAGGATCAGCAATTTTTCAAAATGGTCCAGTGGGGAACCCAACGTATGAATGGGTTTTCTATGCAAAGATTTGCTGTACAGAAAGCTGACCAGCATGTTTGGCATAGGACTATTAGAGAAGTGGTGGCAACCTATCGGAACGGTGAAACAGATTTGTGGCAACGAAGGAAATATTTTAAGACTTGGCTTATCTTTAATGAAGTTAGTATTGCCGACCGGAACTATTCTCAGCAGGTTCAAATTTTTGAACCAAGTATTGCCAACATCATTAGTTTTCTTCGAGGCCTGAAGGAGGAGTACGAGGGACATCACGGTGTTTGAATTCTAGATTGAACTCTTGTTCTTGTTGTACAGCTTTCAGCTCGAGATATTGCCGAGCGCTGGTTACCGGACAAAGGTTAGATTTAAATCAATGTTAATTATTTCAGATTTGAATAGATCTTTATAGAATTATCATTATGCCTAGAAATTATGATTAATTATGAATTAACTCGAGGAATAAATTAATTAAACATTAATTTAATTTATTTGGAATAGAAAATTATTAAAATATCCCTGAGTTAAAACACTGTCAAACGAATCCCGATTTGAGTAAACAAGTAGTGAAATTTTATTATCTCAAGCATTTCGGACTCAACCATGGAGTCTGATTTACAAGGAGAAGTCTCAGGATATAAGAATCCGTAAAAGTGCAAAATGACAGTTTTGCCCTTTTTAGCTCGGATGTCTGAATTGAATTCCGCGAAAGCCCAAACCTATTTTCTTCGACGTTCCGGACACAAGGATAGAACTTAATCTAACAAAATAGAAACTTATAAATTAAAGACATAACATTTGATGAATAGCATAAATTCAAATGACAATAGACTGAGTTGTAATTTATGCTTTTAGGGAAACTGGCAGGATAGGAGAGGTCTGGCCTCCTGTATTTTCATTGACTAGTTCGTGTAATGACATGGAAAAAAAAAATTTATTATTACTTGTTTTTATTATTATCATTATTATTATTATTATTATTGATATTAAAATGTATATTATTATTATTAAAATGCATGGTGTATGTATGTGTGACATGTATATGTGTGTGGGATAAAATATGTGTATGTATATGTGTATATGTATATGTATACATAACAAGTGCATGTGTGCACTGTGTGTGGGTGCAACTGAACGGGTGTGTGTGTGTTTGTGACCGACTGAGTGTGTGTGTGAGGTGTCGGTGGAGTGTGTGTGTGTGTCTAGTGTGTGTGATGATTGATATATATATATATATAGGTGTATAGGGCAGTTTTGCATTAAATGCAAAGTTGCATAGGGGGAAGAAAGCAGGGTGGCTGAACAGAGGGAGAAAAGTCAAGGAAAGGGGCTGGTTTGAGTGAGAGACGTGTGGGAGTGGGTGTGTTGTATATATGTGTGGTCTCGGTTGGGAGAAGAGAAGGAAAGAAAAACAGAAAATGAGAGAGAGAAAGAGAATTCTGGAAAGGAGTTTTGGGAGCTTGAATCGAGCTTGGAACCAGAGGGTGAAAGAGGTGCATGGCTAGAGAGAGAAACGGCCGAGAAATTTGTAAGTGGGTCACTTCTGTTTCGATTTGTTTTAGAGCATTTCAATCGGTTTAAATTGTAGAACCTTGTAGAGCATCATGTAAGGATTAAAACGCAACAAAAATGATAGAAAACGGTTGAAAAATGAGGGAGAAAGAAGGAGGTGCAGGTCACGGCCATGGGGGGGAAGATCTGGTTTTTCGTTGTGATTGGAAGCTTCAAAACGGTATTAAAAAGCTCCAAAAATGTTTTAGAATAAATTGGGATTAAAGGGGGCTTTGAAAACACCAAGAAAATCAAGTTTAAAAACTTGATTTTCTGAAATTCCGGTCACCGGCGCCGGAGAAGGTGACCGGAGCTCCGCCGAAAAAACGGGGGAAGAAGGGGGGTCTGTCCGGGTCGGGTCGGGTCGGTTCGGGTCCGGTTCGGGTCGGGCGTGGACCGCCCCTGCCACGTGTCGCGTGGTTGTTTTAAATTGAAATGGAATTTGGGCCGTTTGGTTGCAAGGGTAAGAAATCTAGAAATTGGAATTAAATCGAAATCGGGATATCCTATCCCTGTTCTAGGATTAGCCCCTGTTTGGGTTAACCTGATTTAGAATAACAAATTAAACTAGTTTTAATTTGAACCTTTTGGAATTTGAACCCTTTGAATTTGAACCTTTTGAATTTGAACCTTAACCTGAACTTTCAGAAATTACGAATTGAACCCCCCAACTGTTAGAAATTACACTTTGACCCACCAGATTAAATTATTAATAAAATATTAATTAAATTAATTAATTAATTATTTAATTAAATTAATTTAATTAATTAAATATTCAAAAACATCCCGGAGTCCAAATGGGACAAGTCATTAGTGTATTTTGACTATCTCGACCATTCTGAGACCAATGGTGAGGTCCGTTTTACGAGACGAGGTCCCGAAAAATAAAAGACCCGTAGTAACCCTTAAAATTACCAAAATGCCCCTAACTTGAAACACTGTCAGACAAACTCCGAATTAGGTAAACAAATAGTAAAATTTTATTATCTCGAACATTCCGGACTCAACCGTAGAGTCCGATTTATGGAAATAGGTCAAGAAATGTAAGGACACGTGTAAAGTGCAAAATGACTGTTTTGCCCTTTTCAACCCTGGTGTCCGAATTGAGTTCTACGAGAACCTAGACTTATTTTCTTAAACGTTCTAAAACCAATGGTAGAGTTTAATTTAGCAGAATAGAAACTTATGAATTAAAGACATAAAATTTGATGAATAGCATAGATTCAAGTAACAATAGACTGAGTTGTAATTTCTACTTTTAGGGACATTGACAGGATAGGAGAGGGCGATCTGATCTTCTACATCTTCATCCGTCAGTTCAGTTACTTGTAGTGCTCGATCTTCTAGGGTTGATACCAACCCATCAGGTATGGTGTTTTGCTAGTGTTAGAAATGAAGTTAAGTTAGGAATATTTGTGAATGACTGGAATGCTGTATGTGTTTATCTGTAATGTGTTTACCTGTTTATTTGGAATTGGTTGTTCACATGTTATGTGTTACTTGCAAATTAATAAAGTGAAGAACATGAATCATGATGTACGAACATATGAGATATGCATGTATATGAAACTAACTAGTGATTTATTTCTTATTGTCCGAGTATGTTATATTATTGAGATTCATGTTCATTGAGATTGCATTGGCATATTGGCATATGATGAATTCCTTGAGAACATGGCGTGGGTAAGCACATGGTGCTTTGCATTATGAGGGTGTAGATCCTGTGGTGAAAAACCCAAAATCGGCCATTGCATTGGTACTTCGTGCCATCGGGGAGTACCCGTAAATGAGACATGGGTGTGGCATAGAGTTGTGCATGGGTGTGTCATGCATACCATTCATATATATTACTGCGATGTTTGAATGTCATTTAGAAATAAATGTACACTTTGCACATGCCACGCCTTAGCTTTATTTCTGGCATTAGCATTTCATCATACCAGCAGTTGTGCTGACCCATTCGTGGGCAACATTTTCAGATGAGGATCCTCCAGCCACGTGAGACTTAGTGATGCCCTGAGAGGGCGAAGCACGTGATGTATTTGTGATCCATGAGACTTGTATTTTGTTATGTAAGGGCTTAAGCCCGAATGACTGATGAACAATGTATTCGATGTTACTTTATGTATGGATAATGATGGACGCATGTTTAGTGAATTTAATTACTTTTGTCCTTTTATTTATTTTACTTTTTGTCTCGTCAGTCGCGTCCCGGGTTCGGTCGGAAATTCGGGGCGTGACAGTTCGGTTACGCATCGTGCACGATCTTCTAGGGTTGAGACCAACCCGTCAGGTATGGTGCTTTGCTAATGTTAGAAATGAAGTTAAGTTAGGAATATTTTGTGAATGATTGGAATGACTTGTGTGTTTGTTTGGGATGTGTTTGCTTGATGATTTGGAGTTGGTTGTTCACATGCTTACGTGTTACCTGCACTCTTTGATAATTTAGTGAAATGATGAATATGAACCATGACATGTGTTTAAATTGGTTACATGAGATATGATTGCAAGTGGAAATAACTGGTGATTTATGTATTATTGTTTCGAGCATGCTATATTGTGGAAATCATGTTTCATTGAGATTGCATTGGCATATTGGCATATGGTGAATCCTTTGAGGACATGCATGAGTTGAGCACGTGGTGCTTTGTATTATGAGGGTGCAGATCCTGTGGTGAAAAACTCAAAATTGGCCATTGCATTGGTACTCCGTGCCATCGGGGAGTACCCGTAAACGAGACATGGGTGTGGTATAAAGTTGTGCATGGGTGTGTCATGCATACCATTCATATATTACTGCGATGCTTTGAATGACATTTAGATATAAATGTACACTTTGCACATGCCACGCCTTAGCTTTATTTCTTGCATTAGCACTTCATCATACCAGCAGTTGAGCTGACCCATTCGTGGGCAACATTTTTCAGATGAGGATACTCCAGCTACTTGAGACTCAATGATACCTTGATAAGATGAAGTACTTGTTATATTTTTGGTCCGTGGGACTTATGTTTTGTAATGCAAGGGCTTAAGCCCGAATGACCTATGAACAATGCAGTTGTGAAATGTATCTTATGTTATTTTATGTATTAATGGGAATGGAACCATGTTTAGTGAACTTATTTACATTTGTCCTTTTATTTATTTTATTTTTTGTCTTGTCAGTCGCGCCTCGGGTTTGCAGAAATTCGGGGCGTGACATTAGCCAAACACTTCCACACTTTTATGTATTTGTAAGAAAGTCTTTGACCTTTCCACAACTCATAAGGGGATTTATTGGTTTTCTTTTGAGGTATTCGATTGAGAATATAATTTACGAAAATGATTGCTTCCCCCTACAAATTCTGAGGTATTCCAGAACTTAATAATAATGCATTCATCATTTTTTTTAATGTTCTATTTTTTTGTTCAACAACACCATTTTGTTGTGGTGAATAGGATGCAGTTGTTTGGTGTATAATACCATGTTATGAGCAAAACTCACCAAAAGTTTCTTCATATTCACCACTTCTATCACTTCTTATCACCTTGATTTTTCTATCAAGTTAGTTCTCAACCTCATTCTTGAAATGTTTAAACATTTCCAATGCCTCATCTTTACTTCTCAATAAGTAAACATAACAATATATTGTGCAATCATCAATGAATGTAAGAAAATATTTTTTACCACCTCTAGTTTGAATAAATTTCGAATCACAAATATCTAAATGTATTAATTCTAGAGGTTCACTACTTTTTTCAATTGATTGAAAAGAAGTTTTTCTAAGTTTAGATTCCACACAAATCTTATATTTATGATTTGGATCTATTTCAAATTTAGGTAAACATTTCATATTAATTAATCTATGTAATGTATCATAATTAGCATGTCATAGTCTACCATGTCACACATTATAAGACTCAAGCATATAAGCATAAGTGATGTCTTTATTAATATTAGGAATTGTAGGTACAATAGTCATTACATTCATTTTGAAGAGTCCATTACTCATGTACCCCTTCCCCATATACATCCCATTTTTGGTGAGGATAAACTTGTTTGAGACAAACACCAATTTGAAACCCTTCTTACTCAACAATGATGCAGACACTAGATTCTTTCGAATATTCGTCACATGTAGCACATCATTGAGAGTAAGTTCCTTGCCCGATGTCATCTTCAATACCACTTTTCCTTAGCCTTCAACCTTGGAAGAAGAAGAGTTGCCCATGAAGAGTTGTTCTCCATTATCTATGCTATGATATGATGAGAACATCTTCTTGTTTGTACAAACATGACGAGTGGCCCCTGTGTCCACCCACCATTCCTTGGTATTGTTGCCAATGAAGTTCATCTCGGAGACTACGGTTAAGAGATTCATGTTTGAGATATTGTCTGAAAGGCCGTCCGCTTCAGTCACATTGGCTTGAGAACGTTTCTTGTTTGGATTTCCTTGGTCTTTGCAGTTGCGACAATCCTTAGCACGATGTCCTATCTTGCTGCATACAAAGCATTTGCTTTGGAACTTCTTATTTGCACCTTGCTTGTGACCATTGTCATTGTGCTTCTTCTTCTTATTATTGTGAGAGCTCTACCCTTGTTCCACAACATTGGCCTTTGATTTCATGATGGATTTGCCTGCCTTCTTTTCAGATGCACGATTGTCTTCCTCTATCCTCAACCTCACTATCAAGTCTTCAAGTCTCATTTCCTTTCATTTGTGCTTTAGGTAATTCTTGAATTCTTTCCATAAGGGTGGTAATTTTTCAATAATGGCAGCCACTTGGAAGGATTCAATAAAAGACATATTTTCTGCATGTATGTCATGCAAAATCACTTGTAGATCTTGAACTTGGTTGATCATAGTCTTGGAGTCTAGGAATTTTCCCACTACAAATTTCTTGAGCTCGACATCTTCAGTCTTGTATTTCTTGTCCAAGGATTCCCACAATTCTCTTGTTGTTTTGAGGGTGCAATACACATTATACAATGTGTTGTCCAATCTATTTAGGATGTAGTTCCGGCATAAGAAATCAGCATTCTTCCATGCTTCTATAGTAGCAACCACTTGCTTATCACTTTCATTTTCCTTCAATGCGGGAGCATCTTCTCGGAGGAAACGGGTCAAATTCAAGGTGGTCAAGTAGAACGACATCTTTTGTTGTCACCTCTTAAATTTTGTCCCATCAAACTTTTTCGACTTCTCTCCATGACTCACAGTCATTGGTGCCATAACAGGCGTTGGAGGAGGCACCACAGCAAAGTAGGAGGAGGAATAGATCGAATCAGTAGCCATTACTATATTAATTCAGAATACTCAAATTCAGTCAAAAAGTTTAGAACCAAATTCTAAATAAATAAAGGCAATTAGAAAGGATTTGGTTGTAGTAAATACAGAATTGGTTTAAAAATTCTGCAATAAATAAATTACTGCAACTAAACAGAAACTAAGACAATGTTTTAAAACTAAATATTAAAGTTTTTATAAAACCATATTACTTTAATGAATACAGCAGCAAAATTTATAGTTATAAAATTTCTGCATAAACCAGAAAGGTATACCAATTTCTGAATTTCAAGTTCTGAAAAAATACAAAACTGAAAAATTGATATATATATATATATATAAGAATAAATTGTCTTAAGATTGTTAGAAAAAGTATATCAGTATTTTAGTTTTACACAATCAGATTTGTAAATTAAAATAGAAATTAGATTGAATAACAGACTGTGTAAATAGTAGCAGAACACAAAAAATTGCAAAAAGTGGATCAAGTCTTGTGTTGGACACAATGTCCTTAAGACAATTTACGGCCCTCACAGTGGTGCTTACGAGTTCTTGGCAGTATGTCTCCCAGGATAAAATGAACTAAACCAACACAGAGGCAAACACTTCCAATGTGTTGTCTGTCGAACCAGAACTTTAACGCAGAACTCTCTCTCAAATGAAGATGAAGATGATATGTAATGAATTGATGAAGAATGTTGTGTAGTGTGTCCTATTTATAGACTCACTCATGCCTGTTTGGTACAGACATGAAGCTTGGGTCGTGTCTATTCATGGCCAACAGACACAGTCGCATCCATGGAGAAAACGCCCATTCAGTCAAACCGCACTTCCAAAACGACAGTGTTTAACCATACGCATATCTAAAACGACAGTATTTCGGAATCCCAACGGTAACTTAATCACATGTTCAAAACAACTGCGTTTCTGGTTTGAAAAATTTTAAATAAATTTTCTCTAAAAAAGATATATACACAGCAAGCCCAAGCCCGATTTGGGGTAAGGCGGCGGCGTGTGTGCATGTGTGGTGGACCCACTTTGGGCTAGGTCCTCTTCCCTTCACAAAACTAGGATGCCCCTTGGGGGCCATGCCCTCCTTCAAGGTAAGTGTATATAAACTCTTTACAATTCTTGTTTCCAATCTTTGTGGGACACAAGCTTTTAAGCTTTGTTACCATTTTCAAGTGGTGATATTTGGAGGCAATTTCTTATTTACTCCTTTATAATTTTGAGCAACCCAATATATGTTCTTAATCTCCTCACGGAGGAGAACACATTTCTATACGGACCCAATTAAAACGAAGTGTGGGACCCACTTTAAATAGGGCTCAAAGATGGTCAAAAATATGCTCTGAACCCATTTTTTCCAACATTGACTACTTCACATAATTTGACATAATGGTACGAAGATTTTGTTTGAGTATGTGAATATCATATGCTTAAATAATCTAACAAAAATAGTCTCATTTGTATATATAAATAAGTTCTTAATAGTATTGTGCCATGTATATAATACTAGATCAAGATTAGGTTCCAACAAAAGATTTAACGAATACATATATACATACACATATACATATCAGTACGTTGTGATGATGAATATATTCATATATATATATATATATATGTGTGTGTGTGTGTGTGTGTGTGTGTGTGTGTGTGATAGGGAGACATTTCTAATGCACAACTTTCAAATTCAAATATTTTTTTTATATCTTCTTCAAATTTAAAAATGATGAATCTCACATTTTATTCGAGCTATACCAATATTCAAATTATTATTTACTTTTCAAATCTCACTTTTAATAATATTATTCATATCTGAAACACAATTATTTAATATATATTTATCCAAAATTCAGTTATTTAGATCTTTAATGAGAGTCATAAGTTGATAATTTTCTTACCATATAAAGAATTAATTTCAAAATAGATAATTAATAATCAAAATAGAAGAAATTTATTGATAAATTAATTTTAATTTTTTATTTAAATTATATAAAAATAAATAATTATTAGTTTGGTCTATTATAAAAATAATTAATGAATGAACATTTCTTTCAATTTCGAGAATAAAATTTTTTTTCTCAAAATCCATCACTTCAACTTGAAAAAAAAATTCCATCCTAAAATTTTTCTAAAAAGAATAATATAATATTCTAAATTTGTAAATATAATATATTTAATTTTAATTTTTTTTATCATATAATATATATATATATATATATTTTGTTAAACGAGTAATCACGTGTTACAAAGAATGTAACGTATCCAATTTCATTGGATGCTGCAGTGCAAGTGGCGTTGTTTTATTAGCATTAAAAGACATTTCTAGTTGCATCGGCGGTGGGTGGGTGGGTGGAGGGGACCTCGTCAAATCTCGAGAAATGAAAGGTGTACAAGTTCTCGCAAACCATTGGTTCCATTTTTGTGGGGTTGATGCCTGCCTTCTTGTTCTGTCCGAGGAAGTGATATGTTACTATCAGTTGAAAATGTAAAATTTTTTGATTTAATTGACATGTATATTATGAGTGATGGTTATTTATAATTAATATTAATATTTTTTGTTAAAAAAAAAATGACGGATTTATTTAATTGTCAAGACTGATTATTTCATGATCAATATATCGATAATCATGAAAATCAACTAAATTATTAGAACTATTTTTTCAGAAATGATTTAAGTATTTTCCAGATTGTGAGGAGACAAGAAAATTATTGGCCATGCATGTTTCTGACTCATTATGAGAGTGTATTAAAATCATATTTTGAAGTGGGTTTGCCAATTTTTTTTTTTTTGTAAACTGTAGTTTTGAAAAAATTACAAAAAAAATTGACTCTCAAAACATTTATAACCTTTACGAGTCTCATTCTTAGTATATTACTTACACATTAATCAATATATATATATATATATATATACCAATTATCCCAAAAATTAATTCTTTAAAAACTAAAAACTCTAATCGATGGGCTTTTGAAATGTCTCCATGATTTTACAAGCTCATTCTTTTTCGTTGAAAACTAGTTTGGTAGTAAACATCTTTGGTAATTGGTACGATAGTAAAACATCGCCTATTATGTGGGACGATTATTTTACATTATCATTTGACGTTGTGTTAATGTTTTTTATAAACTTTAAAGTTTTCTTGATTTGATAAAAAAGTAATCTACTTAATATTTTAAAAAATTTTAAAATTTATGAAAAGCTCAAGTCACATAACAATGGATAATGTTGTAAGAGATTTTTTAATGTTAAATGTCATTTTATTTATGTAAATTTTATATTTTTGGCATTATTACAGTATAAAAAATATCAGATTTTGATAACTCTTGTTTAATGCTAAAATGCTATATTTTTAAACACAATTACAATTTTTTTTGAAAAAGTAATATGAACCCTACTTCCGTTTGACATTTACTTAAAAAAGTAACATTGACCCACTTTCGTTTGACATGTGATTAGTGTTTTCGATAAATTGTCACTGTCTACTTTTGATATTAAATATGACATTAAAAACGACCCTCAATGTGATATTTCAACAAAAAAAAATAATCTTAATATGGAATCATAAAATTGTTTAATACATTTTTTTAGACACATCAGTTGTCAAAAAACTAATAATTTTAGAAGTCATTAAAATAATTAGTTAATTTAATTCTTAAAAACAAGTTTCTCTATAATTTTCATTAATGCAAAATTATGGTCACAAATATATAATTTTTGACAAAAAAGGATATTCATACATATTTTGAAGGATACATAATGGATTTTTTCTTCCTTTTATAAACCAAAAAATATCATTATATCGACTATATGTTTAGAAATTCCCCAAGATTGACGGACCTCAAATTGGGCTACCCTTGGTAGAGCTCGAATTGAGTCTGGACAAATTCCCCTTGCCTGCTGTAACCCACCTGACTACTAACCCGATTCAAGAAATGCTAAGGTAAGACACGAGTGAGAAAATTTGTGATTTGATTAGTGTGTATAATATATATATATATATATATATAGAGTATATAATTCACTTATTAATCAGATCACAAGTGATGGTTACTTGCGATTGACCTTATTATTTCTCACCCCGTTGATTATAAAGTTGACATTATTATAAAATTGGGAAAATAGTAAATAAATATTTAAATTATATTATTATAAATACTTAGTTATATTTGATCTTTATTTAAGAGAGAGGTGTTATAGATAATGAGTTTTTTTAATACATTTACTAAAATTAAGATTTAGTATAACAAATGCACGTGAAATTTATGTACTTTTGTCTAGAAGTGAGCAGACGTATTTAAAAAAATCTGCTATATATAACAATTTTTCTTTTATTTAATACTCATATAATTATTATTGCGAGTGGCATCAATGGGGTACATTTTTCATGCTTTACATGCAATTATATGTCATATGTTGATACAAAATCATGTATTAGGACATCTACAAACAATTCTAAAAATTTTATTAAAATTATTTATAGTTTTTCATAAATATTCATAAAAATTATGAAATTTGCATTATTCATATATCCGTATTGTAGTATTTGTGATATATCCTTGTCATCCATTGTATTACTCCCTCGGTAATTTTAATACTACACTATTCCTCTAAAATAAAGAGTAAAAGAAAAATTAGAAACACTTTTCAAAGCAACCATCATGAATTTCAGACCCTCAGTGGCTCAATAATGATGCAACAAAGAAGCAACCGGCGTGCGTTGTTATCCATTGTATTAGTCTCTCTCTCTCTCTCTCTCTCTCTCTCTCTCTCTCTCTCTCTCTCTCGCATTGTTATCCATTGTATTAGTTTCTCTCTCTATGTATATATAAGTTAATAATATCTAATAATTAATACATTTAAAAAAATTAACTTGATTCTTTAATGAATAATTAATAATTTTATTAGTGAATAATCAATAATTTTTTAATTTTTTTATAATATTAATTATTAGAGAAATAAAATAGTTATATATTTTTTATGACATGTTTTAAGAAATTATATTTATTAGTTTAACATAGTTGAAATAAAAAATATTGTAAGTGTGAAAAAATATTACATTAAATTATACATTTTCTTTACTTGAAAAGAAAATTATGACTCTTTATGCCTTAAGTTGAACATTATATGTAGAATAAATTACACTTATCTTCTGAAGTTTTTTGAAATTACACTGGCATTTTCTATTTTTACTAACAAATTACAAATACTCACCTACAGTCAATTTTCTTTTAAAATGACAAAACTATAACTTTCATTTTTATTTCATTTTGACCAATTTTTTTTCTAACTTTTTAAAAAGAATTTATTTATTTTATATAAAAATATTTTTAAAAAGAATTTATTTATTTTATATAAAAATAAATCTAAAATTTAAATAAATATTTATTTTGAAAATGAAAAAAGTTTTGTCAAAATTGAAAATTATAAAAAAAAAAAAGAAAAGAAAAATACATGAAAGTAGGAGAAGTCAGTGTAATTTTAAAAATCTTGAAAAAAGTCAGTGTAATTATTAAAAATCCTTGAGAATGTCAGTGTAATTTACCTTTATATGTATTATTCTATGAGAAATTAAAATATAATTAAAAAATTGTATATAAAATTTTATTTTTGTATTAAAAATTACATGTAAAAAATATTTATTAATTAATAAAAATATAAAAAAATAATTAATAAATTTTCACTCTTACGTGTTTATTAATTATTAAAGAGTTTGTTATATATATACATATGTATATATATATATATATATAGAGAGAGAGAGAGAGAGAGAGAGAGAGAGAGAGAGTCGTATAGAAAAACTTGGCTTCATTGATTGGTATACGATTATTTTTTAATCATTAAAATGTTTTATACCTCATGAAGCTTTTATAAATAGTATTAATTAATATGGATTTGAGGGGATTTCTTTGACGTTATAATATTATAATAATATTTTATGAAAACACAAAGAAAAGTGGTTAAAAGCTCTGAATCTGAGTCAGTGGAATTTATTTGTGGGAAAATCTTTTAATAAAATGCTCTAAATCTGAGTCAAATTTCTCTAAAATAATGGGCTTTGAGCCCACGAATGGGAGCTATTCAACAATGTAAATTTTTTAAACTTCTTCCTGAGACTTTGACCCTTTCCAGGAAAAGAAACATTAATTTATTTGGTTCAATAATTAAATGTTTAGTGCATTGCATACTTCTTTTCAAATCTCCTTTTTTTTTTTTTTTTTTTTTGGGTTTTGAATTTGATTGATACTGAAAGGCATTTTTATTTAAAAAAAAATTAGTGTAGCTTCAAGAGGTGGGCTTGATAAGGCTTTCTTGAGGTACAAGAAGCAGCCCAATAGTGAAGGCCCATTAAATACTATGTATTACCTCATGTCATGTGTTTGATTTAAGCATAGGCTAGGTCAAATTATTCAGTGGATTCGTCACATGCGTGTGATGGATATGGTGTTCGTTGTCGTGTTTTGGGCTCACGTAGGAGTGTTAATTCGTATTATCGTATTGTGTTCAGATAGTTTCAAGACTTGCATATTAAAATATAAGTGTTAATCCTAACCCGATAATGTTAACAAAACGAGTTAAGTTTCAAACTCAAACTCAACTCATTTATTAAACAAGTTACATGTATCAACACATTTAACCCGTTTATTTTAATTTTTTAAATAAAAAAGTTATCTATCTTTATATATGTACAAATAATTTTCAAGTTTAATACATTTTGGACATGTGGCAAATTAAAGTAAAACCTCTTTTATGAGTACAAAATATTCCAAATCTTGATGAACTTTCAACGTGAATATTTTAATTCAAGTTATTTTTTTTATAATTAAACATGTTAAACGGACTGACATTAATAAATTCTAAATCCGATATGTTTATTAATCGTGTTATACGTGTCAACCCGTTTATGATATAAATCTATTTATGCTCAATCTATTTAAAATGGGTGTTTCGAAACTCAAATCAAGATTTTTTTTTTTTTTTATGTTTGAATGTTTGTTTCGACGTTTTCAAAACGTCTGTTTGGACATTTTCAAATGCAAATGCCAATTTCGGAAAAGTGCAAGTAAATAACTTTTTTCAAATTCTCGTTTCAAAAATATCCGTTTTTTATCTATGACATATTCAACACTGTTAACAGTTCATCCAAACCTTATAATATCATTTAAGTCAATTTCAAGTATATAATAATGCAAATACTTACAATTTAATTTAAACTGCACTTTTTAAACCATACTTTTTCCAAATCACATTTTTCTCAAACTAAATTTTCTCACCGCTCATCCAAACAAACACAAAATATAAATAACTTTCTTTCCTTATCAACAAATATTTAATTTTCTTTGAAATTTTTATAGTTCTATAATAGTTGGATTAATTTTCTTTGAAGATTAATAACTTCAATTAGGACTATACGGCTGGGTATTATTTCTCTATACAAGTTATTATTTTCATTTTTTTTGGAAGAAGCTATAGGTATTATAATATATGAATTACAATTAAATAAGTAAAAATTAACCAACATAATCAATTCTACACAAAATTCAAACCAGAAACCTCTCAAATATGAATTTGGTAAAGCAACCCCAACCTAGTCCATGACTAGGTAAAAATAATGTTCACATCCTTAAGAACCAACAACATAATCAATCTTACACAAAACCCAAACCGGGATGATTATCAAATATGGGCCTTGTAAAGCAACCCCAACCCAGCTCATGGCTCGGTAAAAATAATTCTCATATCCTTCTAATGAAGAGTGAAAATCGAACTCATGACCTCCTCTTTAAAAAGGAGCATGAGTGGCCTACTGATCTAGCTTTAGTTGGTTTTTTTTTTTTCTCTTCATTTGATGCACTATAAATTCGTATGACCAATTAAATTGATATATTATGAAAATTTTATTTTATTATATTCAAAGAGAGTTTAAGCTCAGTAACTTAATACGAAAAAGATTTTTAAAAAATAATTTTTTTTTTAAATAGAGTATTTCATTAATTTTGTCACCAAACTAATTCCCTATCTCATGAGATCCACACATCATCCTCAGAGTTTTTTTATGATTTAATTCTGAAAATAAATTTTGTAACCAATGATTTGGCTGGACATTTCAGTTAATTATTATAGTTTTCAAACTAATTTTCAACCGAGCAAAGAGGTAGTTGAAACCAATTTCAGTGCGTTGGAGCAACCTTAGGAGTCAATCACTTAATTTTACCCCTAATCAACTAGTAAATCATACTTTAATCATGGTTAAAATATCTAATTTAAAAACTAGCGTGAGTTTGAGTGAGACATTCTAATTTCAATGTGTTAGACAGTTATTAGGTGATGTAAAACTACCACTTTAGGAATCAATCGTATCAATTTTAAACTCTTATATGCCATGTTTGGAACAGGAAAATTTACTTTTTATTAATGTCTATTCTAGTTTTATTTTTTATTCTTATTTAGTATAATTAAAAATGCCTATTTCATAAAATGGACATTTTATTAAAACCATTCCAAGTATTTTTTTGGCTTAAATGAGTAATATTTATTCTATTCAATGTCATTTTCATTCTATTTCCTATTTCATTTCATGAAATGACCACTATATTTTTACATACCAAACATGACCTTAAATTCATACATTAATTTTGAAAAAAATGCATGTAAACAATGTCAACACTTCTATTCTAGTATTTTTCTTTCTTATTTTTTTCATTGATAAAATACACATAAATAGGAAAACTTGCAATCCTATTTTGGTTATACACATATAATGGCAAAGATCATGCCATTTTGTTTGGGCTGATTCTATGGCTACAGCTGTGCCTTTCCTAAGGTGGTTTCTAATAGCTCACGCCAACACTCCCCCTCAAGTTGATGCATACAAATTTCTGATGCACAACTTGTTAAGTGAGTTGTGAAACTTTCTGCTTGATACCGCTTTTGTGAGTATGTCTGCTAGTTGATCTTCGGACTTTACGAATGGAAATCGAATTATTTTTGCTTCCAGGTTTTTCTTGATAAAATGTCGATCCACTTCCACATGTTTTGTATGGTCATGTTGGACTGGGTTATGAGATATTGCAATAGCAACTTTGTTGTCACAAAAAAGATCCATTTTTTAAGTAGAGGAGAAGCTAGTTCAGTAAGTAGTCTCTTGATCCAGAGTAGTTCACAAAGTCGTTTTGCCATTCCACGAAATTCTGCTTCGGCACTAGAAAGTGCTACCACCTTTTGCTTCTTGCTTCTCCAAGTAACAAGATTCCCACAAACAAACACAAAATAACCTGATGTAGATCTTCTGTTTGAGATATTTCCAGTCCAGTCTGCATCTGTATAGCCATTAATTCTTAAATACCCATTCTTTGAAAACAAAAGTCCCTTCCCAGGTGAGGACTTCAAGTATCTTAGTATCCGGGTTATAGCATCCATGTGATCCTCACTAAGGTTATGCATTAATTGACTAACTATACTTACAGCGTACGCAATGTCTGGACGAATATGTGATAGGTATAGAAGCTTGCCAACTATCCTTTGGTACCTCTCTTTATCCGTTGGTGCTTGATCTGAGTTTTCTCCAAGTCTGTGATTTTGAACAATTGGAGTATCCATTGGTTTGCACTCCAACATTCCTACCTCAGTTAATATATCCAACACATACTTCCTTTGCGAAAGACATATTCCTTGTCTGGACCTGGCAACTTCAATTCCCAGAAAGTACTTGAGACCTCCCAAGTTCTTCATTTCAAATTTGGTGGCCAACTCCTTTTGTAGTCTGGATATTTCTTCTTTATCATCTCCTGTGATAATTATGTCATCCACGTAGACTATCAATATAGTTATCTTGCCCAATTTGTGCTTCAGGAACATTGTATGGTTTGAGTTGCTTTGCTTGAACCCATATTTCCTCATTGCAAGACTAAACTACCCAAACCACGCTCGAGGTGATTGCTTCAATCCATATAGTGCTTGTTGTAGTTTGCATACAACCTTGGTTTCGGTGGATGCCGTGTAGCCTGGAGGAATGTCCATGTACACTTCTTCTTCAAGGTCACCTTGTAGAAAGGCATTTTTTACATCAAATTGATGTAATGGCCAGTCAAGGTTAGGTGCAAGAGATAACAATATTCTTACAGTGCTCAGTTTCGCGACTGGTGAAAAGGTTTCTTGGTAGTCTACCTTACATGTCTGTGTATAGCTTTTTGCCACCAATCTTACTTTGTACCTTTCGACTGATCCATCTGCCTTGTGTTTGATGGAAAATACCCATTTGCAACCTACTACTTTCTTCCCTTCAGGTAACGGAACTATGGTCCATGTGTCGTTCTTTAGCAGTGCCTTCATTTCTTCCTTTATTGCCTGAGTCCATTTCGGATCAGACAAGGCTTCTTGAACTCTAGTTGGAACTTGATTTGAGGAAAGTACATGCACAAATGCTCGGAGGGGTTCAGATAATCTCCTGGTAGACACGTATTTGGCAATTGGATACTTTGATCTTCGCTCTTCAATATCAGAAGAGTATCTATTCAATGGCTTGCCATGATTTTCCCTGAAAGGCAATGTATGTCCAGTAGGAGTATTCAAGTTACTTATAATTGGGGGCAAGTCAAAAGTGCTTACCTCAGGGATATTCTCAGGAGATGGGTCTGCAGGTACTGAGGAAATGGGGGAGCTTGGTTCAGTTTCCGAAGGCATATCATTTCCTGAAGGTGTATTCGGCCTTGTGGACTCAACTGGATCCGGTCTTGTGGGCTCAACTAGCCCTAGGCTTGGTACTTGATCTGCCACTGTTTCACTATTTGGCTAGTCAAAGTGCAACCAATTCTCCCAATTCTGTTATTCATCTCGTGTCTCCCCCTGAAGAGAAGAAGTGAGAGCCGTGAAAAAAGAGTCGGACTCTAGGAAGGTGACATTTATAGTCACGTAGGTGCTGTGGGTAGAGGGATCATAGCACCGATAGACTTTCTAATGCATAGTGTATCCCAAGAAGAGACAGCGAAGAGCACATCGGTCCAGTTTGGTACGTTGATTTTTTTGAAGATGCGTATAAGCCACACATCCAAATACTCGGGAATGGAGCATTAGAGCAGTGGGTAGGGGAACATGGGACGCCAGAACATGGAGCGGAGTCTTAAATTGTAAGACTTTGGAGGGTAATCTGTTGAGTAAATGTACAGCAGTGGACACTGCATCAGACCAGTATCGGGTCGACACATGAGTTCCATGTAGTAAGGCCCGTGCAGTTTTGAGAATATGGCAGTTCTTCTACTCAGCTACGCCATTTTGCTGAGGGGTCTGTGGACACGATGTCTCATGAATGAGTCTATGGTGTTCGAAATAGGTGTGAAAGAGCTGATTAACATACTCACTGCCATTATCAGAGCGGATAACCTATAGCTTAGCTAAAAACTGAGTTTGGATCATAGCATGGAATGATTGAAATATGTGTAACACTTCATCTTTATGTTTCATCAAGTACAGCCAGGTCATATGGGTATAGTCGTCAACAAAAATGACAAACCAACGGACACCAGAACCAGTAGAGATAGGAGCGGGATCCCACACATCGGAGTGAACTAAAGCAAAGGGAATAGTGCTTTTATTCATACTTAATGGATAGAAAATACAGTGACTCTTGGCTAAAATGCAGGTAGTACATTTAAGGTTAGACAACACTATATTAGTAAAAAAATCCTGTAGTAAATGTTTCAGATAACCAAAATTTTGATGCCCCAAACGTTGATGCCATAGCCATATTTGTTGGTCCCTTCCATCACTTTGTATGTGATGAGCATGTCCTACGTTGACATCTTCCATGTAGTATAGGCCCCCCATTTTAGTACCATGCCCAATGATCTCTGATGAGTGCGCAAAAGTGCACTCTAAATACCCTAATATTATATTAAAATGCTAAAATGGGACCCTATTATTAGAGCATAATATTTAATATTTTTAATTCCCTTATATTTAATTTTATGACATATTTTTTATTTAAGTGAGCTGATTAATATATTTATTGAATTAGGGAAGCATCGAAGGTAAGAGAACAGATATGGGTTATATTGTGCAATTTTCAGCTTTTAGGTAGATTCGATCTATGGAGCTTCAATTGAGGTTTAGATGATGTTAGAGTTTTAGAATGAGAAAGTGGTCTTCATGAAGTCTTTATAGAACATCTTAAGCTTTTCAGAAAGGTCTAGTTTGCAAAAATCTGAGTTTGTTTAGGCCCCCAAGCATTGTTTCAAAGTCAGGCCTAGAAAGCTGATCCGAATCCTGATTGGAGTTGGATTCCTATCCGAACCAGTAAACTTCAGTGGGTCATAACTTGAGTTTCTGAAGTCCAAATCAAGTGATTCAAAAGCCTAAATTTATCTACACATCCAGGGATACAACTTTCATCAAGACCCCAAATCAAGATTCAATCATTATCTGATAAAAAAATGGCTCACAAGTTCCAACACGATTTCTGTTTCCTGAAGTGAAGAAAAGGTGACGTGAGGGCTGGATCAAAAAGGCTTGGGCTGTGCGGCTGACAAGTCAAGAAAGAAAAAAAAAAAGAAAAAATGAAGATTGAAAAGTCAAAAGGTCAAGCAGGAAGGCATATGAGGGCTGGGCTGCATCCTTTAGGCTTTAAAAGCGTGGGGTCCAGGGGAAGAAAAGAGAATTAGAGAGAAAAAGGTGGTGTGGCTGGGCTTGGGTCTAGACAGCAGAGAGGAAAAAAAAAATGAAAACGCAAGCCTAAGGCTTGCGTGATCAATTGAAGGCAACAAGGTTTGAGTATTTAAAAGGGGCGGCAGAAACTAAAAAAAGGAAAACAGAAGGGTCCTGACGGCACTGGACAGAAAAGCTAGAGGCGCTGTTTTGAAGAAAAGCCAGCATGTTTCAGGTTTATTTTTTCTTGGGATTTATGTTGTCCATCGTTTGTATGGGTAACTAAATTCTCAAGTAGGGTTAGGGATGAACTTGCACACTAAATGGTATTTTTAATTTATTTTTGATTCATGTACTGGATTTTCATTTATTAAAATTCTTTAGTTTTATCATTCTCAATTTATTGTTGATATTTTCTTCTCCAAATAATTACAGAATTTATTCCGTTTATAGATTCAGTCATGCTTTTTCTATTGAATGGATTAGTTCTTTGATTATGTTTGGATCAATTGATTATTTGTATTGATTTAATTCTTTGCTGCAATATTGCTCCCTAGGTATATTGTCGTCGTTGGGTTCTTTCAATGTGGATAACAATTTGCGTGACTTAAAAGTGATGAATGATTTTTCAAAAGGTTACATTTGGTTTAATTTTGGTTTATAATTCTATATCTTCCGATTGTGATTTTTGGAATTAAATTCTCAATTGAGTTTTCAGTGAATTAAAAATAATTAAAATACCGGATATGTGCAAGGGATTCCCAACGTTCTACTGTTCATTAATTTGAGTACTTTTTTCGTTAATTACTTTGTTTAATTTTAATTTGCATTTAAAATTATTTTTTATTTTCTCGTTAATCATTTAATATTTTTCAGCTTCTTTATTTTGTTTGTTATTCTTTTAATATGTCTCCCTATGGAATCGACACCCCAAGCTGCACTACAACTATCGTGTTATTCTTTGAGCGTAATAAATCTCCTTGGTGAGAATATCTTGAAGCAGATAGAAGGTAAGATGAATTAGGGCAGCACAATTTAATTCTATAGTAACTTGGCTAACAGACAGTAATTTATGTGAGAGTGATGGGACAAGTAATGTATTTGACAACTGGAGAGAAGGAAACAGATATACAGATCCGGCTCCTGTAAGCGGAGAGATAGCCCCATTAACATTTGCAACACTGGTGCGTCGCGGTGGAGATGTAGTAGTAAAGTCGGTAGCTGCAAAAGTTATGTGGTCTGTGGCTCCAGAGTCAAAGAGCCAGGCACTGCGATTAATATCGCAGGAAGAGGTAACTAAACCCGAACCAAAGTTACCTATATCAGAGGCTGGTCCCGTAGCCTGGGAAGACTCGTCTTGTGGAATAAAAAAAAAATGGGGTTCAGCTGACACTACAGTCACCTTGCCCGTGTTTGCATCCACACCAACCACATCCTTTTTTTGCTTTGCCTGCAATTCATACCACCAATCAGGATACCCAATTTTTTTAAAGAAAATCTCACTCGTGTGGCATTGGTTTCCACAGTGAGAGCACTTTATTTCCTCAGAAATATTTCTTGGCTTAAAGGGAGCAATGGGTTTCCCAAGGGGTTTGCTGGAAATTGCAAGAGAGGGAGAGATCCCACTTTGGCTGAAGGAGATCGCAACAGGTGGATATACCCCACCTCGGCTGGATCACGCGATAGAGGAAGAGATCCCGCCAGTAGGTGAGATGGCTGAATTGGGTTTCAGCCCCTTTGTGGCCAGAACTGTGCCGGAGATGTCGTCAGTGTCACCGTCGCTCATGACTGCTTGCCGGAACGCCTCCCTGCAGACATGAGCATACGCTTGCTCGATCGAAGGAAAGGGTCGCATCTGAAGTACATCGCTATGGATTTTTTCGAGGCAGTCATCAAAACCATCGAGGAAGGTGCAGACACTATCCTCTTAGAGCAGGTTATTGTACTATTGGATGTCGATGGCGCATTCCATCGAATTTGGACGACGAAAATCAATTTCCCGCCAAAGACCTTGGAGTTCGGTGTAGAATTTCTCAAGGGAACCGCCGGCTTGTCGTAGGCGAGCCACACGTCGCTGGAGTTCATACACTTGTGACATATCATAGGCGAGCCATCAAAATACATCTTAGAAATGGCGTCCCAAACTAGTTTTGTAGTGGGAAATCGGATGAAATTGCCAATGAGAGCCGAATCCATAGAGTTGATCAACCATCCTTTGACAATGGCATTATCGGTACGTCATTTTCGAAAGGATGGATCTACCTGCGGTGGTGGTGGACAGTCACCGTTGATATATCCCAGTTTATCTTTGCTGGAGATGTACATCTCGACAATCGGAGACCGAAGGGTGTAGTTGGAACCATCCAACTTGATGCCGATTGAAGCGGTCGAGCTTTTGGTGGTTGAAGTTAGGACCTGGACTTTGGATAAGGCTTCGGTCTTTTGATTAGTAAGGGTGGTGAGGATGGAGTTAGTATATGGTGGAGAATCACCGGAGTTGGTGATACCGCTAGTGTCGGTCATAGCTGGAAAGTAAGGGTCAAACATAGAGAGCTTTTCCTATGGAGGGAGCCAAGGATCGGATTCCTTGCTATGAAAACATGTTAACATTTCTCTTCTGGTAATTTTCTTTCTTATTTTTTTTATTGATAGAATACACATAAATAGGAAAACTTGCAATCCTATTTTGGTTATACATATATCATGGCAAAGATCATGCCATTTTGTTTGGGCTGATTCTATGGCTACAGCTATGCCTTTCCTGAGGTGGTTTCTAACAGCTCACGCCAACAAACAAAAATAGATAATTAAATATGATATATCAAACATTTTTCTTGGATATAACATGCAATTTATAACATATAACATCTATTTTCTTCTAATTATTACATTCATGCAATAGTTCTTTTTCATTTTACTTTCTTCTATCTCAGAAGTCGAATAATGAAAAAAAAAAATACAAATCAAAGCCCCCTAACTTCACATCTTATAAAAGTTTGCTTACCTTAAAAAAAAAAAGAAAGAAAGAGAGAAACCTTTCATGTCTAATAGTGTAAGAGAAGCTGCACTATAAAGAAGACATGCCAGAAAGGTTGAGATAATGGTAGTCTTGGTTGGCATTCTTCCTTTATCAGTCCTCAACACCATAGCTTCATATATTGGCCAACAATTTAATACCACAAAACCAACTATAAACATTTGCAGAAACAGTCCCTCTAAGGTTCTACCTCTGAAAACTTCTACCAACCCCACCAAAAATGCCACCAAGTTGATTATTGCCGCCATCACCAATGGCATGAACATAGGCGATGGCACTCCAAACTCAAAGATCCCTTGATCATACCTTCTATTCTGTTCATCATCAAAAACTTTGCTGGTCACATTGAAGACTTGTGTGGCTATGCCTAAGTGAATGGTCACATACTCAAATGATCCAAACAAGTAAGATGAGACTCCCCTTATCATCCACATCCTTTGATCACTCCACCACCTTCCCAATGTTCCTTGGGCTAATATGAAATCCAGGCAATCTTGTCCATAGGCCCCAAGAAAAAGAAACACATACAAGAAGAACCAAGGGTCTGAGACCTGTGACACCCCTTTGTACAATCAGTGTTATCACATTAACATTATATGGTGAAATTATTCGGTGGGTACGTTAATTACACACATGTGATGACCGCTATCATTTTTGTCTTACAATGGAACTTATGTGGGTTCCACAAAATGTGAAAATCACAATCGCTGTCACTCCAAAAGTTTACTTTAGACGGCAAATTTTGTTGCTAAATGTTCAATCATGCATAAATGTTTAAATTAATGGAGAATAAAGATTTAATATTGATTGGTAATATTAGTGTAGTACAAATTAAATAAGAATTTCAATCAAAGAAAGAGAAAAAACTTCATGCTATACAAAAAAAAATTTCAAAAGTCAATAAAAGTTTTATTAATGGATCAAATTAAAATTAAAACGTTGGTAAAGTGAAAAAAATTTAGACTTAGGAGAGCAGAAATATATACTAAAAGGGTATATTTGAAAAATAAAATAAAATGTATAAAAAAATTTCAAATAAATGTTTTTTTTCCAATCCTTAACTTTGTACTTGACTATCACACAAATGTGACGGACTCACTAAATAATTTCTCCGTGATATAGGCTTATATATATATATATATATATCTTATGCTAACAATGAAATAAGTTATTCATGAACAAAAGGACCATAAATTAAAAGCAAATGAGTGCAGATACACACCTTTGGGAAGATGGTGAGTCCATTGAGGAGAGCTAGCTGAGGGAGGAAAGCATAAATGGTGATTGGAATTGACAAAATGGGACTAAAAGCAAAGTGGGCATAACCATGGCCCATTAGAGGGCCCATTGCTCTAGCACCAAAGGTTATAGGACAGTATTTGGATAAGGCCACCTCAAGTACCCCAACGGACCATCGCTTGTTTTGTCTCAGCGCATCGTTAAGGGTAATGGGTACATCTCCCAAAAAAGCAGGCCTTTCAGGATGACAAAATACTGAGTTCCATCCCTCACACTACAACCTATACCCAGTATAGTAGTCTTCAACCAGAGACCCATATATAAAGCCCATCTGCACATTTTAGGCCCAAATATAATTAATATCACTACTTTCCTATATTTTTCATCTAAGTTTTAGGCAGCATTTGGCAGTGATAAAGTTCGTTTTTGAGGAGAAGTTATTTGGTGAGATAATCATTACACGTCATTATATGATATAGAGTAATGGTTTCTTAACAAAATTTCAAAATTTTTCTTAATCTTTAATAAATAACTCAAGGCCTTGTAGTCGAAGTGGTATTCAATCATTGCCAATGGCAAAGTTAAGTCATATTTTATTATGTGAATAGGGTAGGTTCGGTTAGTTGGGTACTTAGGTGTCTGGCCATTGGACTGGGTCTCCTATTGGCCCACAGGGCCCTAGTTGCTCTTAACATATGAAAAAACAAAATTATCCATAAAATTAGGAAAAGTATTAAACTTTGTGAAGGATAGTCACACTACATTAGATAATGAGGTGGAGTAAATGTCCCACTGACTAATTTCTTGTATTTCAAAATTGAGATTTTAGTTTCATTTTTTATATTGATGTTGAATCTTGTGAATGGCTTGCATTTCAAATGGATAAATCTTACGAGCCACCTACTACAATCATTTTGTACACTACCGTAGCTATTTCGTACAATTCTACACTTGTGAGACTCGCTTGGACATAAGCTTTTGTGAATTGTAGTGGATCTAAAAACAATAGTTAGGGGTGATCAAAATGTAAGGATCAAAATTTAGGGGTGACTTTTATGAATACTTTTAAAAAATTCTAACAAAATCAATGACAAAAATATTTAAACCCCAACCCCAAGTTTGGAATGATTTTTGGAAAAAGTATTTTGTTAAACTGACATTTTATATTACATGTAATGATTTTTATAATTTTAATATTTTATTTAAATAAAACTTATTATAATATTAAAATAATAAAAATTGTCAAAATGTATGATGATAGAGTCATGAAACAAATTCTATTCCATACATATCCAAATTCCTTGTGATAGTTGCAACACATTAGACAATGAGATAGAGTGATTATGCCATCAAATACATTCTCAATACGGTGGCTTCACTTATTATTTTATTTGTGAACAAATTTCATTTTGAAAGGAAACTTTTCCCACCAGATAAAAATTGAATTTTTTTTTTTTTTAATTTTAGGTAGGTTATGTTCTCTATCTCATTTTTTTATTTTTCTATTTTAATTCAATATTGCACCTGAAAGGAAAAATTGAACCCAAACGAATTATATGAAAAGTAGCAATTACACCATTTGGATGAGACCTTACTTCTTATGTTCTTTATTTTATGGACATTCTAAACTTGCTTCATTATGTTCTATAGTTTAATTTTCTGAATCAATATCACTTATCAAATGTTTTATATTTTTCATAATATAAACCAATTACAAAAATATTTGTTTCTAATTAATTCTGCAACTAAAACTTGCACTACTTATAGATTCACTGCTTTCCTTTTTCAATTCCATTCATTTTTATATGGCTTAAAAGAAATCTCAGTTTCTTCTCTTACCTGGGTGGTGGTAAATTTAGTTTCATGGTATTTACTCTAGTTCCAATTTTGAGGCAAAGTTTTTACACTGCCAAACACAGCATTAATAACAAGCATACCTCAAAACCCCAACTGGTCTGGTGCTCATAATTGCAACCTGCAACATGGTGGGCCAATGACAAGACTTGTTGGGCCTGGAGGGGCTTGTCCACGACATGGTCTGGGCATAGTTCAGGAATTTCAGGAGTCACAAAAGATGATGGGCGTCCAAAGAAAACACGGCGAGAGAAAAAGCAGCCCGTCCCAACAAAACAGATGCCTTGCTGGCCGTCCATTCCCACCGCAAACAAATTTTTAAAGTCAGAAGCATAGATGTCGTCGTTGTTGAGCCCATGGAACCTTTGGGGAAACTGAATGTATCCTAAATTGGGCCGGGCTGCTGGATCCGAGGAGAAGTAACATAGTACCCGATGAAGCGTTTGTGGATCGTTTGAATACATGTCGCAGTCTAGACATAGTATTATAGGTGCATTGGTCATGATGCCCGACACTCGTAGCTACACCCACAAAATAACATGAAAATTTTAAGAAAGAAAAAAAAAAAAAAAAAGAAAGTAGTAAGAGGGCAATGAACACACACACACACATAACTTTGGATTGACATAGAATATTTCTGCATGGCATCACGTTAATATCCTCTACAATCATTGACACATGAAAAAGAAAAATTAATTTATGAAACCGTAACATCATGTGATTTTTACTATAATTTTAATATAAAATACAAAAATTCTTTAAAAATTGTTAGAAAATTTGATTAAAATTAATAAATAAAATAAAATAAAATGAGCAATTTTCTCATTTAAAAAAAACTGGAAAGAGTATTTATAATTTGTCAAATAAAATAGAAAAATATATTATAATTATCAGAAATCTCAAAAAATATTAGTATAATTTACCTTTATAAATTTAATTTGACCTACCATGAATATTAAATCACATAACGGTTAAATATAATAACTTTATAATGTCTCGATCGATAGAGGCTGTAAAAATTTGAAAAATATAAATTGGCCCTCTAAATTTTTTATATTTTCACAAGACATTCTCAAAATTTTAATAAAATACTTTCACCTTAAATATAACTTCGGATCCGCCATTATCTGCAATAACTCTTACATGAGAGAATGACTTTGTTTTTTGTACTGGTCGGATCCTTATAGCTGTTTGTATAATGCATGCTTGCATTCTGTGCCGCTACATGTATTATATGAATAGTCAAGAGCGACAGCATATTTTTGGTATTAGATCATGTAAAAATTATTTTAAGATAAATTACAGTAATTTTTCTTGAAATTTCTTATAATTATAAGGACGTCTCTTTCAGTCTTTTTTTTTTTTAAATGACAAAAATGTCTTTTTTTTTTTTTTGCTTTTTCTAACTTTTTTTCCATGTTCAAATAAATATTAATTAAAATCTTTTTTGACTAAAAAAATATAAGTTATTTACTTTAAATTTATTTTTTATATAAAATGAGAAAAACCTTTAAAAAAAGTTAGAAAAATGTCAAAATTTTAAAAATAAATGAAATAGACATTTTTGTTATTTGAGAAAGATAAAAAGGTTAGAGGGAAGGTCTTTCTATTTTTTCAATAAAAGTAGAGGAAAGTCAATGTCATTTTAGAAACTTCAGAAAAAGGTTTCTGTAATTATTAAAAATATCGAAGAGGTCACTGTAATGTACCAATTATTTTAATATCATCATTGAAATGTGTGTAAAAAGCAAGGACGGGGAAGGGTGGCAAGAGTGGGCTTGTAGCCCCCTAATACGTGAAAAAAAAAATTACCTATAAAACTTTGGCATTTTGTAAATTAATCCACCCTAAAATTTTAGTTCAGTCCAATCTTTACTCTTTATTTCTCATTTTTTACTCCAAAAATTCAATCAAACCCAAATTTTTTTATCTTAATTTTCTTATTTATCTCTAGGAATGGCAACCGGGGGAGGGGGGTTGGGGCGGGGTGGTCCTTCCCCAACCCTGATCTCGTTTATATTTTCCGTCCCGCCCCATTTAGAAGCTTACCTCTATCCCGATCCTGACTCCGTTTATATTCTCTGACTCCATCCTAAATCTCGATATATATTTTTTTTAAGCAAGTTAAAACTTTTATTTTGATAAGTAAATTAATTTTTTTATTGCAAAATAACTAATATAAGAAAAAAAATATCAGTGTGATATGAAAAACCTTAAAACTAATTTTATATAGTGTTGTGTATTAGTAAATATAGTGTACATAAGAATAAATAAAAAAATTAATATATAAACGGGACAGGGTGACCATCTCCCAAAATCGCTCTGAACCCAACAGAGTTTTAAAGGCCTCACTCCATCCCGATCCTGTTTATGAGCATTCCATACTCACCCCATTAGGGCTAAGCGAAGTGGGTCCCCAACATGATTGGACAAATTGTCATCCCTGTTTATCTTCTAAAATTTTGGCCCAACTCAAAAAAACTTTACTAAAACTTCTTTCAAAATTTTTTTAGCCTCTAAATTTTCTTTTCAAGGCTCTGCCCTTTGCAAAAAGATTGTGCTACTAGTCTAGATAATAAAGATTATTTTCAGTAGGTTTAGTGACAATATATTTTTCTAATAATATTATCTCATATGTAATATGTCTCACGGAAAAAATGGGTCAAACCACACATAACATATTATTATTAAAAAATATATTATCACATTACTGTATCAAACCTATTTAAAAATTTTCCCAGCTATTGCAAGCCGCAAGATAATATGGATTAGTGATTGAATTATCCAGTGCAGCATTGTGCCTTACCAGGACATTAAGGGCGCCAGCCTTAAAATTATGTGGAGACATCTTGCTTTTCTCTCTGGATACATAGATGAGATTTGGCATGGAATGACCTTTGATGTCTTTATCTCTCCCCCTCTCTAACAAAACCTGTTTGCAGAGTTGCAGAAAATATGGATGGTAAGGTAACATTTTCTATTTACCTAATAAATTACAAATACATTATCTAGTCAATTTTTTTTACAAAATGATAAAATTGTCCATTTTTTTATTATATACATTTTTCCAATGTTAGATCAATTTTTTTTTTCTTGATTTTCAAATAAATATTGTTTAAAAACTTAAATTTATTTTTATATAAAATGAAAATAATTTATTTACCTTGAATTATATAAAATAACAAAATTCTTTAAAAAAAGTTAAAAAAACAATTTGGTCAAAACTGAAAAAATGCAATAAAAAAAAACATGAAAGGGATAATTTTTTTATTTTCAAAAAAGAAAAAAGACTACAAGAAGTATTTGTAGCTTGTCAATAATAAAAGTAAAGGATGTTAGTGTAATTTTAAAAATTTCATGAGAAATCAATATAATTATTAGAAAGTTCAAAAAAAAAAAAGTGTAATTGTCAAAAAAAAAAAAAAAAAAACTTAGAAAAACTTAAGAGTAATTTATTCAAAATAATATATCGAGTAAGATGAGATTCACTTCTGTGCTCTTTTATCTTCATTGCCATATTCTGAAGGTTTTTCTCTTATTTATTTCTTGGGTAATTGAAATGTATTAAAAAGAAGGGGGAAAAAAAGGTGACAGAAGGAAGAAATGGACAGAGGTAGTAAACCTGAATGACAGTGGGATGATGTTGACGAGTGAAACCCTCTCCCTCCTTCCTCCATTTGTTGAAAGCTTGGCGTTCTTGTTCACCTGTGATGTACTCATCTCCAACCTTCCCTTTCTCAACAACCATCTCTACCCTAGTCTTCATGTTTTCATACATCATCTGTGCAGACACAATTAAAAGAAGGGTCATGTAACCATCATGCCTAGCTGGCTGTCTCTATTAATATTACTATAAATAAATATATCAGGGACATGTGACAAGATTTTTTTGGGAGGTTAAATTGAATGCAAACTTAAGAGCAGACAAAAATTAAAGGCCCTCAAAGCTAAAGACCATTGAATTGAGAGAGGGAGAATTATGCTATGTTCGGCTTTTGGGTTAAGTTTCAAAAACAATTATTTAATAGTTTTAACGATTTATTATTAATTATTGAAATCGGTTCTTTCAATAACTTTTTGAGTCTGAGTCATAAAATTATGGGCCAACCTATTATTTTTCCTAACAAAATTATGAAAAATGTTTTTAAAATTATGAAATTGATCCACTCTTTGAAACTTCAACCGTTCAACCAAATTATTCTTTAGTCATCGGGTAGTTTCACCTCTTTAATATCAAAACTATACAATTATAAGAACAACATTGATCATTGTCAAAGTAATTGTTACTGTGAATTATCTTTATAGTTTATTTTCTATAATACGGATCGATCCGTTAATGACAAATTGCATAATCACATCATAATATCAAATCTCTATTTTAGCAATAAATAACATATATATATATATATATATATATATATATATATATTACTCTTGCAGTAGAGACAACACAGAGAGAAATAGACAGAAAAGATTGATGAGTGATATATAACTCTTGCAGTAGAGATTAGAATTGTCAATGGATCGGATCTCGATCCGATTCGATCCGAGATCCGATCCGTTAAGCCCGGATATGATTTTAAAAATAGTGATCCGTAACCCGATCTGATTATCCCAAATATAAACGGACCGGATATGATATAGGTTGATCCGATCTGTTTACAATCCGATCCGTTTATATATATATATATATATATATATATATATATATATATATATAAGTTGTCAAAGCCATGAGGGCTCTTAAGCCCAAAGCGAACAATATGGTGCCCGCGGAGCCTACTATGTGCCAGGACGAAAAAGTGCAGCATCATCTCTAATAATACAAAAAAAAAAAATATAAAAATTTGTTATATATAATATTAGACATGATATTACTACTTTTAAAAAAATAGATATAGTATTAATATTAATGGACCAATGACAAAATTTCAATTAAATGGGCCGAATAAAAAAAATACACATGGTGTCAGTCACAGTCTCTATGTTCTAAATATTTGCTTAGGACTCCATTTTGGGAGAGTTTGAGATTTTGGAGAATAAATTTAAAAAAATTAATTATGAAGAATATAATTAATTTGTTATTTGTTAAAATTATATAAAAGTGACTCTGATTGTTATTTTCTTTTTATTCTTTATATTGTATATATTAAGTAATATGTAAATAGTACTCAGAAATAAAACTATCTTATCCAAAACTTGATTTTACAACCTGGTAAACTGAAATCGTGGTTATGAGGTGGAACCATATCAGGCGGATGCAGGGGGTGGCTAAGGAGGGCAATGGCACCCCAAAAAATCTTGAATAACTCAATATTTTGTATTATGATTTTGTTAATTTTTTTATAAATAAGAAATTATCCCCTAAAATATGTTAAATTTTATAAAAAAAAAAAATTCTTAAATTTCTAATCTATACACTTTGAATCCCTCTAATTACAATTTATGGATCCACCACCATAGCCCTCTAACCTTCCAACTGGAGCTTAATTATATTTGGGGTCAATCTTATCCCAATTTCTGGTATACTGTTAAGAAAGATTTTATTTTTTAAAATATTCATTTTTTGAATCTGTAAGAGGCCCTCCTAACTGATCTCTTATCTTAAAATATGGTAAAATGCTTGATGAAGGTAGTGGACCGTTACTTGGGAGTCTATTTCAAGGAGTATCGACACCGGCTCCACATGCACTACGAGGCAGAGGTGGCAGCCGGTAGAGAGCCCTGCGATAGACCCTACAGGGGGGTGATGGTTGAGGATTGGATGTTATTGTGCGATTGGTTTGCTAATGATGCATTCCAGGTAAAAATTGTCAAAATTACTTTTGTTGTATGATAAATCATTGTCATTTATACTAACATTTTTTTGTTTTGGCCAAGTATAAGAACTTAGCAGGAAAAATAGCGAGAGCAGAAGCAAGCAAAAGGTGACCCACTATGGTGGATCACGTTCTTTTGTTAGGTACAGGCATGACATGGTAAGTTAATAAATGTATCAAGTTCTGATTGTATACTCTATTCATGAAATCATTCTTCACAAGCTACTATTTATTTGCTCTAGCGAGACCAGGAGACCGGTGCACCACCCAGCCCTATTGATTTGTGGCACAGAACGCACTACAACCTCGAGAAGGGTTGGACTGGGCCTGAAGCACAACGACTTTATGTAAGTTATTTATGTATATATACCAGTATTACTAATTTAATATTAATCTAAAGTTATAAAAGTAGTAACATATATTTATATTTTTATCGGAGGAGATGGTCTAGCTGCGCGCTCAGCCGACCTCTGAGGGTCAGGATTTGCCGACCAATGACCAGATACGGGAGACTGTTTTGGACAAGCGGCGTGGCTATGTGTGTGGCTTAGGGAGTAGGATGGCACTGACAGCATCGTCCTCTACCACTGAGAGCGATGTTAGGTTTCATGAAGTCACCCAAAGAGCTGAGGCAGCTGAGAGATGGAATGCAGAGTTGGAGCAGAGGATGACAGAGCTCCAAGCTCGCTAGACCCAGCTAGAGGCTCTTATGCAGTCGGTCCTCAGCCAGTAGGGAGGCTTTGTTCAGCCTTGGAAAGTTTTTAAAATTAATTACTTTGGTGTATTTATTATATATAGAAAATATTACTTAAAAAAAAAATGATTTCGGCCTAACGGCCTAGAAATCGCATGACACATTTCACATATGAAAATAGACTTGCACGGACTTACTTAATTTCAATGGTTCTAATGCCCAATTTGGGGTTTTGACGGACCGAAATGCCAGATATCGGCCTACCGACCCCAAAACCCTATCACACACCTCATAAATGATAAAATAGACTTGCACAAACTTACGACACTCGGTTCAGATGCCCGGTTTGAAACTTTTGCTAGTTTCAACTCCAAAAAGGCCCATTTAGGAGTTTTGACCGACCAAAATGGTGGATATTGGCCTACCGACCCCGAAACCCCATCACCTACCTCAAAAATGATAAAATAGACTTGCACAAACTTACGACAATCAGTTCAAATCACCAGTTTCAAACTTATGCAACTTTTTGCTCTAAAAAGCCTCTTTTTGGAGTTTTGAAGGACCAAAACACTGGATATCGGCCTAACTACCCTGAAACCCCATCACACACCTTACAACTAATAAAATAAACTTGCATGAACTTACGGCACTCGATTCGGATCACTGGTTTCAAACTTATGCAACTTTTCACTTTAAAAGCCTCTTTTGGGGGTTTTGACGGACCAAAATATCGGATATCGGCCTACCTATCTCGAAACCCTATCTCACACCTCAAAAATAATAAAATAGACTTACACGAACTTACGACACTCGGTTCGGATGCCTAGTTTGAAGCTTTTACTTGTTTTAACTTTAAAAATGCCCATTTAGGGGTTTTGACCGACCAAAATGGTGGATATCGACTTACTGAATCCCGAAACCCCATCACTCACTTCAAAAATGATAAAATATACTTGCACAAATTTATGGCACTCGGTTCGGGTCATCGATTTCAAACTTATGCAATTTTTCACTCTAAAAAACCTCTTTTTGGGGTTTTCACTGACCAAAATACTAGATATCGGCCTAATTACCCCAAAACCTGATCACACACCTCAAAAATGATAAAATAGACTTGCACAAAATTACAGCACTCGCCTAAAATGCCAGGTTTGAAACTTTTACAAGTTTCAGCTCCAAAAATGCCCATTTGGGGGTTTTGACAGACCAAAATATCGGATATCAGCCTACCGACCCCGAAACCCCATCACCCACCTCAGAAATGATAAAATAGACCTGCACGAACTTACAACACTCGGTTCGGATGCCTAGTTCAAAACTTTTGCAAGTTTCAGCTCCAAAAAGGCCCATTTGAGAGTTTTGACCGACCAAAACACTGGATATTGGCCTACCGATCATGAAACCCCATCACACACCTCACAAATGATCAAATAGACTTGCATGAACTTACAACACTCAGTTTGGATGCCCGGTTTGAAACTTTTGCAAGTTTCAGCTCCAAAAATACACATTTGGGGGTTTTGACCTGCCAAAACACTGGATATCAGCCTACCGACCCCGAAACCCCATCACCCATCTCAAAAATGATAAAATAGACTTACAAAAACTTATGACACTCAGTTTGGATGCCCGGTTTGAAACTTTTGCAAGTTTCAGCTCCAAAAATACCCATTTTGGGGTTTTGGCAGACCAAAGCACTGGATATCGGCCTAACGACCCTGAAACCCCATCACCCACCTCAAAAATGATAAAACATACTTGCACAAACTTATGGCACTCAGTTCGGATGCCCGGTTTGAAACTTATGCAAGTTTTTGCTCCTAAAATGCCCATTTTGGAGTTTTGACGGACCAAAATGTCAGATATCGGCCTAACTATCCCAAAACCCCATCACACACCTCACAAATGAAAAAATAGACTATCAAAAACTTATGACAATCAGTTCAGATCAGTGGTTTGCAACTTATGCTACTTTATGCCGTTCCTACTATTTATGCATGCAAAAAAAAAAAAAAAATATTCACATTCTATGTTCATATGTATTTAATAAGTGTTCTAATATATATCATTTGATCTTTATTTTAGATTGATAGGGATTATTGCACCACCGACTTTATGTCTTGCATCGGGACTTATTATTTTTATCTGTTTTTTTTTTTCATAGACATCTGTAGTTACATTTTTTGAGACAATTTTTTATTTTTGTATTTATTGTTAAATTGTACTTTTACAAATGTAAGTAATTAATTAGTATAATATATATATATGTATATATATATATATATTGATATACCACAAAGCGATAGATCAATCCCCATGTGACATGTGTATCTACAAATCAATAAGGGCTCGGTCATCCAAAGCATGCCGAGCATTCAAAATAAACCTACAGAACTTAAAGGGTCGAGCACACGCCTACAGAGCAGAGCTACGTTCTTACAGAGCCTACAGGTTCGAGCACGGACCTCTAGAGCACTTTCCGTGATTCAGAGCTCGTCACCGCCTTTAATATTTGCCGAGTAGAGAATAAGGAAACAGTCTTCTACAAAGAAACTGCCACACACGGTTATCTCTATTGTTGCTATATTCAACAAGGTACCCACTATCTCCGATGATCCAATCCCTATATTTATGGCTCCAAATCCTAATCAACTTGGGAAAGCCATTGCCTATATATAAACCCTAAAGGTACGCTTTAGTTTTCATGCTCATTTTTTGGCTTTCAATACAATCTTTCACTTCAGTTTTATTAACTTAAGCATCGGAACGATTACCGCCGGAGCCAATCCAGTGGTCTATGATTGACTTCTTGAGTGTTCTTCAGGTCGCGGAAGGTCAAAGTCAGCTACAGCCAAAAAGTGCACCATTAGTTTAGCGCCGTCTGTGGGAAATGACAACAATCTCCAAGTGCTCTACTTACTTATAAACCTATACTCCTTACCGGAGAATCATGGTACCCAATCTCCGACTAAGGAAGAACGCTCAAAATCCACAAAACCCTCAACGTCGGTCGCCTGCTAGACGAGGAAGGGGACAGACAGCTGATCCCATACGGCAAGAGCTTGAGTCAGTCAAGCGACATAACCAACTCATGCAGGAATAGCTTCTAGCCATGTCTAGAACTTTGGCAATGCTTACTCGAAATCAGGGGACAAATCCTCTAAGTCCATCGATCAACATTGCTGCTCAGGGGACACAACCCCTTATCACCACGAAAGAAGGGCCCCATGAAGAGGTTCCCAACCATCGGCCTGAGCACCCCCAAGGTGCTACTCACATCGACAGAGATCTTTAGCCGTCAGCGGCTACGGGCTGGGGAACGCCAGCCTTTGCTCCAGATGTCCATTATTGGAACACCACCAAGGCTCTAACTCTTAGGGCTTCAGGAGAAAACCCAGCACCTCTGGAGACTCAACCTCATGCGGTTCTAGTTTTGCCAGCTCAGATTCACCAGAACCCTCTTCCATCTAAGGGGCACGCCTATCCCGTTCATATGGGAGCTGAAGCCGTAAGGCAAAATTCTCTGGGAGTCCCGCCTAGGGACCCACGCAGAGTTGAAGAAGTGGCGGAGTCTATGGACCAAACTGTTGTTATGAGAGGTGCTCAAAATCCTCCAGAGCAGGACGAGCTGGCTAGGTTGCTCGGAAGGCTTGCTACACCATTCACTCCTGCCATTATGTTAGAGGAGAGACCGAGAAAGTTCGTTGTACCGAAGTTCACCCCATATGATGGGACTACTGATCCAGAGGACCATCTGTCACATTACTAACACATGATGGCACTACATGGGGCCTTTGATGCCTTCATGTGCCACACCTTTATTACCAGCCTAAAGGGTACCGCTCTGAAGTGGTTTCACCACCTCCCACCGAACTCAGTCACCAGCTTTTATGAGCTCGATAGGCGATTTCTGAACAGGTTCATGACCAGCAAAAGGCTGAAGAAGGGACCTGAATTCCTGTTGAACGTCAAGCAGACAAAGGATGAGACCCTCAAAGCTTACATCGCGTGCTTCAATGCTGAACTTACTGAAGTTACCAATTGCAGCCCAGGCTTCCTAGTAGCCGCTCTAACCTCTGGCCTTGCTTAGGGAGGTTTCAGGGATTCTCTGACAAAGAACCCCCTACCGATATGGCAGCTCTCATGGACTAAGCCAGGAAGTACAAAAACCTGGAAGAAGCGAGAAACACCACCCAAAAGTCTAGGGAGCAGGCTCAGAAGGATGAATCAAAGAAGGACGGTCAGAAAAAGGACGACCAAAAGAGGGAGTCGAATACAGCTAGGAAAAGGGACAGAAGCCTAGAAAAGAGAAGGGCACCCAGAACCCCGTTCAATGCTGCCCCTAGGGGATTCGCCAACTTCACTCTGTTGAATACCTCTCTGAATCAAAAACTTCGGCAGGTCCTATCTCGGGAAAATCTGAGGTGGCAGGAACCACTAAGAGGGGATCCAAACCTCCGAGATTAGACTAAGTATTGTGACTTCCATAAAGACCGTGGGCACACAACTAATACATGACAGGCTCTCAGACATAAAATTGAGCATCTCATAAAGAGGGAATGTTTGCAAGAATACATCAGACAAGACGGAGGGCAGAACTCCAACAATGAAAGGCCCCAACAGGGGAGACCCGACCAAAGGCCTGAACAGAGACAGGAACAAGGACGGAATGAACCTCAGCGACGGAATAATGAGGTTATCTTCGTCCTCCATGCTGACACCCTGACAGTAAGGACCTCTAACAGAGCACGGAAACGGTACATTCGAGAGGCCGAACTACTCCCACCGTCCTACCGATCTCTCTTATCGAGAAAAGGCTGAAACCAGTGCTTGAAATCCAGTTCACGGAGCAAAATCTTGCTAGGGTACATTGTCCTCACAGTGATGCCCTCGTCATCTCTCTTAAAATTGCCAACTTCGAGATCCGAAGAGTTTTGGTGGACACTAGGAGCTCGGCAAACGTTTTATTCTACGAGCCCCTCAAGTTGATGAAGCTTAATCCTAGTGACATCAAACCCACAGCCGTAATCATGGCAGGTTTTGACAGGAATCTCAACACTCCACTGGGAAGAATTGATCTCCCCACTACAACAGGAGAGAGAGACGGACAAAAGACCACTATGACAGAGTACATGGTTCTAAACGCTAAGTCCTCTTACAATGTCATAATTGGGAGACCATAGCTGCATCAGATGGGAGCAGTCACTTCAACCCTCCACCAGTGCCTAAAGTACGTCCATAATCAGGACGTCTATTCTATTAGAGGGTGCCAACCGACCTCCAGGGAGTGTCATACTCTCACCCTCAGAGAAAAGGCTCCCAAATAGCAATTACAGCATGCCCGTGAATGCATGGACCCAATCCTTTCCCATCTTCATGAGGCAGAAGACTGACCTTCTAGAATCGACGAGCCACTAAACCCTAGGGGAAGGAACAACAGGGCTAAGCCCATTGGGGAACCCATCAAAGTACTGGTCAGCTCGGAATCGCTAGGACGCTATCTACAGATAGGTCCAGACTTGACATCCGTCGAGCATGATGAAATAATCAAGTTCCTGAAAAACAACCTCTCCATGTTTGCTTGGGAAACAAAGGATATGGAGGGAATAGACCCAGGTCTCATTACCCATAAACTGATGGTATATCCAGACCACCTACCAATGAGACAGAAAATGAGGCCACTCGCTCCAAAGCGACATCGGGTCATCAATGAGGAGGTCCAAAGGTTACTTGAGGCCAAGATAATACGAGAGGTATTCTACCCTGACTGGTTAGCCAATACCATTCTGGTCAAAAATAAAAATGGCAAGTAGAGAGTCTGCGTCGACTACACAGACCTCAACAAAGGTTATCCCAAGGATAGCTTCCCTCTGCTGAGAATAGATTAGCTAGTCAATGCTACTGCAAGGCACGAGCTCATAAGCTTCACGGATGCCTATTTAGGATATAACCAAATCCAGATGTACCCTCCAAATCAGGAGAAAACATCATTCATAATCGAACGAGGACTCTATTACTACAGAGTGATGTCGTTCGGTCTAAAAAATGTTGGGGCCACATATCAACGTCTTGTCAATAAGATGTTCAGCCCTCTGCTTAGTAGTACCATGAAAGTCTATATTGATGACATGCTAGTCAAAAGCTTACAAAAGGGCAACCACTTCCAGTACTTAGCTCAGATGTTTGACATCCTGAAGCAGCATAAGATGAAACTAAATCCTTCAAAGTGTACGTTTAGAGTGACAAAGTGAAAATTCTTGGGGTATATTGTTTCACGAAGGGGCATTGAAGCAGACCCCACTCAGATCAAGGCTCTGACTGAGCTGGAATCACCAAAAACCAAGAAGGACATTCAGGCTCTGAATGGCAGAATTGCAGCTCTGAGCAGATTTATTTCCAAATCCACTAACCACTGTCTACCATTCTTTAAAGCCCTAAAAGGCAACAGAGCTCTATAATGGACAGAAGAGTGTGAAAAGGCCTTCCAAGAGCTGAAGGAACATCTAGCCTCGCCTGAACTTCTATCAAAACCAGTCCACAGAGAAAAATTGCTTCTCTAACTTGCAGTCTCTGAAAACGCTGTCAGTTCAGTACTGGTCAGACAGCATAGGGGAGTCCAAAAGCCTATATTTTATGTCAGCAGAGCATTGCTAAACACAGAAAAGAGGTATCCTGAGATTGAAAAGTTGGCTCTTGCACTAATAATCTCAGCACGAAAGCTCAGACCCTATTTTCAAGCCCATCCTATTGAGATCCCCATTACTTACCCCTTGAAGTTGTACTAAGAAAACCTGAAGTATCAGGGCGACTGGTCAAATGGTCAGTAGAACTGGGGGAATTCGACATATCTTACGCCCCACGAATCTCTATCAAAGGTCAAGCCTTGGTTGATTTTGTTGCCGAATTCACCCCAGCACTGCAGGACAAGGCCCAGCTCTTTGAAAACTCGGAAACATGGCAGCTCTATACTGATGGATCTTCTACCGACCACGGTTGTGGTGTAGGCCTGGTGTTACAATCCCCTAATGGGCTCATAGCAGAAAAGGTAGTTAGCCTGGCGTTCAGAGCCTCCAACAATGAAGCAGAATACGAAGCCCTTGTCCTAGGAATGAAGCTATCTCTGGAGTGCGAGGCTCAGAACCTCGAAGACTTCTCTGATTCCCAACTAGAAGTAAGCCAAGTTCTGGGAGAGTTTATGGTTAAAGATGACTGAATGCTTCGGTATTCAGAGCTTGTCAACCCATTAAAACGATCCTTCCAAACATTCTCCATCCAGAAAATAGAAAGAGGCCAGAACTGCAAAGCTGATGCTTTGGCAAACATGGCATCTCACCTAGATTCAAGAGGTGATTCTATGATAAAAATCTCCCATCAGCCAAAACCAAGCATTGAAGAGGTCCAAGTCGCCCAAATTACCGAACAACCTCAAAACTGGATGACCCCCATCTTCTAATACTTAGAAGGAGGACTCCTTCCTGAGGACAAGAACAAAACCAAACGAATCCGAATTAAGGCAGCTCGGTATTTGACACTGAATGACGAGCTTTACAGAAAGTCATATTCTTAACCTCTGCTGAGGTGTCTTGTTCCAGAGGAATCTTAGTATGTCCTGGCGAAGATACACGAAGGAATCTGCATAAATTATAACGGGGGCAGAACCATAGCCCATCGAGCTCTAACACAAGGCTACTACTGGCCCGGTATGTTGAAGCAAGCTAAGGAGTATGTCCAAAAGTGTGACAAATGCCAAAGGTTTGCTCCCTATCAACACCAGCCCCACCATGAGCTCATTCCTATTGCCAGCCCATGGCCCTTTGCTTAGTGGGGAATGGACATCATAGGCCCATTACCTAAGGCCACACCGAATAAGAAATATCTTCTGGTGGCCATTGACTACTTCTCCAAATGGGCAGAAGCAGAGCCTCTAACGCACATTACTGAGAAGAAAGTCAAGAGCTTCGTCTGGAAAAGCATCGTCTACAGGTTCGGCATACCACAAGTAATCATCTCAGACAATGGTACACAATTTGCTGGCAAAGTCTTCAAGAAATTCTCCCAAGATTTATGCATCAGTCAGCACTTCTCCTCTTCTAGCCATCCCCAAGCTAATAGGCAAGCAGAAGTCACCAATCGGACAATCCTTGATGCCCTTAAGAAGAGGTTGGAAGAAGCCAAGGGAAGATGGGTCGAAAAACTCCCTGGTGTGCGCTTTAGGCTTACAAAACAACTAGAAGAACTCCAACCTCCAAAACTCCCTTTTCACTTGCTTACGGAATTGAGGCAGATATTCCAGTAGAGATCGGAATGCTAACCTTGAGGACTGAAGCGTTCGACCAAAAATCCAATCATCAGCAGTTGGCAGAAAATCTAGACTTACTTGAGGAAAAGAGGGATCAAGATAGGATCAGGATGGAAATGTACCAACAAAGGATGGCTAACAACTCTAAGTTGGGGCTCAAACCTGTCAGCTTTCAAGTTAGAGACCTCGTTTTGAGAAAGGTTTTTCCAAACATCAAGGATCCTGCAATGGGAAAATTATCACCCAATTAGGAGGGCCCCTACACAGTGACAAAAATTGTTAGGCTTACCACTTACTGGCTAGAAGGCATCAATGGGAAACCTGTTCTCAAACCTTGGAATATAGAACATTTGTAGAAGTATTATCAATAAAGAAGTTTTTTCTTTGAAAGACTCTTTGAAGTATTCTCACCAAATGTACAGACCTCATGATCTGGTCCATCAAATGTACAGACTCTTAGTCTGGTCCATCAAATGTACAGACCTCACGATCTGGTCCACCAAATGTACAGACCTCATGGTCTGGTCCATCAAATGTACAGACTCTTAGTTTGGTCCATCAAATGTACAGACTCTTAGTCTGGTCCATCAAATGTACAGACCCTACGGTCTGGTCCATCAAATGTACAGACTCTTAATCTGGTCCACCAAATGTACAGACCTCATGGTCTGGTCCACCAAATGTACAGACCCTACGGTCTGGTCCATCAAATGTACAGACTCTTAGTCTGGTCCATCAAATGTACAGACCTCATGGTTTGGTCCACCAAATGTACAGACCTCAAGGTCTGGTCTATCAAATGTATAGACTCTTAGTATGGTCCATCAAATGTATAGACCTCATGGTCTGGTCCACCAAATGTACAGACCTTATGGTCTGGTCTACCAATGTACAGACCTCATGGTCTGGTCCACCAAATGTACAGACCTCATGGTCTGGTCTATCAAATACACAGACTCTCAGTTTGGTCCATCAAATATACAGACCTTCTGATCTGGTCCAAAACAGGGAGTCTGATTTGCTCAAGTGATCCCTAAAATTTCTCAATCCAATTATTTGCACGAGTCTCTAGGTTCGGCAAGAATAGTTGTTACTACATTTACTCAAATTATTGCAGGTTACTTTACTCGAAAAACTACTCTACAAAACTGATCTGGGTAGAGTATGAACAACTCGGACTTTGTCAAGGACAAACTCATGCACTACCGTGCAGCCATAACTTAATATACCGTCAAGACAACTTAGCTTGTAGAATTCGCAAAGTATTTCTATCTGGTGAAGGCCAGATACTATGAAAATCTATCTATGCAAATTGAACCATTGACAAAAAGCAGTTGGCAACAGTGCTAAAAAAAATGTGCTAGCTCGGGAGGAACACAGTTTATTAAAAAGGAAAGGAACTCAGTTTTATTGATAGTCCATGAAAAAGTTACATTAGAATGAAATCAACAGAGAGACAAACTACAAATTTCAAAAGTACAATAAATTTGGACAAGTTGTATTTCGGTTTTATGCCATCATGACTTCCTTCCTCTAGCTCCTCTAAAGTCAACGGTCTAGGGTCCCAAGATACCATTACCGCCGCCACCGGCTCCTATTTGAAAGGAAGGAACCTTGAACTCCAATCTGTATCATCGCCTGTCCAGGCACCAATGCAGAAGGACGACGCCAAGTCTCACGACACCTTTCTTCTCCACCTCCATTCTCCTCAAATTCATCATGGCACCTTGGCTGACTTGTACAAGGGTCTCTACCAAAGGAAGAAGGGGAGGAGGCATCTCCTGATCATCTTCAACATCAACGCTTCAAGCCTCAGTTGAATCAAGGAGGGCCCGCCTCAATAAGGGGAAATCCCTATCGGATGCTAAGATGGACAAAGAGATCTTCGTCTCCTTTAGTCTTTCCATAGGAACCAAGGTAAAAGAATAGGCTATCGTTAGCCACAGTTTGATTACACCCAACTCAGACTGAGGATCGTCAATCATCTCAGGATGATGGTAACTTCTATAACAATTCAATTCCCCTTGATAAGGAAATATCATGAAAGAATGCAATAGGAAGAATGGGCGTGGAAGCCCCAAACAGAGGGTGCGTAATAAATGATATGATGAACCGTCATCTTATAAGATAAAAAGACGGGACGCTTAATCTTCTTGAGCCTATAGCCTTAGTTACGCACTAAAACTCTAACTAAGGCTTGGGGGGGAGTAGCTGATATACCACAAAGTGACAGACCAATGCCCATGTGACACGTATATCTACAGATCAATAAAGGCTCGGTCATCCAAAGTATGCCGAGCATTTAGAACAGACCTACAGAACTTAAAGGGTTGAGTACACGTCTACAGAGCAGAGCTACATTCTTACAAAGCCTACAGGTACGAGCATGGACCTCCAAAGTACTTTCCGTGATTCAGAGCTCGTCATTGCCTTTAATATTTGCCGAACAGAGAATAAGGAAACAGTCTTCTACAAGAAAACTGCCACACACGGTTATCTCTATTGTTGCTATATTCAACAAGGTACCCGCTATCTCCGACGATCCAATCCCTATATTCATGGCTCCAAATCCTAATCGACTTGGGAAAGCTATTGCCTATATATAAAACCCTAAAGGTACGCTTTAGTTTTCAAGCTCATTTTTTGGCTTTCAATACAGTCTTTCAATTCAGTTTTATTAACTTAAGCATCGAAGCGGCTACCGTTAGAGCCAATTCGGTAGTCCTCTGATCGTCTTCTTGAGTGTTCTTCAGGTCGCGGAAGGTCAAATTTAGCTACAGCCAAAAAGTACAGCATCAATTTAAAGATTAAAGTCTGGGAATTTGGCAAGGAGCTTGGATCTAAAATCATCATAATCGAACTGCACAAACCTATGCCCCATCTTCTCCAGCTTGGTCTTCATCTCAACCTTGGTCTCAGCTTTGGCTTCATCGACCTTCAGAATGAGGGAGGCCTGGAGTGCATTATTTTCCTTCTTCAGCCTCTCCACCTCCTAAAGGAAGGATTTCCTCTCAGACTTGAGAGAATCCCTCTCTGACTTGAAAGAATCCCTCTCTGACTCCATAATTGAGAGAGAATTCCTCACTTCCTTAAGCTCTTCCTCAGCAGCTATAACAGTGGATTGAGTTGTGCCAAGCTGAAGCCGAGCCTCATCCAGCTCGTCTTCAAGCCTCTTCACAGCCTCAAGATCCATGGCGGACTCCATCAAGGCAGCCAAATTGTGCAGGGTTTGCAAAACAGCAAGAGACCCAATCATACATAAGTAAAAAAAAAATACTAAAAAAAGGCAGAACGGTCATTACCTTCAAATGGGCGCTCATGGTGCCAGCAATTGTCTTTTGAGTACCCTGCCTGGTACTACAAAAAGAGGAGTCCTTTTGTGGGGCATCTGCCCAGAATTCCTCAATGGCATGGTGGACGACCCTGTACCTGAAGGAAATATATATAAAAATAGGTGTGAACCTAGTTACCTCTTTCAATCGGGTTCGCGAAAGTGAAAAATCTATGCTTGTGTTACGGCTTTCTGATGACCACTAGATCCCCACGGATGGAACTCTCTCGTCAATAGAATGGCTACAATACGAGTTTTCTATGTCTTTCCACAATCCAAGTCCAGAGGCGTAAATGGTAACCTCAGAAGAATCTCAGAGAGAACTTGGGAGCCAGGAGAGTTTTTTTGATAAACAAAATATCTTTCCACACTTATCCCACAACTATATCGTAGGATAAACAGTTGCGTTGGTTCAAATCCAAAACCAACTAGATAATGATAAGAGTTTTAATCTTATCACAACTCTCATTCAAACTTTGTGGATGCCCCAATGGCTATGGGCTCAAGTCTAACCCGACCCAATATCCAACAGCTCCCACTCATCCATAAAGGATGAGTGTTAAGTCCTCTACATCACCTTCGACATACAGGAAGTGGATCGTGCGACCAGACGAGAAAGATCGGGGTAGGAGTACTATGTCAAGCTACCATCACACCAATATAGTACCTCACTACAAACAAACAAAAGATCTCGTCTGTGCCCCAGACTATTCCGTTACACTAGATTCAGCATCCGTTATCCCTCGCAAGAACAAATCTCAGCGCGATGCATGGACCATCTAATCTGTATTATACTCATAATCATATCGATAGACATAGAAACCGACACGATCGCCTGGGCAATGAGTCACAACATAATAATGTATTATAGAACTGTCTTCCCTAACTACTCACGTTAATCCAATCGAACTCAACTATTTTCCTAGACATGCCCCGCCGGACCGCATCAATCATAATCCTTTAGCAACATGCTAAAGTAGCAACATCAAGCTCTCTTTTCATAACGTAGTCTTAGGTCACAAAGGGTACAATGGAATTCAAAATGGTTCACAGAGCTCACACAGTGACGAAGCAGGGATACATTCAGTCACTATCTTTATTAAAGGCCACATTAACAGCACATACAGTATGTAATGTATGCTACTACGGAGCTCCTACTCAATTGGGCTTGTTAATCTCAATATCATAAAAATAATAATAAACGTCGTACGAATCTTAGTCTAGTCGCTATCTTAGCGCCTCTCGTCACTATCTTAGCGCCTAACCCGAACACTCCAACCCAGTCGCTGTCCAAGCGCCTGTCTGAAGGTTCACATTCTGCTTACTTCAAGCTACATGAGGTGTGTGGTCAACCTTCATGCTCGATTCTTTAAAAGGAAATCTCATATTGACTCAGTTAAGGCGACATATATGATAAAATGAATTCTCCCACAAGCTAAGAATTCAATGTCTCATTTTGCTCGCTATTCCAACGCCAAGGCGATTGCTCGTGTGAGAGAGCCAATCACAGCTTGTTGACATCTTTTAGAAATGTATGCTAGCACAATATTCATCTCAGTATGAATAAAACCACAATATGAATCAAACATCATATATATAAGACAATGTCAAAATAGTGTCCAATACATCATATCCTAACTAAACCCAAACTCTTAACATGTGATGTAAAAACATTTCTAGGGATGGGTTTGGTTAATGAGTCTGCAACCATATTGACTATATATATATGCCTTAAGACCACCTCCCCTTGCGCAACCAAATCTCGAATGTAGTGAAAACGTATATCAATGTGTTTGGTCTTCCCATGGTACTTGGGATCCTTTGCATATGCTAAAGCTGACATACTATCATAATAAATGACCACAGCATCCTGCCCCACATGGCACTATGTCAAGGCACTGTAAGAATTTCCTCAACCAAACTGCCTCCTATACTGCTAACGAACAAGCTACATACCCAAACTCCAAACTAACTGCATTCACATAAGGTACTTTAGACATCTAGTTCTTTTCTTCAACTGTCTTAGGGCATTGACCAAGATGTAAGTCGCATCCTTTCTCTATAGGAGTGTCTATGGGCTTGGAGTGATTCATCTGGAAATGCTCAAGGACTCTCTTAATATAGGTCTCTTGAGATAGGCTAAGTAGCCTGTTTGATCAATCTTTTAAGATCTTCACTCCTAAAATATTGTGTGCTTCGCCCATGTCCTTCATCTCAAAAGTAGAGGACAACCACTCTTTAGTGGCGACTATCTCCTTTAAGTTATTCCTAGCAAGTAAAATGTCATCAACATACAATGTTAGGATAATGAAACTTTCTTTGGACCGTTTTACATATACACAGTGGTCTTCTTCTATCATCTCAAAACCATGAAATATAATGGTTTTATGAAACCTCACATACCACTGTCTAGAAGATTGTTTGAGACCATAAATAGAACGTTTGAGACGGCAGACTTTGCGCTCTTGTCCTTGACTTCAAAACCCTCTGGTTGAGTCATATAAATCTCTTCTTCCAGTTCTCCATTAAGAAATGCAGTCTTAACGTCCATTTGGAAAAGTTCCAAATCCATATGCGCCACAATTGCTAGGATAAGGTGAATAGAGGCAAACCTCACCACTAGGGAGAATGTCTCTTCATAGTCTATACCCTCTTTTTGGGTATAACCTTTCGCCACAAGACGTGCCTTATACCTGTCAATTGATCCATCTGCCTTGCGCTTTATCTTCAAGACCCACTTGTTTCCAATGGCCTTGCGCCTAGTAGGAAGATCAACTAAATCCCAAACATGATTCTTATCCATAGAACTCATCTCTTCCTCTATAGCAATCATCCATTCATTACAAGCATGTGAAGATAGCGCTTCACTAAAAGAAGCGGGCTTATCTAAATCTAATGAAATAGCCATAAGTGCATCTCCCTCAATCTCAAAACGACGACGAGGGATAACACCATGCTTACTCTTACGAACTTGACTCCTGTGAGAATCTAACTCAAAACTCCCACCAGATTGAAGATTACTCCTATCCTCATTGGCGATTTCAGGATAAGAAACCAATTCCCCACCATCGCCAAGAGGAGCTAGGTTATCTTCAAAATCTACTACTTCATAGAGTTCAAGGTTCGTTTTGGCTTCACCAATGCTCAAAAAATCATTCTCAATAAAATCCACATCGCGTGACTCAAACGTAGTCATTCCTCTATCAGGTTTCTTACCAAGCATCACATAGCCTTTCGAGCTTTCAGAGTAACGAATAAAAATATTCTTATTAGCTCTCGGGCCCAACTTCCCATATCGATGAGAAGCGCTGTGAACATAACCTGCCGACCCCCATGGTCGTAAATGCCCCAAATCTGGCTTCCGCCTATGCCAAAGCTCATAAAGGGTTTTTGGAACTGACTTGGAAGGCACACGATTAAGAATGTAGTCAGTAGTCAATAAAACATCCCCCCAGAAGCTGATCGGGAGGTTAGCTTGCGCCATCATTGATCTAACCATGTCTAATAATATACGATTTCGTCGCTCACTAATACCATTTTGTTGCGGCGTTCCAGAAATCGTCAATTGCCTGCGTATCCCCTTTTCCTCACATAGTTCCTTGAACTAATTTGATAGATATTTGCGTCCACGGTCAGTGCGAAAGACCTTAAGTCTCTGCTTGATTTGATTCTCAACCTCAGCTAGAAAGCGTCTGAAGCAATCCAATGCTTCATATCGATGAGAAATCAAATAAACATAACCATATCGCGTAAAGTCATCTATAAAAGTAAGGAAATAAGAGGTGTCATTGCATGCCTTCACATTCATTGGTCCGCAAATGTCTAAATGGACTAATTCTAGAGGATGAGTAGCCCTAATAGCCTTTCCAAAAGGCTTACAATAGCTCTTTCCAGCCAAACAAGACTCACATGTAGGTAGGCTTACTTTAGCGAAAGACCCCAATAGGCCTTCTCTAGCTAATCTAGCCATTCTTTCTTGTCCAATATAGCCAAGTCTAGCATGCCATTTAACAGAATTATCTATATAAGCATCACATGCCAAACATACAGATGAAGAATTATAATCTAATACATCTAATTGATAAAGATTATTTGAAAGAAAACCATTTCCAAAACAATCACTATCCAAAAACATAACCATTTGTCTACCATTAATGCTAAAAGAAAAACCAAGTTCAACTAGTGTTGAAATAGAAAATAGATTAAATCAGACACTAGGTGCATAAAGCACATCATGAAGAATCAGTGTACGCCCTGAGCGCAATCTGAGCTGATAAGCACCAACTCCAAGAACTTCTGCATTTGCACTGTTTCCCATAAAAGTGCTTTGACTACCTACTGGTATCCGATGGTACTCCACGAAACCTACTATTTCCTGTACAACATGTTTGGTTGCTCTTGTATCCAATATCCATAAAAGAGATGAATAAGCAACTAATACATGGGAACAAACAAGTGAAAAGGAAGAGTACTGGTTAGTGGATACCTTCTTTGGCTCAGTGCAATCACGAGCAAAGTGTCTCAGCTTCTCACAATTATAGCACTTTGGCTAAGTTTTTCTTGCCTCCACGCTTGCCTCTTTGGCCCTTGGCTACTCTGCCTGCTTTTGGAGCCAAGTTATTTGCTCCGCCCTGCTTTTTCTTACCTCCTCTTCTCCTTTGATTAGGCCTACGGGCCTTATCATAGCCACCTTGGGCAACAAGGACAGTAGAGCGATTCGCCTCTTGGCGCTCTGCCTCTAACTCCAAATGACGCAATGTATCAATAAAATTTTTTATATTCTCATTATGGGTCAGAATTTGCTTCATTTGGTTCCATGTTTTTGGCAGGGAGTGAATAATTACTAAGATCTGCTGTTCATCAGTAAGATCATTTCTAGCAGCCTTAAGATCACGGATCATAGCTGACATCACCCTTAAGTGCTCAACCATAGTGTGCTTGGAATCCATCATGTATCCCTCAAATTTGAGGGTCAAGGCACGTAGCCTTGTGGTAGTAGTTCCTCTAAAAGACATTTTCAGCCTATTCCACATATCATTGGCTGTAGGAGAACTTTCAAACTCCCCAATAAGATCATTATGCATGCTGCTTAACATAGTAAAGTGCGTGCATCGATCTTTCTTTATCCAGTCCTGGTAGACTTCCATGTTTCGACGGTGTTGGGCACTATTGCCCTACTCAGGTGGGGTCATGACATTAGTCAAGGTCTCTAGAGCCTCTTGCTCATTTAGCAGGTGTTGAATTTTTCTATGCCATATGTCATAGTTGGTACCATCAAGCTTTTCACCCTTTGTAAGGTCAGCAATCACATTCTTAGAGGCCATCTACATTCAATTTGCGCAAGGTGACATTTAGCATACATTTTATATTTTATTATTTTGCTACCAGAAACCCAATTAAAAATATTATTCTATATTTACACTATGAGATAGAAAATTTCGCTAGGCTCATAATCATATCTAATTTATGTAAAATAGAAGTATATTTTTAGCTGATTTCGAGCAAAATAAATTTGAATTAAAACTAATTTAATTCATCCACACAATAATAATAATTGCTAATATAAAATGGACTCCAATTGAGTCTAATTGGCATTCTAGTACAACATGCTAAGGATAATTTCTGGATATATGAGTATGCTGCAAAAACACATCTCCTTACAAGGCTTCCCAAAAATTAATACATCATTTCTCAAAAAAGAGATTACATAGCTTGAATCAACCTACTACATCAATCTACTAGTAATAATTAAATAAATGGAGATGCCGTGCCAAAAACTTATATATCTCAAAATTATCTTTGTAAATTCCAAACATCACATAACACGTGTACTAGAATATCAATTCTATTAAGTACATCCAAACACAACATACATAACAATATAATGGGCTTTGTTGGATGACTTTACCACACCTCACCATAATGGGAGTGGGTATTTGGGTCTCACAATTTATGGGGATTAATATCAAATAAATAAAAATGTAACAAGTAATTATCCACATGATAATTAATGCATAAATAATCTAATACGACCCAAAAATATAATCCATACATAATACAATTGTTTCTAATTTTCAGAGCCTTTCCAAGAATTTTTTACATTTAAAATAAATTTTTTTACCAATTTTTGGGATAAAAAAACTAATTTTTTTATTTTTTTTTAAAGTCCCAAAAATATCAAAAATAGGTAAAAAAAATTCTCCAAAAAATAATTTTGACCCCCAACAGTATACTAAATACTAATTGTAATTTTAATCTCAAATATAGCTCCTGAAATTTTTTTTTAAATATTTAAATAGATTTTTTACACTTTTTCGTAATAAAAATTAATTTAAACTAATTTCCAGAAGCTAAAAAATTACAAAAAAGATATCACGGGGTCACAAATTCAGTGAGTGGGGCTCACTCTCCTGAGGTGTCAAAAAACAAGACCCGAAAGATGATGCATGCGCTCCCACACACCCCGCCGAGAGTGGGGGTCGCATTCCTCTACAATTCATCTTCTTCAAAAATAAATTTTGGCAATGACTTGCTGTCATATTTTAGAACCTTATATCTTATTCATTTTTTGACGAAAAATTATGTTCTATATATTATTGGAAAGCTCTCGCGACAAGGAATAATTCGATATAAATTTCATGCATAACAATTAAGGTTTTATAGATTGTATTAAAACCCAAAAAATCACATTAAAGTTGTGTTTCTTGAAAATTCAGAACTTTAAACTCAGATTTTTCACTAACCCAATGGTGGATCATCATGAAATTTTAAGGGCTACCTATTGGAAATATTTAGAACATATCCACCGTGGCAGATCGTTCAAAAAGTATTCAAATAATTACTGTTCAAATAATAGTCTATTAAAACCCAAAAATTCATGTGTTTTCTTAAAAAATTAGAACTTTAAACTCAAATCTCTCATTGATCCAATGGTGGATCGTCATGAAATTTTAAGGACTACCTACTGGGGATATTAAGAACATATCCACCGTAGCAGATCGTTCAAAAGGTATTCTAATAATTACCGTTTAAAAAACAGTCATGTAGATAAACCTTTTGATTCAAGTTATGCATGATCTAAATAATACTAATCATATATTCATGCATAATATCATCAAATTAACGAACACAAGTAAAATGGCTCTGATACCAATGAAGGAAATATATATAAAAACGGGTGTGAACCCGGTTACCTCTTTCAATCGGGTTCGCGAAAGCGGAAGATCTATACTTATGTTACGGCTTTCTGATGACCACTAGATCCCCACGGATGGAACTCTCTCGTCAATAGAATGGCTACAATACGAGTCTTCTATGTCTTTCCACAATCCAAGTCTAGAAGCGTAGATGGTAACCTCAGAAAAATCTCAGAGAGAACTTGGGAACCAGGAGAGTTTTTTTGATAAACAAAATATCTTTCCACACTTATACCACAACTATATCGTACGATAAATAGTTTCCTTGGTTCAAATCCAAAACCAACTAGATAATGATAAGAGTTTTAATCTTATCACAACTCTCATTCAAACTTTGTGGATGCCCCAGTGGCTATGGGCTCGAGTCTAACCCGACCCAATATCCAACAGTACCCATCAAGCATCAGGTCCAAGTCTACTACCACCCTCGTTTTACCCTTCTTCGGAACCTTTGGAACCGACGAGGAGGCGGGCTCAGAAATCGTTATGCCCTTCTTGGGCAGACCAGAGGTGGGTTCCTTGGTCACTGCACCTTTCTTGGGCAGCACAAGAGAAACAGAAGCAGAAGGCACCCCCCTTTTCTTGGGTGGTGCAGTAGAGGAGGGGACGGTAGTGGTCTTTCTCATCTTCTTTGACAAAGGATCTGCAGAAAGAGGAGGGTTTGCCACCCTCTTCTTCTTTGACGAACCCCAGTTGCTAAAAATAGTTTGCTGATGTCTTCAACAACATTCATTCATTGGGGCCATTAGGTTGCTCGGCTTAAGAATGGCTTTGAAGTCCCGGTTCTAGGTCTGAATGAGCCTCTTGTACTGATCTTTAAGGATAAGAGTAAAAGACGACCTCTTCTTGATGTTCTTGCCTGCACAAAAGATACCACAACAACAGTCAGCTAAACAATACAGAGGTAGGGGCGATAATAGAGCAAAGATTACAAAAGAAAAGGGGTCTCACCCATAAACCCCCTATTCCGGGGGAACGTAGAGATCTAGTCCTCAAGGTCTGCCACTTCCCATTCTCCACTAACAAAAAAATACCAATTTTTTTAAGATTTGTTGGAGGTCGGCACAAATGACAGAGGCCTAAAACCCTTGTCAAAAAACATGTAGTAGAGGTCCTCAGACTTCATGTACTTAAGATCCATTTTACTACGGATCAAGTCTATAGAGACCTCGACACTGTTCATATAACCTAAAACCATAAACCCTAACAGGTGTCTCTAACTGTTCAAGTTCAGGTCGGCGGGCAAAGGTTAAACCAACAGAAGAATTTTCTAAGCAATTTTGGGACAGGAAGACGCAACCCCATTTCAAACCAAGCAGTGTAAACACAGATCTCGCCTTCCCTAATATTTGAAGGATGATCTAAGTCACCAAGGGCCCTAAGGATGATATTTGGAGGAAAATCGAATTCCTCCCTTATGCTATCTAACCAAGAAGAAGTCGCAATGCTCTGTCAAACCTGAAGAGAGAGAGAAGCCCCAGATGACAAACACTCCTTACAGTCTAAGCTTGCTGGTTTAACAATGGCAGAATGCTTTATTTCTCCCAAGCACAAGAAAAGCAGTAAAAGAGGCGTACGAAGCTCCTTTCCCCATTTATATACATTCAGAAAATAGGGGCTACCAAGGCGAACCGTCGCGATGGTTTCAAGCAATGATAGCCTTAAAAGCCCAAAAAATCGACTGCACAATAAATAACGCACCAATAGTCGTCTTGAAAAACGAGACGACAGAACGCGTGACCTTTCGGAGACTCGTAAACCTTAGTTATGCCATAAGCTCAAACTAAAGCTTGGGGGGGGAGTAGTTGATATACCACAAAGCGACAGACCAATCCCCATGTGACACGTGTATCTACAGATCAATAAGGGCTCAGTCATCCAAAGCAATCCGAGCATTCAGAATAGACCTACAGAACTTAAAGGGCCAAGCATAAGCCTACAGAGCAGAGCTACGTTCTTACAGAGTCTACAGGTCTGAGCACGGACCTCCAGAGCACTTTCCATAATTTAGAGCTCGTCACCGCCTTTAATATCTGCCGAGCAGAGAGTAAGGAAACAGTCTTCTATAAGGAAACTACCACACACAATTATCTCTATTATTGCTATATTCAACAAGGTACCCGCTATCTCCGACGATCCAATCCCTATATTCATGGCTCCAAATCCTAATCAACTTGGGAAAGCCATTGGCTATATATAAAACCCTAAAGGTACGCTTTAGTTTTCATGCTCATTATTTGACTTTCAATTCAGTTTTATTAACTTAAGCATCGAAGCGGTTACTGCCGGAACCAATCCGGTGGTCCTCTGATCATCTTCTTGAGTGTTCTTCAGGTCGCGCAAGGTCAAAGTCAGCTACAACCAAAAAGTGCAACTTCATATATGAATGTATTTTTCTTTTTTAATATATTCATTTCAGAATGTTTAGATTTTACTGTATATTAGGATGATTGATACAAGTTTAAACAGGAATAAAATAACAAATAATACAGGTAAAAAAAAAACAACTTTTAGCGACGCACAAAATGCGTCGCTAAAAGCAAAGAAATCAATTTATAGCGACGCTTCATATTCGTCGCTAAAGATTTGCAAAACACTATTAGCAACGCACACCAAGCGTCGCTAAAGGTTGGATAAAATACAATTTGCGATGCACATTGTGCTTAGCTAAAGGTCAATATTAGCGACGCTCTTTGTGCGTCGCTAATGGTGACCTTTAGCGACATACAATGTGCCATGCATAATATTAGTGACGCCCATTCCCGATTATTAGCGACACCATATGTAAGTCGCTAATAGTTACCTTTAGCGACGCATAGAGGTTTGTACGTCGCTAATAGTGTTGGCGACACGACCTTTAGCGACGCTTGTTGCGATGCCCATTTGTGCGTTGCTAAAGAGATTTAGCGACGCATATGACTACTATTAGCGATGCATGTGCGCGTCGCTAATAGTGTCTTCTCCTGTAGTGATCCAATCATGCTCACATATAAGGATAATTAAATAAGAAAATGAATGGAGTTAACTTACCACCTTAGATAGTTAGCCATACATCACAAACCTAATAATCAAGGTGTGATAATGAAACAAATTCACAGTACACAAACCTAATAAATGATCCATTCTTTAAAATATTTATTCCTCATGTCCAGAACTTTCACATAAATTTTTCAAAATTAAAAATAATTTTTCTGTAATTTTTAATTCAATTTTGTCTTAAAATTTTTTTTTAAAGCTCAAAAATTATAAAAAATAAGTAAAAAATTCACCCAAAACTATTTTAGGCTCATAATAGTGTACACAACACTATTTTATAATTTTGAACAATACTATAGCTCACTGAAATTTTTTAAAAATTATTTAATCATATTTTTAACATTTGTTTTGGATAAAATATTAATTTTAATATAATCCTAGAAGCTTAAAAATTACATAAATATATATATATATATATATATATATATATATCTATAGGGCTTACACAGTGTGGAGAAGCCTCATTGTTCGGAGGTGTCGAAAACATATGGCCAAAACATGCCTCACGCCCCCAACACACGTAACATTTTTTCAGACTGTAAATTAATTTTAAAATACCTTCACAAGTCCAAAAATTACACAAAATATATTTTTAGGACCTACAGTGGATGGGCGAGGCTCACTCTCTAGAGGTGTCAAAAAATAAGCCCCGAAAGATGATATACGCGTTTTCATGCGCTCCGCCGAGAGTGCAGGTTGCATTTTCTCTAAATCATCTTCTCCAAAAATAAAGTTTGGCCTTGGCTGCTATCAAACTTTGAGACTTTATACACTACAAAAAAACCTACTTTTAGTGACGCACATTATTAGCGACGCACAAATGCCTTTTAGCGACGCACCAACAGGCATCGCTAATAATACGGAAAAAAATTAAAAAAAATTAGCTTCCCGCCTGAAAAAAAAAGGGGGAAACTATTAGCGACGCCCACGTGGGAATTAGCGACGCACGCCTGAGCGTCGCAAATAGTTGGGTACGATAATTAGCGACGCTCATTTGGGTTATTAGCGACGCACAGTGTGCATCGCTAATAACTCCTTATATTTACTTCCATTTTTCGCGCTCTATCTCTCTCTCAGACGGTCTTTCTCTTTCTCTCTCTCTCTCTCTCTCTTAGGCGCCATTTCCATCGCTTTGTTGGGTTAAAAACTAAAAAGGGAAAGGGGGAGCACATCGGGGAAGCATACGACGCCCAGGTAGGCCACTATCCTTTCTCTTCTCTCTCTCTCAAACTCAAATCTATTTCATTGTGCTTCGATTGTTGATCTGGCGTGCTTGGATTTTGCTCCAGTCTGGCTAGGATGCTTGTGTTTGAATCACATATTTCATTTCCATTAGAAAAAAATGCAAACCTAATAAGATTAAAATAATTTTAGGTAGATGGATGGTCACTGCTAAATGGCTCCTTTGGTTTCTGATCAAACACTGGATCCACTATATATCCATACACACACACACACACACACACACATATATATATATATATATGCATGTGCCCCAATTTGATTGTTACTGATCACAGTCCTAACAAATTCAATGTTTTGTGATGCTATCAATTGATTTCCTGAATGTTAAAAATTACTCTTTCTGATGTTTTGAATGGTCAAAGGATGATTCAGATATTTTATTTAATAATCAAAATTCTCTCAATTTTATAAATTAAAAAAAAAAAGTTCAAAAGATTAACCTGATTTTTTTCTCAATATATATATATATATATATATATATATATATATATCTTTTGATTTTTTCTCAATATATAAATATATATATATATATATATATCATACAAAACCTTGATTTATATAACTTTTTAATTTATATATTTACCCCCTGTACGTCTAAAAGTTAACACTTTACTTTTAATTTAATTTTAATTTGATCCCTCAATGAAATTTTTATATATTTTTTTACTATTTTTGTATAATTTTAAATTTTTTAAAAGTCTTTTTCTTTGATTGAACTTCATGTCTAATTTATAAATTTGTTTATATCAATAAATTGTGTTTTTTATAAAAAAAAATATTATTAATCAAAATTAAATTTATATACTTTTATTATATACAATCTTAATCTTCACCATAGAAATACTGTCCAAACACAAAAGGAGCACAGAATTTTTTTTCAAACAATAATTTAAAAAGTAGTGAATAAGAAATTATACAATAGATCATTCTATAGTTATATATGCATGTGTATGTATTCATATGTGCGTTTGTGTGTGTATATATATTTATAGTAATTAATCCGGAAAATTTAATTAGGGGAGGCCAAGTTAAAAGTATTAAAATTCAAAAACATTCATATGAATATATTAAAAAAAACTAAGAAGGACCAAATCCTATTTCATTAAAATTTTTTAATAAAATTAATAATAAAAAATATAATATTAAAATTTTTGAAGAGGCCATGACCTCACTTGTCTCCCCTTAAATCCATCACAGTACGCATACCGAATAGAAAAGTACTTACAATAAATAAGAACTAAAATGTAGAGAATAAGAAACGATTCAATATTTCTGCTTTTAGAGAGTATTTCATGAGTTTTGTTACATAATATGACGAATTTTTTTATTTTAATATTTTGTGATATATATGTGAGTTTGACTATATTACTAAAATCAAAGAGATTACTAAATCAAAGAAGAACTTCTCTTCTTCTATAACTATAGAGTAATGCTTTTTTTTTAATGCATTGGTTAAAGGATATTCTGGAACAGCTTATACATACTAAACTAAAGTCCTCTCTCCACAAGAAACAATAGCATATCTGTTTGATTTAAAGAGCACCCTCTCTTGTACACACAAGATGCATGAAATTAAATAGGAAATCAAATTCATTGTAACATTGCTAATTAACAACATACCATGACAACATGTCATTGGGAGGGCAAACCACTAAGGTGGTACACCAGTCCCAATGAATACTTTCTCGACAAAGAAGCTTGAGGAACGAAAACATAAACCCTAGCCTATATATAGAATGTCTTAGTACACCACTCCTAAGTTTTAAGATATTTATGTCATTCTCGTTGTATTGAACTTGCAACTTATACAATGTCACTACTATTTTTTGAATTACATCTTAGCTATCTTGCAACAATTGAAGTAGACCACGAATACCCTTAGATTTTGCACGCGCGTATGCTAGGATACAATTAATTTGCAATTTGCTGCAAACAAAAAACCTACAATATCTGAAGAAGAATATAAAAGAAAGCTTCAATAGCTTTAACGATAAGATAATATTTCTATTCTAAATGTGCCAAATGACCTAAATTCTAGTACTTGTGTATGTCTTTTTGTGCCTTTTAGTATGGGTTTGCACCCCCTAACCAGTACCCATTTAATCAAGCGTACTTCTAGACGCCTAATCAAGATGAAAAACACCACTTTTCTCTGGAAATGAGCAAAAGATTATGCTAAGAAAGCGTTCTCTGTGCCTACAACCTGAGACCCACACTTGCACCATCATACAAATTGTTTGCTCAACATAAGTATTACCTATGTGTTATGCAACAAGTATACTGTTAAACCATCTCGACCTAATCTTTTTTTATTGTGTACATTATTCTAGGCTTTTTATTAATCCTTAAGAAAAGATAGTTTAACATGTACATGTTATGTTAGTGTTTATCAACCCACTCCATCCTGTGTATTTCTGCAAAAAAAAAAAAAAGTTCTTAGGCTAGGTTTGAACTTGCTTTCTTTGAGAATAATAAAAATACACAAAATTAAAATGTTTAGCCTTGAACATAAAGCTAGGTTTTGACAAAACAAAAATCCATATTTTTTAAGAAAGCATTTAATAATATTCTCCCATTATATTTTAGAAGAAACGAAAAGATATTAAACAATAAAAAAACTAGACCGATCTCCATAGATTTGACATTCTCAAATCAAAGCTAATTAGGATGCCACAATAGACAAGTTTTGAAGTAGCAATCCTAAATGATTAACTAGAGACATTTCACTTATCTTTTAAGATTAAATAGAAAATCTATAAATAAATAAGAAAATTATATGTGTTCATTCAACATGTATTTTTCCATGGCCGTGTTTTTTCCCCTCTTGTGTTTCATGTATGTGGATAGATGGCCACTATAATTTATCCTAAGTCGTCACCAATTAAATTTCATTTTCGATACCACTGATTGGATGTCTCTTCTCTGTTTTGACTGTCATACTTGCCAACTAGGTGAAAATATGTCTTCTTCTCCAATGGAAAGGGAGCTTCTTATTTCCAGGCATTTCTTCAAGGTCATGATGCCTGGTTTCCTTACAGAACTTGTATGTTCTCTCTTTCTCTCTCTCTATATATATGTATGTATATTTGTGTTTGTGTGTGTGTGTGTGTGGTCAGTCCAAGTGTCTTTTCTCTTCTTAATATAGCAACATTTCATAGTGACTCACACATTCTAATATAGTTTTCTGAAATTCAAATTTGCACAGCTCATTCCACTAGCTTTTTGTAGAAAACTAGGTGAAGTAAAATCGGAAGAAGCAATTCTAACAAGTTGTCAAGGGACATGGCATGTTAAAATTGGTAAATGTGCCGAAGGATTTATTTACTTCCAAGAAGGTTGGGATAATTTTGCGCAACACCATGCCCTCTATCTCGGAGATTTTACAGTATTTGAGCATATAGGAAACATGCATTTCAATGTGTGTGTGTTTGATTCAAGTGCTTGCGAGAAAGAGTTTCCACTGGAGTCAGATCGTGAGATAAAAAGGGAACCCCTTGACCCTGATGAGATCATAGAAGCTTCAACTTCTAGAACAAAAGGTATTCCACATGCAACACCAGATACCATTATATTCCTCTTTTATATAAATATTATACGTTGCACCATAGTTTACACACACACACACGAACTTACGGCACTCGGTTCGGATGCCCGGTTTGAAACTTATGCAAGTTTCAGCTCCAAAAAGGTCCATTTTGGGGTTTCGATAGACCAAAATGCCGGATATCGGCCTAAATACACCTAAACCCCATCAAACACCTCAAAAATGATAAAATAAACTTGCACAAACTTAACGCACTCAGTTCGGATTCCCGGTTTGAAACTTATACAAGTTTCAGCTCCAAAAAGGCCCATTTTGGGGTTTTGACAGACCAAAATGCCGGATATCGGCCTAAATACAACGAAACCCTATCACACACCTCAAAAATGATAAAATAAACTTGCACAAACTTACGACACTCGGTTCAGATGCCCGGTTTGAAACTTATGCAAGTTTCAGCTCCAAAAAGGCCCATTTTGGGGTTTTGACAGACCAAAATGTCGGATATCGGCCTAACTACACCAAAACACCATCACACACCTCAAAAATGATAAAAATAAACTTTCAAGAACTTACGGAACTCAGTTCGGATGCCCGGTTTGAAACTTATGCAAGTTTCAGCTCCAAAAAGGCCCATTTTGGAGTTTTGACAGACCAAAATGCAGGATATCAGGCTAACTATACCGAAACTCCATCACACACCTCTAAAATGATAAAATAAACTTGCACGAACTTACAGCACTCGGTTCGGATGCCCGGTTTGAAACTTATGTAAGTTTCAGCTCCAAAAATGCCCATTTTGGGGTTTTGACAGACCAAAATTCCGGATATCGGCCTAAATACACTGAAACCCCATCACACACCTCAAAAATGATAAAATAGACTTATGCTACTTTATGAAGTTCTTACTATTGATGCATGCAAAAAAAAAAAAACTATTCACATTCTATGTTCATATATATTTAATAATTGTTCTAATATATATCATTTGATCTTTATTTCAGATTGATCGAGATTATTGCCGTGCCGTCCTTATGTTTTACATCGGAACTTGTTATTTTTATTTTTTTCTTTTCTTTTCATGGACATGTGTAGTTACATTAATTAGGAGACAATTTTTAATTTTTCTATTTATTGTTAAATTGTACTTTTACAAATGTACATTTTTTGGAGACAATTGTTAATTTTTCTTTTTTAATATATTTATTTCAGAATGGTTGGATTTTATTATATATCGGGATGGATGATTGATACAGGTTTAAACAGGAATGAAACAACAAAGAAAACAAAGCAAATATGGGTTTTTTTTATTTAAAAAAAAAACTATTAGCGACGCGCACTGAGCGTCGCTAAAAGTCACCATTAGCGACGCTCAGTATGGACGTCGCTAAAAATCACTATTAGCGACGCACACTGCGCGTCGCTAAAGACTACTATTAGCGACGCTCAGTGTGCGTCGCTAATAGTGACTTTTAGCGACGCACACACTGAGCGTCGCTAATGGTGACTTTTAGCGACGCTCAGTGCGTCCTTGTGTAGTTTTTGTGACGCGCATACCCAATTTTTAGCGACGCTCATTGTGCGTCGCTAAAAGTCACCATTAGCGACGCACAAAGGGATATGCGTCGCTAATACTATTAGCGACGCCACTATTTGTGACGCCTTAGCGACGCACGTTTGTGCGTCGCAAAAGACCTTTAGCGACGCTTAAGGCCACTATTAGCGACGCATGCATGCGTCGCTAATAGTGCCTTTTGTTGTAGTGATATCTCACTCATTATTTAACGAAAAATTGTGTACCATATATCGTTGGAAAGCTTTCGCGACAAGGAACAATTCAATATAAATTTCATGCATAATAATCAAGGTTTTACAGATCGTATTAAAACCTAAATGATAATATTAAAGTTATGTTTTTCTTAAAAAATCAGAACTTTAAACTCGGATTTCTCACAGATCCGACGGTGGATCGTCATGAAATTTTAAGGACTATATACTAGATTTATAAAGAACACATCCACTATGATGGATCGTTCAAAAGATGTTCTTATAATAATATTTTAAAAATCAGCCGTGTGAGTTAAATACATGGTTTTTTTTTTATAATAAATACTCATGCATACAACACATATATCTGTGAACACAAGCCTATGGCTCTGATACTAATGTAAATATTTAATGCACATATCATGTATACGGGTTAAGTCATATCTGACTGCAGAAGATACTCGTAAATCGTATATTGCTTGTTGTTGCACTACAAGAAATAGGGTTTTTAGCGACGCGCGTTATTAGCGACGCACATGTGGGCGTCGCAAAAATCCATTATTAGCGACGTACACCATGTGTGTCGTTAAAAAAAGGCTTTCTAGCCCATAAAAAAGGGCACCAATCTTTTGGTGACGGGCACAACGTTATTAGCGACGCACATGTGCGTTCCCAAACTTAGCAACGCCCACGAGTGTCGCTAATAGTTAAATTATTAGAACGATGTCGTGTTAGGCATGATTTTGCAACGCACAATGACTCGTTAGCGACGCTCACTGGGTGTTGCTAAAAAGCTCCTTTTTTTATGCGACCCCGACCTCTAGTTTCTTCTTTTCCCTCTGGAACGGTTGCGATCTCTTTTTGCTTCTCTCGATATCAATCATCTCCGATTTCTCTATCTATCTCAGTCGTTCTCTTTCTCTCTTTGTATCGTGGATATCAGTCTCTCTTTCTCAAATGTGAGCTCGTTTTTTGCTGCCGCCGATTGCCACAACTGTAGTTCCCTTTGCTGCCACCAACGAGCGCCGAACTTAAGGTTTTACCACTTACCCTCTCTTTTATTTTTTGGAATATGGCTATTCATGTATTGATGCAACTTTGTTTTTTTCTTGTTGGGTTATATACCATGGAAAACAAGAAGGAAAAGAAAATATGAGAAAAAGAAAATATGCCTATTCATGTATTGATGCAACTCTGTTATATTTTGCATGTGTGTATAGTGGTTATCTTGACTTTGATTATTGTGGTTTTATTTCTTTTTGGTGATATTTATATTCTGATAATTTGTTGGCAGTAGGTATGTTGAGGGAATTTTTTTTTTTTCCTTCTTGGTAGTGGGTATTTATATTCTAATAATTTTTTTTTTCTTCTTGGTAGTGGATATGCAATTCTGATAATTTGTTGGCAGTGGGTTTGTCAATTATAGGGTATCGCTAGCAATGTCATAATAGTTTGTCAATTAATTTGACAGAAATTTGTTGAACTTAAGTCATAAATCAAATGTTTTTATATAAATAATTAGTAAAAATTCTTAATTAATTTTATAGCCAAGTGCATCAATTAACCACACTAATTTAAAAATACAAATAAAATAAAGTACAATCCCAGCAAAAAGAGTCACTCAAGGAGTTGGAAAATTGTTAGAGATATGATTCATATTCTTGTAATAAGTGAAACTAGGTATATAGGTTTTATATGCTGAGTGTAGCGAATAAATTTGAAGTTTTCATATTAATAAAAACTACTTCTCTTTAAAGATAGCTTTTTTGCGACGCACAAAGACATTATTAGTTTTTTTTTTTTTTTGTTTTAGTTGCCAAGTAATAAGAGTTCTTGAGTCCGATAGATTGAGAGATCAACTAGATACACCTGACCTATTAAGTCAGTTAGTGGTTTTCGGTAGCAATTGATTTGCTTTTGTTGGTTAAGTTGTTATTATCAGGTGCTAAGTAAATAATTCTTGATGAATGAGCTTAATTAATAGATAAAAATTGAAAGTTAGGTGCTTTTACTTGTTATCAACCAAGATCAATATACTTGTTATCAACCAAGATCAATATGTTTTGTATTGGCATTTTCAATGCTATTGTTAATATTTTTTTAAAGCAAAACTCTGTTTGAAAATCAGAGTTTGCCCTTACACTAATGAATTTTTTAATTGCATTCATGTAAGTTTAGCCCTGTTCGAGAGTCATTTTCATCACATGTGAATCTTGTCAAGAAATTTATTCGCGATTGGGCTCATGTGTATGAAAATCGATGAATTGTCTAGAAAGGACAGTTTGGGAATGCATAAATCTGCATTGCAATCAATAGCGCATATGCTTGAATATTTCACTATGATAAAATTTCAGTACGGTCTCTTATTTTTCTCTGGGTATATATTTAGGCGTGCTAACGTCTCGTATACTTGGAGAACCATGGGGAGATGCTGCCAAAATTTTTTTCGAGTGGAATCAAGCATTTGATTTGCTGCTGATTGCAATGTAGATTGTGCATTCACGAATGGGATAGGACCACCTTACCGTTTAGAGAGAAGTTAGAGGTGATAGGATTCATGTTTCATATTTATAACGAGTATCATTTTTTACTTGTATTAGGTAGATGAAAATGGATAAGAGTTGGATAGACTTGAGAGGCAGGCATTTGCTAAGAGTTGGATAGACTTGAGAGGCAGGCATTTGCCAAGGTATGTGGAAGGGATCAAAGATTTTATTGAGTTTGCTCGTGCATATACAGATGGGAGATGTTATGACATGGAATTTTTTTTTTATTATTTTTCTTTGTTAATATTATTATTATTATTATTATTATTATGGATGAATGTAAGTATGTAATGTGTATAATATATACATGGATGTATGTATATATATATATATATAATTTAAATTATTTAGTGTGTATATGTGTATACATGTGAGTGTGTGTATTTAAATGTGTAAATATATATGTATATATAACAGATGTGTGTGTGTGTGTGTATGTGTGTGTGTTGTACACGGCTGTGTGTGAGTGTGTGTGCATGTGTTGAGTGTTACACACTCAATGGGGAGTGGTGTGGCAGGCAGTGGCTGGTGGAGTGTGGAGGGAGGATTCAGAGCATGGGAGGGGCAGTTCTGAGCAGTGAGGTTAGGTTTAGTCTTAGGGAGAGAGAATGGACTTTATATACGTAATTGTGTGTGTCGGTTGGAGAAAAAGAAAAGAGAAAGAAAGGCAGAGGAGATAAGAAGGAGAAATAGAGGCTAAGAAGCAGAGACAAGGCAAAGAGGAAACACCATTATTGAGGTAAACACCTCAACCCATTTACTTTCTCTCTCTAGCAAATCTCACTCATACATGATCTGTTTTGTGCTATATTAATTAGATTTAAATTCTTGAGTCTTATAGCATGTGGAAAATGGAAAAGAATGCAAAAGAAACCAACCGAAATAGTTGAGAGAAGAGAGAGAAAAGTGGGTCACAAGCTACGGCCATGGGGGATTGGTTTGATATTTCATGTGTTAAATTAGATGTGGGTGATAGGAAAGTAACCCCCTAAAGTGTAGAAATCATTGGAGTTGGAATCAACCAAAACCAGCGAAGGAAAATGGAGAAAAATGAGTTGGCCGGAGAGTTGACCGAGGTTTTGACCCTCTATTTCGAGAAGATGGGGAAGGTTTTGAGGGAAATGGAGGTTGGGGGTGAGATCTACATGAAAAGGGGGAGAGAATCACATTTTTAAAACTTGAAAAACTCGTCGGAGATCGGTCGCCGGCGCCAGAGAAGGCGCCGGAACCCTACTGCTACTTCGCCGGAAAGTCGGGGAAGAAGGGGGTGACCGGGTCGGGTTCCGGGTCCGGGTCGGGTCCGGTTCGGGCGGGGCTGAACCGCCCCTGCCACGTGTCGCGCTGATGTTTTAAATTAAAAAGGGATCGGGTCTGTTTGGTTACAGACTTAAGAAATCAAAAATTTAAATTGAAATAGGAACAGGGATATCCTATCCCTGTTCTGGATAAGTCCCTGTTTGGGTAATCGAATTGGGAATAGTAAATTTTGATTAATTACAATTTTGACCTTGAACCTTTTGAAAATTGAACCTTAACCCAGAACTTTAAGAAATCTGATTTTGAACCCCAGAACTTTGATTAATTATGTTTGACCCCCCATGAATAAAATATTAATAAATTATTAATTAAATTAATTAATTAATTAATTAATTTAATTAATTAAATATTCAAAAATATCCCGGAGTCCAAATGGGACGAGTCATTAGTGTATTTTGACTATCTCGACCATTCTGAAACCAATGGCAAGGTCCATTTTACGAGACGGGATCCCAAAAAATAAAAGACCCGCAGTAACTTTTAAAATTACAAAAATGCCCCTGAATTGAAGTGCAGTCAAACGAACTCCGAATTAGGTAAACAAATAGTGAAACTTTATTATCTCGAACATTTCGGACTCAACCATGGAGTTCGATTTGTGAAAAGAGGTCACGAAATGTAAGGACACGTGTAAAGTGCAAAATGACTGTTTTGCCCTTTTGAACCCCGGTGTTCGAATCGAGTTCTACGAAAACCTAAACTTATTTTCTTCAACGTTCTAGAACCAATGATAGAGTTTAATTTAACAGAATAGAAACCTATGAATTAAAGGCATAAAAATTTGATGGATAGTATAAATTCAAATGACAATAGACTGAGCTGTAATTTATGCTTTTAGGGACACCGACAGGCAAGGAGAAGACAGTCCGATCCTTCCACATTCTCACTACGTTACGAGTGTAGTTTGCTTGGGTTGTGACTGACCCGTCAGGTATGGTGTTTTGCTAATGTTAGAAATGAAATTAAGTTAGGAATATTTGTGAATGACTGGAATGACTTATGTGCTTATGTGGAATGTGTTTACTTGATGATTTAGGGTCGATTGTTCACATGCTTGTTTGTCACTTGTACTTTATGAAAATTTAGTGAATGAATGTGAATCATGACATGTGTTTAAGTTGATAACATGAGATATGCTTGCATATGGAACTGACTGATGATTTATATGTTATTGTTCGAGCATGCTATGTTATTGATAACCATGTTCATTGAGATTGCATTGGCATATTGGCATATGATGAATCCTTTGAGAACATAGTGTGGATTGAGCATTGCATTATAAGGGTGTAAATCCTGTGGTGAAAAACCCAAAATTGGCCATTGCATCGGGGAGTACCCGGAAACGAGACATGGGTGTGACATAGAGTTGTGCATGGGTGTGTCACGCATACCATCCGGATATATTACTGCGATGCTTGAATGTCATTTAGAAATAAATGTACACTTCGCACATGCCACGCCTTAGCTTTATTTCTTGCATTAGCACTTCATCATACCAGCAGTTGAGCTGACCCATTCGTGGGCAACATTTTCATATGAGGACCCTCCAGCTACTTGAGACCCAGTGATGCTTTGATAGGAGGAGACACTTGTTATATTTTGGTCCGTGGGACCCATGTTTTGTAATGTAAGGGCTTAAGCCCGAATGACCTATGAACGATGTATTCATGTTGTCTTATGTATTGATGGGGATGGACTCATGTTTAGTGGATTTATTTTCCTTGTCCTTTTATTTATTTTATTTTCTGTCTCGTCAGTCGCGCCTCGGGTTTGGTCAGAATTCGGGGCGTGACAGGAGAAATAGGATAAGATGTCCATGTAGAAGGTGCAATAATAGGGATTATATGCACATAGATGAGGCCAAAGAGCACTTACTCGAACACGGGATGGACAAGAGGTATACGTGTTGGGAATTTCACGGGGAACGCCATGACGTACGAGTGGTATTTGATGATGAAGAAGAAGACGACGATGATGACTTTGGTGATAATGTTGGGGTTGGTTACGAAGGCTTGCCACAAATGCTGGCAGACTTGCAAGGGGCTACAATTAAGGCGAGTAGTCACAGGAGTGACATGGGACCATCGACCGCGTTTGAGTCATTGTTAAGGGAAGCAAGGTAGCCGTTATGTTCGGGTTGTGATAAGTTTTTGAAACTGGAATTTCTCGTGAAACTCCTTCATATTAAGACCATCAACCGTTGGAGTAACAAATCAGTTAATATGGCCATTGAATTGATTAAAGTAGCGCTTCCTACTAGGGAGACCCTTCCGAAATCATATTATGAGGCGAAAAGAATATTAAGAGATTTGGGCCTCAAGTATATTCCCATATATGCTTGCAAAAATGATTGCATGTTATTTTGAAAGAAGACTGAACAATGTAAGGAGTGTACAGTGTGCCACAAACCCAGGTACGAGTTGAATGAAGGAAAGAGCAAGACAATTCCGCACAAGGTTTTGAGATATTTTCCCTTAAAATCGAGGCTACAAAGGTTGTACATGTCTCAGAAGACGACAGAAGATATGCAGTGGCATAAGAAGAAACGTGTTACTGAGGAAAATGTATGTAGGCATCCAGCAGATTCACAAACTTGGGCTGAGTTTGATACAAATCACGAATGGTTTGCAAATGAGCCGCTTGATGTACGACTTGGGCTAGCTAGCAACGCTTTCAATCTGTTCGGTAACATGAGTAATGCCTACAGCATATGACCAGTGTTACTTGTACAGTATAACTTGCCACCGTGAAAATGTATGAAAGAACCATTTATCTTCATGTCGTTGCTTATTCCAAAGCTGAAGTCTCCTAGTAATGAAATTGATGTGTACTTGCGTCCTTTAGTGGACTAGTTGAAGGAATTGTAAAAGGTGGGAGTGAAGGCATACGATGTCTCTAAGAATGAGACATTTCAATTGCATGCAGTGTTACTGTGGACCATAAATGGCTTTCCAGCATACGGGAACTTGTTTGGGTGGAGCACTAAGGGATATCTGGCATGTCCGGTTTGCAATAAGGATGCATGTTCCTTACATTTGTCCAATGGGAAGAAGATATGCTACATGTGCCATGGTCGTTTTCTACCGCCATCACATGGCTGGCGAAATCGGCAGAAGCATCTATTTGATGGAAAAATTGAGCGCAAATTGTCACCTCCATTGTTGTCTGACAAAGACGTGTTGGCGCAATTTGCACTCATCCAACCAGTGAGGTTTGGGAAGATACCGGGTACTAAGAAGAGGAAGTGTACTAATGTAGACTTAAATTGGATGAAGAAAAGCATATTTTTTAATTTTTCGTACTGGGAGACCCTTAAGTTGAGGCACAATTTGGATGTTATGCACATCGAGAAGAACATCTGTGATAATGTGCTGGGAACTTTAATGAACATTAAAGAGAAGACGAAGGATACTGTTAAAACCCAATTAGACTTGCAGGAGCTGGGAATAAGGAAAGAGTTGCACATAATACGTAGCGGTGATAAATATCTCGTGCCTCTTGTACAGTATACGTTATCATCTGTAGAGAGAATGAGGATTTGTGAGTGGTTTAAATCGGTGAAGTTCCCAGATGGATACGCATTGAATATATCTCGGTGTGTAAATGTTATAGATGGGAAAATATCCAGATTGAAGAGCCATGACTGCCATATCCTTTTACAACGACTTCTTCCGGTTGCACTACGTGGATATTTCACCGATGACATAACGACTACATTGACTGAGTTGAGCTACTTCTTTAGAGAATTATGTGCGAATACGTTGAATGTGGAAGTACTTGAAAAGTTCGAAAAGGATGTTGTCGTGATCCTCTGCAAGTTGGAATAGATTTTTCCTCTAGCTTTCTTTGATGTAATAGTCCACTTAGTTGTGCATTTGCCTCTTGAGGCAAAAATTGACGGACTTGTCTAATACCGTTGGATGTATCTAGTAGAAAGGTACATTTAATTTTATGAATTTTGTTATCTATCCATCCTAACTATTTTAACCTATAACTAATTAATTATCAAAACACATATTTGCACACATTGAAGCAATATGTGCGTAACAAAGCACGACCGGAAGCGTCAATTGTTGAGGCTTACGTTAATACTGAATGTCTCACCTTCTGCTCTATGCTTCTTGAAGATATTGAGACAAGGTTTAATCGTCAAGAGCAAAATTCTGATAGATGTCCAAGGCAGCAACGAACTGGCCTTACGGTGTTTAATCAGAATGTGCGACCAATAGGTGGCCGTATATATAAATGGTGTCATCCTCAAGACTTGGAAAGAGCCCACTACACCGTGCTCAACAACTGCGATGAGACATTGCCATATTTTAAGTAAGTTTATCGAAATCATTGCAATACTACGTTAGTACATAAATATAAGTTATATATAACATATCTCATCTTATGCAGTGAGCATATGATCGAGCTTCAAAGAGAACATGTAGCAAGTTTTAATATAGAGCAAAGACAACAAAATTTGTTTCCAAAGTGGTTCGGAGAACATGTACGAGAAGGTTTCAATTAATTGTAATTGTATTAGTTAATGCATTGTATTCAATTAATTTTGTACTTGTACTGAATTAATAGATAAATTTGTTACACCACCAACAATCTCCTAAGGCGTACGATCAATTATATTCCTTGGCATGTGGTCCTGATCAAAGGATATCCCGCTACACCGGTTTAATTGTTGATGGTGTTCGATTTCACACGAGGGAACGTGAGGTCATTCGGCAAACACAAAATAGCGAGGTCCTTGTTCAGGGAGATGGTGACGCATGATAAACTGTAAAGTACTACGGTGTTTTACAAGACATCATACAGTTACATTATTGCTACGGTCATTCTGTATATATTTTTAAATGTGATTGGTGGGATGTAAGTAATAAAAAGACTGGAATGCAGATCGATAAATACTTCATAAGTGTTAATACGTCACGTACGGCATTTAAAGATGATCCATATGTTTTAGCATCTCAAGCAAAACAAGTTTTCTATTTGAAGGACCCAAAAATAAGAGGTGATTGGCATGTTGTCCAAAAAATAAAAACTAGAAATATTTATGATGTCCTAGAAATTGGCGAGGGAGATGAAGATTTGGAGAGGATTAAGGAGGCACTACAAAAAGAGTTCAAACTGCCCAAGATGGTGTTGTCCGGCATAATCAGGAAGATGTTATTTCGTATCGGTTGAATAAAACTGATGTAGAACCAGATCATGTCGTAGCTTCCGACGTCACCAATACCACACAATTAGATTTGAGGGATGCAACGTTCATTAATAATGATGATGACGAGGACAGTGATTTTGATGATGACACATTGTTAGAGTATTGTACCGAGAATGAAGAAATTTCAAGTTCAAATGATGATAGATATTCAAATGAATAATTGTAATAGTTGTTACATGTGTTAGTATTAAGTGTAATGGTTTTCGGCTTTTATAATGTAATGGATATTCAATTTTATGATGTAATGAGTAACTATTTTTACTTCGATAAGGATTTTAATTTTTATGATTAAATAGAAACAATTTTATTTTTAAACTTTATTTGTAGTTATGGTTGGACCAGGTTCATGCAGACGCGCAGTTATGCAGGACCCATCGACCCCTTCCCCCTCATCTGCAGGGTTGACCGATCCTGCCGTCGATGGTATACATAGTTTCCATTTTTATTAATGATTACATAAATATGGTACTAATTGTTTCTATTTTGTTTCTTCTAAAGCTTCCGCCACCGCCCCTAGACAAGGGCGTGGTAGGTCGAAGAATCGTAGCTTGCAAGTTCAGATGGAGGCAGGGGGGCGCACCCCTTCGGATTGAGATACCTCCGAGCTTGTTGAAGCCCGTTGTTGGGTGGGCACAGTAGTTCATTACAAAAGTCGGCATCATTTGCCAGCCAAGCGCCCCACTCCACGTTAGTGACAAGAGTCAAGTCACTGACGCGGAGAGACGAGATATTCATGTGCATATCCAGGTATGTCTTTTATTATTATGTTCAACTAAATTTTAACATATGTTATGCTATAATGTTTTGACAATGACATACTTTTACAGGAGAAATTTGACATCGATCTCCACCTGCCTTATGTCGCGAAGGCAGTTGACCGTTACTTAAGAACCCGTTTCAGGGACTACCGACATAGGCTCCACATGCACTACGAGGCAGAGGTGGCAGCCGGTAGAGAGCCTCAAGACAGACCCTACAGAGGGTGGAGGATTGGATTTTACTATGCGACCGGTTCGCTAGTGACGCATTCCAGGTAAAAATTGTCAAAACTACTTTTGTTGTATGATGAATCATTGTCATTTATACTAACCTTCTTTGTTTTGGCCAAGTGTAGGAACTTAGTAAGAAAAATAGCGAGAGTAGAAGCAAGCAAAATGTGACCCACTGTGGTGGATCACGTTCTTTTGTTAGGTATAGGCATGAGATGGTAAGTTAATAAATGTATCAATTTCTTATTGTATAATGTATTCATGAAATCAATCTTCACAAGCTACTATTTATTTACTGCAACGAGACCAAGAGATCGGTGCACCACCCAGCCCCATTGAGTTGTGGCACAAGACGCACTACAATCCCAATAAGGGCTGGAGTGGGCCTGAAGTTCAACGGCTTTATGTAAGTTGGAAAAGATTTATATACCACTATTACGAATTTAATATTAATATAAAATGTTTAAAAGTAGTAACATATATTTATGTTTTTTTAAGAGGAGATGGTCGAGATGCGTGTTCGGCCGACCTCTGAGGGTGAGCAACCGCTAACCGATGACTAGATATGAGAGACTGTTCTGGGCAAGAGGCGCGGATATGTGCGTGGCTTAGGGAGTAGGATAGAGCCGACGTCATCGTCCTCTACCGTCGAGAGCCATGCTAGGTTTCATGCAACCACCCAGAGAGCTGAGGCAACTGAGAAACTGAATGCAGAGATAAGGGTTGAGATGACAGAGCTCAAGGAACGGCAGGCCCAGATAGAGGCTCTTATACAGACAATACTCAGCCAGCAGGGAGGCTCTGATCAACCTTGGTAAGTTTTTAAAATTGTTTACTTTGGTACATTTATTATTTATAAAAAATGTTACGTAAAAAAGAAAAATATTTTGGCCTAATGGCCTACAAACTGCATGACACTTCACTTATGAAAATAGGCTTGCACGAACTTATTTAATTTTATAGGGATGTAAGTTTCAGCTCTAAAAAGGCCCCTTTTGGGATTTTGACAGACCAAAATATTGGATATCGGCCTAACTACACCTGAATCCCATTACACACCTCAAAAATGATAAAATAGACTTGCACGAACTTACGGCATTCGGTTCGGATGCCTGGTTTGAAATTTATGCAAGTTTCAGCTCCAAAAAGGCCCATTTTGGGTTTTGACAGACCAAAATGCCGGATATCGGCCTAACTACACTGAAACCACATCACACACCTCAAAAATGATAAAATAGACTTGCACGAACTTACAGCACTCGGTTCGGATGCCTGGTTTGAAACTTATGCAAGTTTCAACTCCAAAAATGCCCATTTTGGAGATTTGACATACCAAAACCCCGGATATCAGCCTACCGACCCCAAAACCCCATCACATAGCTCCCAAATGATAAAATAGACTTTCACGAACTTACGGCACTCGGTTTGGATGTCCAGTTTGAAACTTATGCAAGTTTCAGCTCTAAAAAGACCCATTTTGGGGTTTTGACAGACCAAAATGTCAGATATTGGCCTAACTATACTAAAACAACATCACACACCTCAAAAATGATAAAATAAACTTGTATGAACTTACGGCACTCGGTTCGGATGCCCGGTTTGAAACTTATGCAAGTTTCAGTTCCAAAAAGGCCCATTTTGGAGTTTTGACAGACCAAAATACCGTTTATCAGCCTAACTATACCAAAACCACATCACACACCTCAAGAATGATAAAATAAACTTGCACGAACTTATGGCACTTGGTTCGGATGCCCGGTTTGAAACTTATGCAAGTTTCAGTTCCAAAAAGGCCCATTTTGGGGTTTTGACATACCAAAATGCCGGATATCAGCCTAACTACTCCGAAACCCCATCACACACCTCACAAATGATAAAATAGACTTGCACAAACTTACGGTACTCAATTCGGATGCCCGGTTTGAAACTTATGCAAGTTTCAGCTCTAAGAAGACCCATTTTGAGGACTTGACATACCAAAACTTCGGATATCGGCCTACCGACCCCGAAACCCCATCACACACCTCAAAAATGATAAAATAAACTTGCACAAACTTACAGCACTGGGTTCGGATACCCGGTTTGAAACCTATGCAAGTTTCAGCTCCAAAAGGGTCCATTTTGAGGTTTTGACAGACCAAAATACCGGATATTGGCCTAACTACACCGAAACCACATCACACACCTCAAAAATGATAAAATAAACTTGTACGAACTTACGACACTCAGTTCATATGCCCGGTTTGAAACTTATGCAAGTTTCAGTTCCAAAAAGGTCTATTTTGGGGTTTTAACAGACCAAAATACCAATATCGGCCTAACTATACTGAAACCCCATCATACACCTCACAAATGATAAAATAGACTTATGCTACTTTATGCCGTTTTACTATTGATGCATGCAAAAAAAAAAATTATTCACATTCTATGTTCATATATATTTAATAATTGTTCTAATATATATCATTTGATCTTTATTTCAGATTGATCGGGATTATTGCTGCACCGTCTTTATGTTTTGCATCGAAACTTGTTATTTTTATTTTATTTTTTCTTTTCATGGACATCTATAGTTACATTTTTGGAGACAATTTTTAATTCTTATATTTATTGTTAAATTGTACTTTTACAAATGTACATAATTAGTTTAATATATATTTATGAATGTATTTTTCTTTTTTAATATCTTCATTTCAAAATGTTTGGATTTTATTGTATATCAAGATAGATGATTGATACAGGTTTAAACAAGAATAAAATAATAAATAAAAGAAAGCAAATATGGTCTTAAACAAAAAAAAATAAAAACTTTTAGCGACGCACACTGAGCATCGCTAAAAACAACTATTAGCAACGTATAGTTTGTGCGTCGCTAAAAGTTCTATTAGCAACGCACAGTTTGTGCGTCGCTGAAGGTGACTATTAGCGACGCACACCTCTATGCATCGCTAATAGAACCTTTAGCGACGCTTTTGGTGACGCACGTTGTGCGTCGCAAAATCTCTTTAGTGACGCAAAATACCACTATTAGCGACGCACTCATGCGTCACTAATAATACATTTTCTTGTAATGTTGTGAGCCAAACGTTAAATTCTGATTTTCGTGTATATCCCCAAATTTCGCGAAGTTACACAAGATTGGCTACTAGAGTTATCCCTTCAATCTTCACGTTCCAAACCCACTAGAAAAAAAAAAAAAAAAAAAAAAAAGATTAGAGAGAGAAAGTGTATTATATCTCATACCCATATTACGCAGACCATATATCTGCGTCTTTATTTTAGAAACAGATAGAATTTTGTTAGGATTCAAAATATTGATCTCTATCGACACATGATAGAGACGTATTTGAATAAGGATATGAACTTATCCTATCAGCCACTTAAATTAGTCAAGGTCCATTCCTTTGTGGACGAATCTTATTCACATATGAGTTGATCCAAAACTCAAAAAACTAAAAAAAAGAAAAAAAAAATAGGTTGAGAATATGAACAAGCTTAGATACATACATACATACATATATATATATATATATATATATATATATTATAACAAACTCTAAGGCAGTAAATGTATGCTCGAATGATGGTACAAAACATGCTTCCAAAAATGAAAAAACAAACAACAAAGAAAATATTTGAGAAAATTTGGCAAAAGGAATTGGAAATATTGGCAGTACTGTCCCATGCAGAAATAAAATGAATACTAGAATATTGATATGTAGTGTGTGTGTGTGTGTGTATATAAATATATACGTGACAGTATTACCTTGATCTTCTCATGAGTAGAGCATTTGGAGTAGTTTGATCTGAAATAGGCATCTGGGCACCTCTCTATAATCTTGTTTTCCCTACAGAACGGTAACCAGTGGCTTGCAAATTTAGCAGCCTCCATGAAAGCAAAGAGAGTCAACTCAGAGCCTCCATCGTCTGATACATAGACCGAAAGCTTTTCTGTTGGGTAATCATAAGCCATCACCGACAAGGCGGTGTTGACGACGTTTATGGGTGGCTCCTTATATGGATCTGCAGTGCATATAAAGATGTCCACCGCCGGAAAATCTTTCTCCGTCGTGACTTTGTGAAGGTTTTCAGGGAACTCTCGACGGTAGATGGGACGCATGCGGAATGATTGTGTGGTGGACCACATGAATCCAAGAAGAACATCTGAGATGAAGATGGAGAGGGAGATGAAGAAGGAGACTAAGGTGGTGGAATGGACGATTGAGAGTGCATGGTGATAGAGGAGAGCGAAGATGGCGCACGTGTAAACTACTGCAAACACACGGTTCACTCCTGTGCGACGCGAGACCTTAAGGGTGTGAAGAAGAGGCTTGGTTGTGGTACCCTCCATTTCTTTGCTGCTGCTGTATAGAATTAGAAGGGAGAATCAAACGTTTAGTAAGCCTACTTATAGGCGAGCTATAGTTATACACTTACACACGTGTTACATAGACAAGCATCACAACGCTCGTGTGGGTCCCACACTGAGTATAAACAAGCTTACCAACTTGGATCATCTCCGAAAGTTTGTTTAAAGTAACTCTCCAAAATTGTAATTTAGTCACTTATGTGACATTTTGGTAAGTCACTGTTTGTCTGAACAAATTTTTCAAATTTAATATATATATTTTTTTAGTTTTGTTACATTTTATTTAAATTTCCTCTAATTTTTAAAATATATAATTTAAATTCTCTCCAATTATATTTGAAATTTACAATTTAAAATCCTTCTAATTTCATTTGAAAATTTAAATTTCCTTTAATTTTTATCTATAAATGCAATCACTTTTCTTTCATTTTCATAGTCAAGACAGCTCTCAACTTCATTTTCTTTATTCTATTTTTCTTATTCACTATAGAAGACTTTTTTTTAGGGATATGCTTTTTAATGGCTCCGATTTTGATGATGAAGAATTGGAGATTATGGTAATAGTTGCAATGGAAAAATAACGACTTAAAAAGAAGACACAATTCATGTCACACTGGGTCCGTTCAAGGTTACACAACTATTTGGCATGATCGTATCCAAGGCCACCAAAGGTTGTATAAAGATTATTTTGTCAAAAATTATGTTTATCCTCCAAATTTATTAAGAAGGAAATTTCAGATGAGTCATCATTTTTTTTTGTGTTTTCAATCTTCAGTGGAAGCCCAAAACTCATATTTTGTCCAACAAAGAAATGCTTCTAGAATCCTTGGTTTATCATCCCTTCAAAGGTCACAACAACAATGTGAACACTCGCGTGCGTCGCTAATAGTGGTTTTTTGTGTAGTGGGAGTAGTAACATATTTTGTGGATGATTACGTGAGTATCGACGAAAACACCGTAATTGAAAGTCTGAAAAAGCTTGTCAAGACAATAGTTGAAGTTTTTTCTGATGAATACCTGCTATTGCCAAATAGCAATGATATTGCTAAATTGCTAGTAGAAGGTGAAAAACGATGATTTCCTATGAGATGTTAGGAAGCATTGATTGTATGCACTAGAAGTAAAAGTTTTATTTTTTATGAATACTTGAGTGTATTTTGATTTGGATATTTAATTTTTATACATACTTGAGTTTATGTTGACTTTTGTGATTCTCTTCCACCCTAAAAAATTTAATAATAAGAATTGCAAATAATAGTCAAAATAATAAATTCATTGGAGCCAACATTTAATATAATGCTACTGAATAATACTAGACAGGGTTAAAATAATAATTGTGAGAAAAAAACTAATCATTATTAATTGTTATTGAATCCTCTTGCAAGAATTTTAATTTGACGTTAATGCTAATATTCTGTAACTTGAGTAGGCATTGCATTCGCATCCAAAAGTATTATTATCTTATCTTCTTGTATTTGTTCTTGACGAAACTTTTGTTTATCTATTCGGAGCTTCTCTTTAAACATTTACATCTTCTTTGTATGTGTTTCTTTTTTTTATTTGTTCATTTATTAGAGAAACGACATAAGTTCCAAATTCTCAAGTTTATTTATACATTCAAGTTTTTTTTTCGTTTTTCATTCTTCTTGACTCGTAGCATCTTCAAGTCTACAAAGTTGTCTTTTCCAAGATCCCTCAAAGTCCTTGGAATAGAAGGGGAGGACATGCTGAAAGTGGAAGTCACTTTTTTTTTTTATATTTTTTTGTTGGTTTTTTCCTTTGAGTATCATTTAACCATTTTGGTTGTTGCCTCAACATATTCCAACAATGTTCAAAGGGAAATTTTCTTCTATTCTATTTTTTATATAACATTTTTGCATTTGTAATTTGTAAAAATAAGAAATTTAATTTATTATGATACAAAAAAAACAAATAAATATAAATTTAATTTTTAAATATTACAAAAACCTTGCTCATTCATACCACTATGTTGTCTAGATTCAATTTGGACAAGTCATCTGCAAAATTTTTTCGTTACTTGTTAAATATTCGACCAACGTTGTATCGAAGACTTGTCATCCCTGATTGGATCCAAAATTCTTGTACTTGTAAAATTATTGACACAGTAGAAACCAACAAGTATTGTTGTTTTGATCGTTCCCTTGTACAAAATCCAACCTAATATTAAGTCCCTATGATACAAGAAGCATGTCTTTTTAAATTGTAAAACTATCACCACATTTTTTTGGCTTTAGAACTGATTTGAATGGAGGATGGAAGCGGTTGAGCAGTAAATCGAGTGGAAAATTCAGGTGATTCTAAAAATTGTGTTACACAAAATGATTGATCTATTTGGATGAAAAAATTGAAAAATAAAAATAATTCACCAAGTTTGAATGATTGTTGAGAATTATCAAAGTAAAAAACTTGATGAGAAGAGTGAGAATAGTGAAAAAAATACATAACATATTTATAATAAAAATTTAGATTTATTAATTCATAAACAATTTTCAGTTTTAAGTATTAGCTCAAGACACATGGCTCTCCTCACGACGACTTTAATCCATAATCTTTCGATCAAAATAGAATAATTTTATCGTTTTACAAAAATTGCCTTGAAAAATTATTGAATTATTAAATGATCAACTATAAATGGCATTGGAAGTTGTCATGTACAGTACAACACCTTTTTTGAAGTTCATATTATCAAAATAGTAACAAATTTGCATTAAATACAATCAAAATAATTTAAGGAAGAAATTAATACTAAGTCTTCATAAAAAAAGTTGCTTAACAATGTTACTTTACCAATAGTGACAGACACATGTAACAATTAAATATGGCAATACTGGCGGAGGAGACTTGCACACACCCGTGAAGGATATTTTTATATATATAAATTATTGATCGATTATTAAATAATATTTTTAATATATTTTTAATAATTTATTATTACATTATTTAAGATGCAAAATTTAAATTAAAAATCTGGATCATTTTGTATTATTCTTTTCTTATGTATAAATACAAATATGTAGGATGCACATGTTCTAATTAATGTGAGTCCCACTATTTCTGTCCATGAATTAAAATATGAATAATTACATTAATATTTCACAAGTTATCAAATAATTATAATATTTTTTGAAATTATACTGACATTTTCTCTGCTATACTGATAATATACAAATTCTCCACTCGATACAAAATTTGACAATTGTACGTGATATTATAGTTTTAACTAAATTTTTTTATATGACTAAAATACCCTTATATATTACAATGATCTCCCCTATCTTTTTGGAGATCACATAAAAGGTTTCTGTAATTGACAAATATTACAGGGGTGGTTAATGTAATTATTCCATTAAAAAGAGAAAAAAAAACTATGGTGAAAAAAATGGAGTTGTAAAACAATGTTTTAATTAACAAGAGCAATAAATCAATAAATATCAACAAAAAAAAGACCGATGAATCAATAAAATTGAAATTCGAATTTTGAAGTGAATTTTTTTATTTGTTCACAAAATTTTTAAAATATGTCCAATTTTATATATTTTCAAAAACCTTTTTTTTTTTTTGGTTCTTGGAAATAGAAAAAATAAAAAATATTAAAAGACTAGGATATTTTTTTTGGAACCTGTTTTGGATTTTTTTAAAACAATTTCTTTTAAGAAATCAATTAAACCTAGTTGTTTTTTTTTTTTTTTTGTGTTCTTAAAAATTTGAATTCATTAAAAGATGAGAACAAACCATACACACTTTTTTATTACTTTTATTTTTGAAAGCACAAAAGACAAAAAAAAATTGAAAATGTTTAATTTTCAACACAATAAACATAAATATTATCAAACAACTCCGTAGAATGGAATTTTGATTTATATGATCTAATCATGCGATCGAAAATTATAGTTACGTACGGTTAGTAGAGTGGTCAGTGCATAAGAGTTGTGACATCATCAAGTAACAATTACTTGACGAAATTGAAAACGTATGAATTGTTATGCATTACAATTTAGTTTGAAGTTGTTGTCATGCCTACTTTATATCTTATAAATCGAAAACGAAATTAGAGAGGGAGAGAGATAAATTTTCTACAATAATTGATATCATATTAAATGATTAGGTCAAGTTCTTATAAATTGAAAACAAATTTAGAAAGAGAGAAATGATTAGGTCAAGTTCTTATAAATCGAAAACAAATTTAGAAAGAGAGAAAGAGAGATTTTTCTACAATAATTAATATCATATTAAATGATTAGGTCAAGTTCTTATAAATCGAAAACAAATTTAGAGAGAGAGAAAGAGAGATTTTTCTACAATAATTAATATCATATTAAATGATTAGGTCAAGTTCTTATCACGCAGACTGACTACTTCACATGTATTGAGATAATGGTACGAAGATTTTGTTTGCGTATGTGAATATCACATACCTAAATAATCTAATAAAAAATAGTCTCATTTGTATATATAAATAAGTTCTTAATAGCATTGTGCCATGTATATAATACTAGATCAAGATCAAGCTCCAACAAATTAAAGATTTACATACACATGCATATCATTAGGTTGTGATGATGAATATATTCATATTTATGTGTGTGTGTGTGTGTCTATATGATAAGAAGACAAATGCCCAATGATGTTGTTCTTTTTTATCAGAAGGGCCTTCCGTCCTTCGCTACTTGTCAAGAATTTAAGGTAAGAGGGTCACCGAAAAAACTTTGGTGATAACCGTTCCGATGATAAAATCAGTAAAAGAAAATAACGTTGTAATTGAAAAGAAGAATTGAATATTGAACGTAAATTGAAAGCGTACTTTATAATCTTATTTATAGATTGTAAATCTCCTAAGTTGAGTCAAATTAGGAGCCATAAAAACATGGATTTGAAGATACCCTAGGATAATAGTTGTCATATTGAACTTTGTTTCCTTATTCTAAGGTCGATAGGATATGTAAGGCGTTGTCATGCTTTGAATCATATAACTCTGAACTTCCCATGCCTGTTTGATCTAAATAATACAATCCTTCCTAATTTGTATCCTGAAGAACTTTGTACACACACGTGTCACGCTTAAAACATATCTGTCGTTTTATGGTATTTCACACAACTTTCAAATTCAAATTTTTTTTTTTTTTTTTGATATCTTCTTCAAATTTGAAGATGATGTATCCCACATTTCATTCGAGCTATACCAATATTCAAATTATTATTCATTCTTCAAATCTCACTTTTAATAATATTATTCATATCTAAAATATAATTATTTAACATATATTTATCCAAAATTCGGTTATTTAAATCTTTAATGAGAGTCATAAGTTGATAATTTTCTTACCATATAAAGAATTAATTTGAAAATAGATAATTAATAATCAAAATAGAAGAAACTTATTGATATATTAATTTTAATTTTTTATTTAAATTATATAAAATAAATAATTATTAGTTTAAATTATTATAAAAATAATTAGTAGATGAAGATTTCTTTCAATTTGGAGAATAAAATTTTTTTCCTCAAAATCCATCACTTCAACTCGAAAAAAAATTCCGTCTTAAAAGTTTTTCAAAAAGAATAATATAATATTCTAAATTTATTAGCATTGAAAGACACTTCTAGTTGCATCGGCGGTGGGTGGGTGGAGGGGTACAAGTTCGCGCAAGCCATTGGTGTGGGGTTGATGCCTGCCGTATTGTCCTATCCGAGGAATTGAAATGTTAGTTTCAGTTGAAAAAAAAAATGTAGAAATTTATGATTTGATTAAGATATATATTATGTGTGAAGATTATTTATAATTAATATTAACATTTTTTATTATAAAAAATAATGATGGGTTTATTTAATTATCAAAATTAATTATTTCATGATCTAGATTATTGCCATGCATGTTTCTGACTCTTTATGAGTGTGTATTAAAATCATATTTTGAAGTGGGTTTACAAAAAAATTTTTGTAAACTGTAGTTTTGAAAAAATTACAAAAAAGTTGATTCTCAAAACATTTATAACCTTTTACGAGACTCATTCTTAGTCTATTACTTACACATTAGCTAATAAATATATATATATACATATATATACACACACACACACACCAATTACCCCAATAATTAATTCTTCAAAAACTAAAATCTCTACTAGATAAGCTTTTAAAATCTCTACTCATTCTTTCTCGTTGAAAACTAATTTGGTAGTGAACATCTTTGGTAGAATAGTAAAACATCACCTATTATGTAAGCTGATTATTTTACATTATCATTTGAAGTCGTGTCAATATTTTTTATAAACTTTAAAGTTTTCTTGATTTGATAGAAAAGTAATATACTTAATATTTTTAAAAAATATAAAATTTATGAAACGCTTGAGTCGCATGACATCGGATAATGTTGTAAGGGTTTCTCTAATGTTAAATGTCATTTTATCTATGTAAAATTTATATTTTTGGTATTCTTACAGTACAAAAAAAATGTTAGATTTTGACAACTTTAATTTAATGTTAAAATGCCATATTTTTAAACACAATTGCTATTTTTTCTGAAAAAGTTACGTGAACCTCACCTCCGTTTGACATTTACTTGAAAAAATAACAGACTCATTTCCGTTTGGTATATGATAAGTGTTTTCCATAAATTGACACTGTCTATTCTTGATGTCTATTAGAAGTATAATAGTTTCACATATATATTATTGTATAATGGTAGTAGGATTAGGATTTCATAATTTATTTCTTTTATTAACACTTTTCATGTACAACCTTATAATTCTTGTTTTCTTTATTAATATTTTTCATGTACAACCTGTTAACCAAATCTAACAATGTCAAATACAACATTGAAAATGACCCTCAATGTGATATTTCAAAAAAAAATAATAATCTTAATATGGAATCATAAAATTGTTTAATAATTTTTTTTAGACACATCAATTATCAATTAGCTAATAATTTTAGAAGTCATTAAAATAATTAGTTAATTTAATTCTTAAAAACAAGTTTCTCTATAATTTTTATTAATGCAAAATTATGGTCACAAATATATAATTTTTGACAAAAAAGATATTCATACATCTTTTGAAGTTTACATAATGGATTTTTTTTTATTTTATAAACCAAAAAATATCATTATATCTACTATATGTTTAGAAATTCCCCACGATTGACATACCTCAAATTGGGCGAACCTTGGCAGAGCTCGAATTGAGTCTAGACAAATTCCCTTTGCCTTGAAGAAACCCACCTGACCGCTGACTCTTTTACAAGAAATGTTAGGGTAAGTCATGAGTGAGAAAATTTACGATTGAATTAGTGTGTGTAATGCATGTATAATTACGTATGCAGGTATAATTTATCTGTTAATTAGATCACGAGCGATGGTTACTCGCGACTAATCTTAATATTTCTCATCCTGTTGATTATAAAGTTGACATTATTATAAACTTTACAAAATAGTAAATAAATATTTAAATTATATTGTTATAAATACTTAGTTATATTTAATCTTTATTTAATAGAGGTTGTATAGATAATGAATTTTTTATAATACATTTACTGAAATTAAGATTTAGTATAACAAATGCAAGTAAAGTTTATTTACTTTTGTGATAAGATATATTTTTAAAAATCTGTCATATATATTCGTATTGTAGTAATTGTGATATATCCTAATCGTCCATTGTATTACTCCCTCACTAATTTTAATACTACACTATTCCTTTAAAATAAAGAGTAAAATAGAAAAATTAGAGACACTTTTCAATGCAAGCATCATGAATCTCAGTGGCTCAATAATGATGTAACAATGAAGCAACCGGCGTTCATTGTTATCCATTGTATTACTCTCTCTCTCTCCATACATATATATATATATATATATATAAGTTAATAATATCTAAGAATTAATACATTTTTTAAAGAATTAACTTGATTCTTTCATGAATAATTAAAAATTTTATTAGTTAATAATTAATATTTTTTAAAAAATCTCTTTATAACTGATATACTATAAAGGAACAGGCCAATCAGCACTTGACACATATAATCATAATTCAACTCATGCTCGGCTAACTCAGCTCTCGCTCAGCCAATGACTAAAGAGCTCAAGCATCCAGATCAGTACAGGAAGTCGGAAGTGACAGAGCACATGCCTTCAGAGCACATATATCCGGACAGGGATCTCAGAGTTAATTACAGGGTACAGACCAGATCTCCAGACCTCGTCACCGCCTTAGCGGATGCCGAGCAGGGAATAAGGAAGCAATCCTTAACACGGAGACAGTCTTCAACAAAGAGACAGTCTTCAACAAGGAAACAGTATTCAACACGGAAACTACCATCTATGGTTATCTCTACGCAATACTCCACAAGGTAACTGCAATCTCCGATGATCAAATCCCTATATTCATGGCGTCGAATCCTAATCAACTTGGGAAGGCCACAACCTATAAATTAAACCCTAGAGGTACGCTTTATTTTCATGCTCATTCTTTGGCTTTCAATACAGTCTTTCAATTCCTTTAGTTACTTAAGCATCGGAGCGGCTACCGCCGGAGCCAATCCGATGGTCCTCTGATCATCTTCCTGAGTGTTCTACAGGTCGCGGAGCCCATACTTATTGCGAGTCGAAAAGTGCAGCATCAGTTTGGCGCCGTCTGTGGGAACGACTAACTCTCCAAGTGCTCTATTCATAAACTCATCCCTTTCCTCACTGGAAAACTATGGCCCCAAATCTCCGACCACGACAGAATACTCAGGTTCCACAAAGCTCTCAGCGTCAGCCGCCTGCTCCACGAGCAAGGGGGCCGACAGTTAATCCCATGCGACAAGAGATCGAATCGATCAAACGACACAATGAACTGGTACAGGAACAGTTGCTTGCCATCACTAGAACGCTGGCAACGCTCACACAGAATCAAGGGATGAACCCTCCTATCCCACCGGTCAACGCTGCAGCGGGAACCCAACCTCCTGTTGCCACGGAGAACGAAGAACTCCACGAACAGGCTCCGAATAACCAGCCCAGGCACCCCCAGGGTGTTGCCCGCGTTGGCAGAGATCCACAACCGTCAGCAGCTCCAGGCTGGGGAACTTCAGCCTTCGTTCCTGACGTCCATTATCGGAGCACCACTCGAGCCCCAACTCCAAGGGCTTCGGGAACACATCCGGCACCACCGGAGCCTCATCCCCCTACAGCACCAATCCCACCAGTTCAGAACCCTCCTCCATCCGAGGGGCGTACTCAACCTTACTACCCTGAGGCCGAGGCTATCAGGCAGGGTTCACAAGATGTCAGAATCAGAGACCCACGGAGGGTAGAGGAAATTGCCGAGTCCATAGACCGAACAATTGCCTTGAGAGGACCTCAAAACCCTCCAGAGCAAGACGAGTTGGCCAGGCTGCTCGGGAGACTAGCCACCCCATTTACTCATGCCATTATGTCAGAAGAAAGGCTTAGGAAGTTCATGGTGCCAAAGTTCACTCTGTACGATGGATCTGGAGATCCAAGGGATCATCTCTCACACTATCAGCATACAATGGCCCTTCACGGTGCCTCTGATGCTTTTATGTGCCGGACTTTCATCACCAGCTTAAAGGGAACTGCTCTGAAGTGGTTCCACGACCTCCCTCCGAACTCAATTACCGGCTTCTATGAGCTCGGTAGACAGTTCTTGGACAGGTTTATGACCAGCAGAAGGCTCAGAAGGGGGCTAAAGTTCCTATTAAATGTCAAGCAGACTAAGGAGGACTCCCTCAGGGCCTACATTGCGCGCTTCAATGCCGAACTCACGGAGATCACTGACTGTAGCCCTAAATTCCTTGTAGCAGCCTTAACTGCTAGGCTTGCCCAAGGTGGCTTCAGAGACTCCTTGACAAAAAAACCCTTCAGCCGACATGGCGGCATTGATGGATCGGGCCAGAAAATACATCAATCTGGAAGAAGCCAACCGCACATCCCAGAAGGGCAAAGATCATACCCAGAGGGATAATCCGAAGAGGGGGGATCATAAGAAGGAGGACCACAGAAGAGACTCCAACAAGAAAAGGGCCAGGAGCCCAGAGAAAAGAACAGCACCCAGAGCTGTTTATAATTCCGGACCAAGGGAGTTTACTAACTTCACTCTTCTGAACACTACACTGAACCAGGTACTCCGGCAGATTCGAGATCGGGAGAACCTGAGGTGGCCGGAACCAATCAAAGGAGATCCCAACCTTCGGGACCAAAGTAAGTATTGTAATTTTCATAAAGATCATGGACATACAACTAACACATGCAGGACCCTCCGATATGAGATAGAGCAGCTCATAAAGAAGGGACGTCTTCGGGAGTTCGTCAAACAAGACGGAAGGCAGAACCCCTAAGATGACAAGCCTCAACAACGGCCAGATCAAAGGCCCGAACAGAGGCAGGAGCGGAGGGAAAGACGAAACGAGCCTCAGAGGCAGAACAACCATGTCATCTACGTCCTCCATGCTGACTCCCCTATCACAGGAATGTCCAACAGGGCAAGAAAGAGATATGCTCGGGAGGCCAAAGCTGCCCCGAATATATTACAGATCTCCAACGTAGAAAAGAGGCTCAAGCCAGCATCGGAGATCCAATTCACAGAACAAGATCTAGCAGGGGTACACTACCCCCACAGTGATGCCCTCGTCATCACTCTCACCATCGCCAACTTCGAGATCAGGAGAGTTCTGGTCGATACTGGTAGCTCCGTCAACATACTGTTCCATGAGCCAGTTAAACAGATGGGGATGGACATTGACAACGTCAAGCCCACTACTGCCGTGATGGCAGCTTTTGATGGCAACCTCAGCACCCCATTGGGGAGAGTCGACCTTCCTACTACTGTAGGAAAGGGTGAAGGGCAGAAGACCACCATCTCGGAGTACATGGTGTTGAACATGAAATCTCCCTACAACGTCATAATCGGGAGGCCTTGGTTGTACCAGGTAGGGGCGGTCACTTCGACCCTCCATCAGTGTCTGAAGTACGTCCATAACCAGAACGTCCACTCTGTCAAGGGGTGTCAGCCAACCTCCTGGGAGTGTCATGCTATTGCCCTCAAGGAGAAGGCTCCTAAATAGCAATTACAGTACACTCGGGACTGTGCAGATCCAATTCTCACCCACACTCCCGAGGTGGAAGTTTGCCCATCCAGCATTGAAGAACCCCTGAGCCTAAGGGGACGTGACAGCTGAGCCAAACCTGTCGGCGAGCCCGTCAAAGTATTGGTCAGTACAGAAGCAGAAGGGCATTATTTGTATATCGACCCCGATCTAACGCACACCGAGCAGGAAAATATAGTCAGGTTTCTGAAAAACAACCTCTCTATATTTGCTTGGGAAACCAAGGTCATGGAGGGTATAGACCCTGGCCTCATAACTCACAAGTTGATGGTCGATCCAGATCATCCACCAATCAAACAGAAGAGAAGACCGATTGCTCCTGAACGGCATTGAATTATAAATGAAGAAGTCCAGAGGCTGCTTGAAGCCAAGATGATACGGGAAGTGTTCTACCCCGAGTGGCTGTCACGCCCCGAATTTTCACGAACTCGGGGAGCGACTGAATGAAAGAAAAGGAATAAATAAATGACAATGAATTAAATTTAAATTAAATCTCCCGCATTATTCCTCAAATTTTTTTCCTGCAAGATTAAAATTAAATTCTTGTCCCACTATCAGCCCAAAGTTGGCGCTAGTGGATGGCCAAAAATGGCCTTGAAATCTATGCCTAAAAAGTGTCCCATAAATTGCCCCAACTTGGCTTTATATAATGGCCTAAAATGGTCTCAAATTAACTCAAAAGTTTGGGTCAAACTCATGATTTAATGGCCTCAAAATGCCCTTGGAAAATAGGTCATAACATGGCCAAAACAATGGCTGCCCATGGGTTGGACAGCAGGTGGCAGCAGGCAAGACAACAGTGGGCGCGCGCGCATGGGCAGCAATGGGCGCGCGCGTGGGCAGCAGCATACGCGGGGCAGGGGCGCGGCGTGGGGAGCTGGGCACACGGCGCGCACGAGGGGTGCGCGGGCTGCGGTGGCTGGGGCTGGTTCCTGCACTGTTCACGACACTGTAGCACAGAGAGCAGTTTCTGATATTTTTTTAAGTTACTATTCATGGCTGCAACCAATTTTTTTCCTTTTTGAATTTTTTCCAAGTCCTTTAAGCCCTCTTTTCTTCCCATTTTTATTCCTCTTGTTCAAGGTTCCTAAACCCCCATTTTGACATTTTTTTCACTCCTTTTAAAAAGTCATTTACACACCTATTTCCCACTTTGATTCTACCAAAAATTCGACATAGTCTCCTTTGTTTTTCCCAAGTATTTTCATCACCTAATAATCACAACATATATGGGTATAATTGCATCAAAATCCATCAACTCTTAAACATGCATCCACTATTTTCTAACACTTTCATTTAATGCATATTTAACTCCCGAATATCAAGTAACCTCTAGTATACATTTAACTCAAACATCATACATTCATTGAGTTCCAAATCATACATTTTTTAAAATGGCCCAAGGCCTAAGGTTTACAATTTACATAAGTTTAAATATAAAATACAACAAAGTGGGCTTATGCCCATACATTCAAAACATGCCCCCAAAGATCAAATCTTCTACAAAATCCATTTCCTTCCTTTTTCTTCAACACTCAAAGAAGTCTCAAGCAGCTGGTGCCTCATCTGAAATGTATTGCCCACGAATGGGTCAGCTCAACTGCTGGTATGATATCTCACTAATACTAGCAACAAATTTAGGACGTGGCATGTGCAAGTGTACAATTTCAAGATATAATTTTCCTTCCCGTTATTTAATGCAATGCAAATACACTATGCATGACTCACACATGCAAACTCTATGCCACACCCATGTCAACTCCATGCCATGTCAACTCTATGCCATGTCCATGCCTCATTTTACGGACCTTCCCCGAAGGACATGAGTAACCAAGTATGCCTCATTTTACGGACCTTCCCCGAAGGACATGAGTAACCAAGTATGTCTCATTTTACGGACCTTCCCCGAAGGACATGAGTAACCAAGTATGTCCCATTTTACGGACCTTCCCCGAAGGACATGAGTAACCAAGTATGCACAACACCAAATGCCCAACTCACACTATGCTTCCAAGGAATCACACTATGCCAAATGCCATGATTCCATTATGCAAGTTCAGTGAGTCATTTCATCAAACACATGGTGTGTCCTTTTTCAAGTCATGCATTTAAACCCCACATAATTCATAACTTTAAATTCCCATAAATTTCTTCACATAACATAGGTCATAACCATACACCTTATGTAACAACCTGAAAAATTTTTTTTTTAAATAAATAACATTTTCAAGTTGTTATTATTATTTTTATTAATATTATTATTATTATTATTATTTGTATTATTATGATGGATGTATGTATATATGTGTATATATATATACATATAATTTAAATCTTTTTTTGTGTATATGTGTATACATGTGAATGTGTATTAGATGTGTAAATATATATGTATATATATATATATATGAATGTGTGTGTAAAACAGTGTGTGTGTGTGTGTGCCGTGTGGGTGCATGTGTTGAGTGTAATACACTCAAAGAGGAGTGGTGTAGCAGGCAGTGGTTGGTGGAGTGTAGAAGGAGAATTCAGAGCATGGGAGGGGCAGTTCTGATGCAGTAAGGCTGGTCTTGGAGAGAGAGAGAGAGAGAGAGAGAGAGAGAGAGGGAAATATATGTGCATCCGTGTGTGGGTATGTGAGGTGTCTGTTTAGAGAAGAAATCAGAAAAGAAAGGAAGAGGACTGAGGCAGAAGGAGACATTAGAGCTCAGTGGCTTGAAACAGAAGGTGGGAATCAAAGAGGAGAAGAGGAGAATCAAGAAAACTAAGGTGAGTGGGCTGCTCCTGTCTTATTTTTTTTAAGAGCATGTTAACTGATTTAAATTGTAGGATCTTAGAGAGCATGATGTAGGGATCATTTTGCAAAAAGAATGAGAAGAAATGGGTGAGGGAATAGGGAGAAAATCCAAATTACAGGTCTCGGCCATGGAGGTTGGACCTTGTTATTTCATGTGTAGAACTCTATTCAAATGATCCTAAAATAATCCTATGAAGTGCAGAAAAAGAATAGGAAAAGAAAGAAGGAAAAACAATAGAAAAATGAGCATAAAATGGGAAAATTTCAGTCGGCCGGAAAACTGATAGGGAAAGAAATGAGGTAGATTACTCCGTTTAAATGGCCCCAAATTATGTTATAATGTTTTAAAAACATTGTGGGTTAGTTTAGGATTGGAAATGGCTTTGAAAACACCAAGAAAAATCAAGTTTAAAAACTTGATTTTTGCAGTTTCCGGCGACGTCGCCGGAGAAGGTGACCGGAGACCCGCCGGAACCCTACCGGAAAAACGGGGGGGAGATGAGGACTGTTCGGGTCCGGATCCGGTTCGGTTCGGGTCGGGTTGGGCTTGGGCCGGTCCGCCCCTGCCACGTGTCATTCACTGGTTTTAAATTAAAAGTCCAATGGGTCTGTTTGGCTACGAGGATAAGAAATTAGAAAATTGAATTTAATGGGAACAGGGATATCTTATCCCTGTTTTGGATTAGCCCCTGTTTGGCTATCCAAATAGAGAATAAGGGTTTTTCCCGAAATTACAAAATTGCCCTAGACTTTTAAAAATTACAAACTTGACCCTGAACTTTCAGAAATTACATTTTAACCCCTGAACTTTAGGGAAATTACAGTTAGGCCCACCAGAATAAAATATTAATTAAATTAATTAATTAATAAATTAATTTAATTAATTAAATATTTAAATATATTCCAGAGTCCAAATGGGACAAGTCATTAGTGTATTTTGACTATCTCGGCCATTCTGAGACCAATGGTGAGGTCCGTTTTACGAGACGGGGTCCCAAAAAATAAAAGACACGTAGCAACGTATAAAATTATCAAAATACCCCTGAATTGAAATACAATCAAATGAACTCCAAATTAGGTAAACAAATAGTGAAACCTTATTATCTCGAGGACTCCGGACTCAACCGTAGAGTCCGATTTGTGAAAAGAGGTCACGAAATGTAAGGACCCGTGTAAAGTGCAAAATAACTGTTTTGCCCTTTTTGACCCAGATGCCCGAATTGAATTCTACGAAAGCCTAAACTTATTTTCTTCAATGTCCCGGATTCAATAGTAGAGTTTAACTTAGCAAAGTAGAAGCTTATAAGATAAAGACGTAAAATTTGATGAATAGCATAATTCAAGTGACCAATAAACTGAGTTTCATGTTATGAATTTTAGGGATACGGAGAGGCAAAGAGAAGGTGACCTGACCTTCAGTGTTCTTACGGTGGTTTCACTTGACTACGAGTATACCTTCCGGTTTGAGATCGATTACCAGGTACGATATATTGTGCTAAGTAAGAAATAGAATTGAGACTAGGAATACCTGTTTTGCTGCGTTAATTGTTCACATGTTTGTCCGAGTGTTCACATGCTTATGTGCTATGTGCTATCTTGTTTAGTTGGATGATGATTATGAGTATATCGCATGCGTTAACGTGGTGTGTGAATTATCTGCTTGAAGAACTGTCGATGTTATGAATTGTACACTTGAAAGCATGTTTTATGTATGACTGAAATGCATCATTGGGATTGCATTATGACATGATGAGATTAGAGCATGTTGGCATGGGGTGATTCCTTGGACATGGCGTGGGTAAGCACTTGGTGCTTTGCATTATGAGGGTGCAAATCCTGTGGTGAAAAACCCAAAATCGGCCATTAGGTACTTGCGAGCCTGACGGATTCCGGACCGTGAAGCGAGACATAAGTGGCGGTACTCATGCCAGCGGAGAATGACCGTATCATGAGACATGGGTGGCATAGGGTTGCATGGGTGTGTCACGCATATTGCTCATATACTGTATACTGTCTATATACTGTCATCATGATATAGAATGCCATATAGAAATAACTGTACACTCGCACATGCCACGACCTTAGTTTTGTTTCTTGCATTAGCATTATATTGTACCAGCATGTTGAGCTGACCCCTTTAGTGGGGCAAACATTTCAGATGATGTTCCAGCTGTACGGGATATAGAGACGGTCTGATTGAGGGTTATATTGGGCCCGATGGGTGCTTTTGACATTATGTAAGGGCATAAGCCCGAGACTGTATTTCATTTTGAACATTGTGAACCAACGGACCAGACTTTATATATGTATCAGAACAGTGTACGGAATGTATGAGAATGTCATTATTATCTTTCATTTCTTTATTATTTTATTTCTTTTTGTCTCGTTACTCACGCCTCGGGTTCGCTAGAATTTGGGGCGTGACACCTTAACACATTTCTCAAGCCACAATATCACAATTTCACCAACCAACAAGAATTTCACAAAGTCACTAACATTCCATGCAAGACTAATATATTACACAACCAATTCCCCTCCAAGATGTCAAGTAAATATCACATAAATACATACCAAATATAGCAATCAAATACAAAGACAAGATAAGTTTTCTTCATAGCAACAAAACATCAAATAAACCAAAGAATACATAAAGCCCCAAATTTCTAACTCTAGGTATTTCAATTCAACACCACCTAGGTGGCTTCCTAGCATTAATTAAACATCTATACAGCTCAATCAACATGTAGCAAAGCAAGAAAAACTAAATCTATTCCTAGCTTAGCAAGAAACCATACCTAAAATCAGTTTTTCACAAACTGTAGAAGCTGTATTTTCTGGATAGTCAAAATGTTTGGTAAGGATATATTACTCGTGGAGACGAACAACTTTCCAGAAGAAAGTTTGGCCAAAATCCCACTCAAAATATGTGTTTCGACAGCTTGAATTTTTGAATTTATAGGGCTTTTCTCACTCTCTCTCTCTATAAGAACGTGAATTCTGTAATTGCAGACCCAATTATGATAAAAATGGTCTAAGGGGGCTGTATTTATAGTGGTGGACAAAGGGGCTAAGGGAAAATGACCATTTTGCCCTTAATGAGCCCGAAACCTCATTACTCTACAACCCATTCCTAAACGCTTCAATTCAAAATTTTGTTTTAACCAATGTTCATAAAATTATTTTAAATGAAAACTCTTAGAAGAAAATATTTTCATTTGAGGTCGTTTTAGGCCCGTTCCACCAGGGCCACCCGAACGCCCTTTTTGTCCAATTTTGAAACAGTTTCCGTTTTAGCTAAAATTTGAACAGTAGCTACCTCACAATATTCTAAGCATATTTCTCTTCTATGACACACTCCAAATATGCCTTTAAACATGTCAAATGGTGAATTGACGCATTTAGATGCTTTACTAGCAAAACCGGGCTTGACCGACAAAACCATGTATGCCAAATATCCTACCGGCAAAATGAAAAATTTTTCCTCATTTTTTTCAGATCTCTACAGTGGCTAGCCAACACCGTGCTGGTCAAGAAGAAAAACGGCAAGTGGAGAGTCTGCGTTGATTATACAGACCTCAACAAGGCATGCCCCAAGGACAGCTTTCCACTGCCCAGGATAGATCAACTGGTTGACGCCACTGCAGGGCATGAACTTATGAGCTTCATGGATGCTTACTCTGGGTACAATCAAATTCAGATGTACCCTTCAGACCAAGAGAATACAGCCTTCATAACCGAACGGGGGCTCTACTGCTACAGAGTAATGCCTTTCGGTTTGAAGAACGCTGGAGCCACTTATCAGCAGTTGATGAACAAGATGTTCAGCCCACTGCTCGGTAGCACCATGGAGGTATACATCGACGACATGCTGATGAAGAGTCTGCAGAAAGGTAGTCACCTACAGCACTTAGCCCAGACCTTCGATATCCTCAGACAGCACAAGATGAAGCTTAATCCCTCGAAATGTACCTTCGGGGTCACGAAGGGAAAGTTCTTGGGATACATTGTCTCTCAAAGGGGTATCGAAGTAGACCCTAGTAAAATCCAAGCCCTGATTGGATTGGAGTCACCAAGGACCAAGAAGGAGATTCAGGTACTGAATGGCAGAATCGTGGCACTAAGCAGATTCATCTCGAAATCCACCGATCGTTGCCTACCTTTCTTCAGAGCACTGAAGGGCAATAAGGCTTTGGAATGGACGGAAGAGTGCGAGAAAGCTTTTCAGGAGCTAAAGGAGTATCTAGCTTCTCCAGAGCTTCTGTCAAAACCAGTACAAGGTGAGAAGTTACTCTTATACCTTGCAGTTTCAGAAAACGCGGTCAGCTCTGCATTGGTCAGACAGGACAGAGGAGCACAGAGGCCTATATTCTACGTCAGTAGGGCACTACTTGAAACGGAGAAGAGATATCCGGAAGTAGAAAAACTGGCCTATGCCTTGGTCATATTAGCTCGGAAGCTTCAACCTTATTTCCAAGCCCATCCAATCGAGATCCCAACCGCCTATCCTCTAAAGTCCATACTGAGGAAACCTGAGGTATCGGGAAGATTGGTGAAATGGTCTGTGGAGCTAGGGGAATTCAACATATCATATGTCCCCCGAAACTCCATCAAAGGGCAGGCCTTGGCTGATTTTGTTGCCGAGTTTACCCCGGCACTTCACGACAAGACGCAACTCATTGAGACATCGGGAACCTGGCTGCTATACATCGATGGGTCGTTAACCGATCAAGGCTCGGGAGTAGGCCTGGTACTACAGTCCCCTGATGGGCTCACAACGGAAAAAGCAGTCAGCTTGGGATTCAAAGCTTCCAACAATGAAGTAGAATATGAAGCCTTAATCTTAGGCATAGAGCTTGCCTTGGAATGTGAAGCTCAGAACCTCGATGTCTACTCAGACTCCCAATTAGTGGTAAGCCAAGTCTTGGGAGAATTTGCCATCAAAGATGATAGGATGCTCCGGTACTCCGAACTGGTAAACCACTTAAAGTATTCCTTCCAGACATTCACTATCCAGAAAATTGAGAGAAGCCAAAACTACAGAGCAGATGCTTTGGCTAACATGGCGTCCCGCCTAAAGTCTGAAGCAAATTCCACAGTGAAGATCTCTTATCAGCCAGGACCTAGCATAAAGGAAGCCCAAGTCGCTCAAATCATTGAACAACCCCAGAATTGGATGACTCCAATCCTCCAGTACTTGCAATCCGGGCTCCTTCCCGAAAACAAAAATAGAGCCAGAAGAATCCGAATCAGAGCAGCTCGGTACCTAATTCTGAACAACAAGCTGTACAGAAGGTCATATTCTCAACCTCTGTTAAAATGTCTAACTCCAGAAGAATCACAATATGTCTTGGCAGAAATACATGAGGGAATTTGCGGGAATCATAACGGAGGCAGAACTATAGCTCACCGAGCTTTATCTCAGGGCTATTACTGGCCTAGCATGCTACGGCAGGCTAAGGAGTATGTCCAGAAGTGCAACAAATGCCAAAGGTTTGCCCCATATCAACACCAGCCTCATCATGAGCTCATCCCGATTCCAAGTCCGTGGCCCTTTGCTCAGTAGGGGATGGATATCGTGGGTCCATTACCAAAGGCACCCCCGAAGAGGAAGTACCTCCTGGTAGCCATCGACTACTTCTCTAAGTGGGCCGAAGCTGAAGCTCTAACACATATCTCAAAGAAGGAAGTTGAAAGCTTCACCTAGAAAAATATTGTTTGCAGGTTCGGCATACCACGTGTAATTATCTCCGACAATGGGACACAGTTCACGGGTAAAGACTTCAAGAAATTCTGTGAAAACCTCAACATTAGGCAACACTTTACCTCCCCAGGCCATCCACAAGCAAATGGACAAGCGGAGGTCACCAACCAAATGATCCTCGACGGGTTAAAGAAAATGTTGGAAAAGGCCAAAGGGAAGTGGGCAGAAGAACTCCCAGGAGTTCTCTGGTCCTACAGAACAACCAGAAGAATGCCCACCTCTGAAACTCCCTTCTCACTGGCCTATGGCACAGAAGCAGTAATTCCGGTTGAGATCGGTATGCCAACCCTGAAGACTGAGGCCTTTGAGCAAGAATCCAATGATCAGCAACTGATGGAAAACTTGGATTTACTTGAAGAAAGAAGAGATCAAGCCAGCATCAGGATGGAAGCCTATCAACAAAGAATGGTCGACAAGTCCAAGGTAGGACTCAAGACGATCAGCTTTCAAGTCGAAGACCTTGTCTTAAGAAGAGTCTTTCAAAACACCAAGGATCCCACTATGGGAAAGTTGTCACCGAACTGGGAAGGCCCCTACAAAGTAACAAAGGTTGTTCGTCCCACCACCTACTGGCTAGAAGACATAACTGGGAAGCCTGTTCCTAGGCCATGGAACATAGAACACTTACGGAAGTATTATCAATAGAGATATTTTCTTTCTTTTACTCCAGAGCCTGGTCCATAATGTACAAGTCCTTGACTTGGTCCATCTATAAATGCACAGGCCTCCAGAGCCTGGTCCATAATGTACAAGTCCTTAGGCTTGGTCCACCTATGAATGCATAGGCCTCCAGAGCCTGGTCCATAATGTACAAGTCCTTAGACTTGGTCCATTTATAAATGCACAAGCCTCCAGAGCCTAGTCCATAATGTACAAGTCCTTAGACTTGGTCCATCTATAAATGCACAGGCCTCCAAAGCCTGGTCCATAATGTACAATTCCTTAGACTGGTCCATCTATAAATGCACAGGCCTCCAGAACCTGGTCCATAATATACAAGTCCTTAGACTTGGTCCATCTATAAATGCACAGGCCTCCAGAGCCTGGTCCTCGCTAATGCACAGGCCTTCCGAGCCTGAGCCATCTCCAAAAAGCAAACTCTATGATCCAGTCCGTCCAAAGGAAGAAGTTCAAAGCATCTTCAACCAAAATTTACACAAGTCTCTCGGATCTGAACTCCTCAAAGCTTACACTTAGCCTATCTTGTTCCACCACCAATAAGCAACGAACGGTGCAAGTGCCGAACAGATTTCAACAACATTGTTTCAAGACTTCAAGTTTGTACAAAAGCTTCTTTGATCTAAGACATACAGAAGAGTCATATATCGGAAATGTGAAAAAGTGATTGAAACTCCAGAAGAACATATTCAAGTACAAAGAGCATCAGATCTGAGAAGAAGTAACTCAATTTTATTGATGATTCAGAATATTTACATCAGTACAAAGAGACTGGGAATAAAACAGAGGCTACAAATAAAGACATCGTTACATAGACTACTACAGAAGCTACTACATCACTACGATCTGCAACATCTTGGCTTCCTGCCTGGGATGATAAAGAGGCATAGGATCTAAACTTCCATTACCGCCGCCGCCGGTTCCATTTGAAAGGAAGGAGTCCTGAACCCCAATCTGTAGCAAGGAGCACCCAGGCCATTTCATCATCACTATCACTGATCTCATGACCAACGGATGATGAGGGTTCTGGGTCTCAGAGGGCCTCTAGTCATCTCCCCCAAAACAGTTGTCACACCCCAGCCGATTGGAGCAAGGGTCTCTGCCAAGACAAGAAAAAGAGGAGGGGTCCCACCTTCGTCTTCACCACCAACGCTCCAGGCATCGGTTGAATCAAGGAGAATCCCCCACCAGTCGGAAGAATTTCGACCAGAGGCCAAGATGGACAAGAGGACTTGTGCCTCCTTTAATCCTTCCTTGGAGACTAAAACAAAGGGAAGGTTAACTCTCGGCCACAGTTTAATCATTCCTAACTCAGACAAAGAATCATCCACCATCTCTGGGCGAATGACAAAATTTCGGCAGCATCTAAAATCTCTTACAAAGGACCAATTTAGGAACATGAGGGTTGGGCGCAACCGTATGCCCTCGTTTCCATATATATAGACCCTTGAAGTCCAAAAGCCACCCAACTGAACCGTCACAAAGGTTAAAAGGAGACTGGCTTCAAAATCCCAAACGGCAATCGAATAAATAAACAGTGCATTAAATGCGCCTCCTCGATATACCAAAAGACGGGGTACAGAGCTCTTTGAGCAAAGCTATAGTCCAGCACTAAGAACCCTGAGTTAGCAAGAAAGAGTGAGGCAAAGTCCAAATGTACAAACCTCCTATCCAGTACTCAGACCCTCCAATCTTGTCTATTTTATGAGAAGCCATTCATACGACAAAGGCCAACAACTCTGATATACCCTGATCCTAAAGGCTCAGAAATAGCAACATCGAGCACAAACTGCCTAGTTGTTTGCACAAATTATTGGCTCGAACAGTCCACTTCAGAACTCAGCAAAACTCACCCCCTCTCTGTATGGTACAGTATTGGGTTCTATTTATCTGATTATGTTTGCTTTCTTATCTTATTATGATGAGACAGGTGAAGATTAATCAACATTCACTATTCAATTACAAGTACTAAAGCTCAGAAGGCAGCTATCAATTAAACAAATTAATCCGACATACGAAAGGCTCAGAACTGCCATACTCGCAGCAAATTTCACAAGAAGCAATAATACAAGAAGAATTTGAAGGAAAAGTAAATTTCATTGATCAGAAGAGTATTCCATTACATCGAAGAGACTGGCAAAAAAAAAAACAAAAAAGCTAATAAAGCCTCAAGCCTTGTCCGAAGGGCCTGGGTCCTCCTCTAAATTAAGGGGAATGGCCCCAGCCATCTTATACGGATCAGGACCAGACGAGGTAGGTTCAGGAGGAACGATTGATGACACGTCAAAATCCAGGAACTTAGCCAGGAATCGAGTTTGGAAGCTTTCAAAACCAAACCGGATGAGGTCATCACCCATCTGTTCAACTTCCTTCTTCAATTACATCTCAGTCTCAGTCTTGGCGAGATCAACCGCCTCTTGAACCTTCTGATCAATGGAATTTCGAAGCTCGAGCAACTCCGTCTGAAGGCTTGTAACTCGCCGAGCATAGATATCCCTCTCAGATTCTGCCACAGTGAGTTTGGTGCCAGCTTCCTTCAGACTCTCCTCAGCAGCCTGGACCTTGGATTGAGCTGTCCCGAGCTCCAACCTCATCTCGTCCATTTCAGTCTTCAGCTTCTTAGCCTCCTCGAAGCTCATAGGAGTCACCATCAGAGCAGCTAAACTGTGCATGCTCTGTACAACGCAAAACGGACAAGTTAGAATTAAACGAACATACGAACAAAAGACAAGAGAAGCTTCAGAAAATTACCCTCATCTGGCGATTCATCATCTTAGTCATCAGCTTTGAGGGGTTCTCCCCCCTATACCTATGAGGGCCCTGGGCCCATATTTGGTTGAAGGCCTTCTTGGCAATTTGATAGTCCGATTCACCAAATGGCTCGGACGACGCAGCATGTGCCTTCTTTAATAACCCGGAAATTTTTTTTTTTTTATATATATATGAGAATTTTCCTTGGTTATTAAAATTATTATTATTATTATTATTATTATTATTATTATTATTATTATTAAATTTGATGCATTGGGATTATATATATATGCATAGTATGAATGTGTAGGTATGTGTAGAATATTATATGTGCATGCATGTGTATATGGATATGTAGAATGATGTATGGCAATGCACTGTGTGTGTGTAACTGGATGTGTGTGTGTGTGTGTTTGCAACTGAACTAGTGTGTGAGAGGTGTCGGCTGTGTGTGTGTTTCTAGTGTGTGGAATGTGTGTATAAGCATACATATAGGGCAGCTTTGCATTTAATGCAAAGCTGCATTTGGGGAAGAACAAGGCTGGCTAAAACAGAGAGAAAAGGGTCAAGAAAAGTGGCTGGTGGTGGGGGAACGTGAGAGACTTGATGTGTTAGGGTATATGATGGTCTCGGTTGGGAGAAGAGAAAGAGAAGAGAAACAGAGAGAGAGAGAAAGAGAGAGAGAGTTCTGAAGGACAAAAGTGAATCAAGAGGAACAGAAGGGAGAGAAGAAACCGACACGAAGAGAAAAACAGAAATTATAGGTAAGTGGGTTGTTTCTGTTTTTATGATTTAAAGCATGATAATTTATTTTATGTATATGATCTTAGAGAGCATGTTGTAGGGTTTATTTTGCAAAAAGAATGAAAGGAAATGGCTAAGAAACAAGATAGAAAACCCTAGTTGCAGGTCTCGGCCATGGAGGTTGGACCTTGTCATTTTATGTGTAGAACTCCATTTAAATGGTCCTAAAATAATCCTACGAAGTGCAGAAAGAGAATAAAAAAAGAAAGAATGAAAAACAGTAGGGAAATAAGCATGAAATAGGAATTTTATAGTTGGCCGGAGATTCGGCCATGGGCCTTTGAGCCCTATTTCGTGATGATCCATTGGTCCAAATTGAAAATGGAGGGTGGGGATGGAATCTACGCGAAAAACCCTAGAGAATCACATTTTTAGAACCCTAAAAAGTCGCCGGAGATCGGTCACCGGTGCCGGAGAAGGCGCCGGAACCCTACTGTGCATCACCGAAAAAACGGGGGGAAGAAGGGGACTGTTCCGGGCCTGGGTCGGGTCGGTTCAGGTCCGATTCGGGCGGGGCTGAACCGCCCCTGCCACGTGTCGGTCTGAGGTTTTAAATTAAAAACCAAATAGGGCCGTTTGGTTACAAGGTTAAGAAATTGAAAAATTAAAATTGAAACAGAAACAGGGATATCCTATCCCTGTTCTGGTCTGATCCCTGTTTGGTTATCCGGATATGGAATAAGGCTTTTCAAAATTACAGAATTGCCCCTAGACTTTTAAAAATCACAAACTTGACCCTGAACTTTCAAAAATTACATTTTAACCCCTAAACTTTGGAGAAATTACAATTAGACCCACCAGGTTTAAATATTAATAAAATAATAATTAAATTAATTAATTATTTAAATTATTTAAATACTCTAAAATAACCCGGAGACCAAATGGGACAAATCATTAGTGTATTTTGACTATCTCGGCCATTCTGAGGCCAATGGTGAGATCCGTTTTACAAGATGGGGTCCCGAAAAATAAAAGACCCGTAGTAACCTTTAAAATTACTAAGATACCCCTGAATTGAAACACAGTCAAACGAACTCCAAATTAAGTAAACAAATAGTGAAACTTTATTATTTCAAGCATTCTGGACTCAACCGTGGAGTCCGATTTGTGAAAACAATCCTCGAAATGTGAAGACCCGTAAAGGGTAAAATGACCATTTTGCCCTTTTAAGCTAGAATACCCGAATTGAATTCCACGAAAGCTTAAACCTATTTTCTTCGACGTTTCGGACACAATAGTAGAGTTTAATTTGAAAAAATAGAAACTTATAAAATAAAGACATAAAATTTGATGAATAGCATAATTCAAGTGACAATTGAACTGAGTCTCATGTTGTGATTTTAGGGACGCAGAAAGGCAAAGAGAAGGTGACCTAACCTTCGGTGTTCTTACAGTGATTTCACTTTACTACGAGTATAATTTCCCTGTTTGAGATCGATTATCAGGTACGATATATTGTGCTAAGTAAGAAATAGGATTGAGATTAGGAATACTTGTTCTGCTGCCTTGATTGTTTACATGTTTGCTTGATTGTTCACATGCTTACGTGGTTCATGCTATCTTGTTAAAGTTGGGTGATGATGTGGACGATGATTATGTGTATATCGCATGTGTTAGAGTAGTGTGTGGATTATATGCTTTGAGGATTGTTGACATTATGAAATATATACTTGAAAGCATGCTTTATGTATGAATGAGATGCATCACTGAGATTACATTATGACATGATGAAATCAGAGCATATTGGCATAGTGTGATTCCTTGGACATGGCGTGAGTCAAGCACTTGGTGCTTTGCATTATGAGGGTGCAGATCCTGTGGTGAAAAATCGAAAATCGGCCATTAGGTACTTGCGAGCCTGACGGATTCCAGACCGTGAAGCGAGACATAGTCGGCGGTACTCATGCCAGCGGGGAAGGGCCGTATCATGAGACATGGGTGGCATAGAGTTGCATGGGTGTGTCACGCATACTGCTCATATATTGTATACTGTTCATATACTGCCATCATGATATCGAATGCCATATAGAAATGACTGTACACTTGCACATGCCATGACCTTAGTTTTGTTTCTTGCATTAGCATTATATTGTACCAGCATGTTGAGCTGACCCCTTTAGTGGGGCAAACATTTCAAATGATGTCCCAGCTGTACGAGACGTGGAGATGATCTGATTAGGGACTATGTTAGGCCTAAGGGGGCGCTTTTGATATTGTATAAGGGCATAAGCCCGAGATTGTATCTTATTTTGTATGTTGTGAACAAGTGAACCAGGCCTTGTGTATGTATCAGAATAGTGTACGGAATGTATGTAATTATACTTAATCATCTTTATTTCTTTATTATTTTTATTTTCTTTTGTCTCGTTACTCGCGCCTCGGGTTCGCTGGAATTCGGGGCGTGACACCTTCCCTTTCCGAGTCCTTCTGCTCGGAACGGAAGGGGCAGGAGGAACGACCGAAACAGGAACGGCAGGCTCAGCCTCCTTCTCAGCCTCAGCAGGAGCCGGCTCGGGAGAGCCAGAAACCAACCTCCTCCTCTTTACCTCCAGAGGAGGATCATACTCAACTTGGGAAGAGGTCTCCCCTACTGTTTGAGCTTCCGCCTCCGCCCACCTCGAGGTCAACCTTTTCTTGAGCTCGGCAGTACGAGCGGCCATCAAATTCTCCAAAGTAATAATGGCAGTATGAGCTCGGTTGGGAGTCGAAAGCAGTGCACGATACTGATCTCGTAGCACGTCAGTGAACTCAGGCCTCCTCTAAGCTCTTTTAACTGCACATAAGCAAGAGATGGCTTATCAGATTATCAGTTCGGAAGGCATAAATGAAATCAGAACAAACCTAAGGAAATAAAGCATCACCCTTATGACCCGTGACATGAGGGAATGGCGAGGCCTCACCATCCTGGAAGTCTACATGCTCCTATCCTCCTCTAACAAAGAAGTACTACTTCTTCCATGTTTTATTAGAAGTGGGAACGGAGGACAGGGGCCGGAATCCCTTCTCAAAAGACATATAAAAAAGGGCATTCTGCCTTCTTGAACTTCAGATCCATATTACTACGGATCAAATCTAAGGACACATCTACTTCGTTTTGGTGTCCCAACACTACGAACCCTAGAAATTACCGCCAACTGTTGAGATTCAGATCGGCAGGGCAGAGCTTATACCAACAGAAGAATTGCCTAACTAAATCCGGCAATGGGAGTCTCAAACCCATTTCGAACCAGGCAAGATAAACACATATCTCCCCGGCTTCAACATTTTGGGGACGATCCATAGGGCTTGGTACTCTGCAGGTCACATTTGGGGGAAAATCGTATTTCACCCTCCATTCATCCAGAAGGCTCTGAGTAACAGCACTCTCACCCTCTTCTCTATGAGAATACCTACCAGAAGTCTCCCCAGCCCTGTCTCGGGGCTCTTCAAAGGCGTCAACTATCCTAACCTCAGGGCTAGGGGGAGGTTCAACAGACTTCTCCCCAACATTTTCAGGGGCAGGATTACCTACATTCTCTACAGGAAACGGCACAGCCATCTCAAAGGGACTTCCTACCCCCTCATTTACATTCAAGGATTCAAGAGGAGCAGACATTACTCCCGGATTTAAGAAGAAAGAAGCAAAAGAAGAGAAAAGATCGGTCGAACCTGTTCTAACTCAGGAAACTGGTGTTCTTCAAGGTCGCACAAAACCAACAATGGAGGACGAAATCTTCTAGCACAGTGAAAACGATGGGAAAAAGGTCACTTCAAATCTCATCCCGTATTTATAAGCACAGTATCAGAAGGGACCCACCAAGCCCAAATGCCATGACGGTTCAGAACCATAATGACTTTGAGAAACCCAACCATCGGCCTAGTACAATGATGGCCTTGAAATGATCTAATCTCCGGCTGCGCAATAAATGACGCCCCAACAGCCGCCTTAAAAGGCGAACAGACATGACACATGACTCTCCGAAAAGACTTAGCCCTAGTTGTTGGTCAGCATCAAACTAGGACTTGGGGGGGGAGTAACTGATATACCATAAAGGAACAGGCCAATCAGCACTTGACACGTATAATCATAATTCAACTCATGCTCGACTAACTCAGCTCTCGCTCAGCCAATGGCTAAAGAGCTCGAGCATCCAGATCAGTACAAGAAGTCGGAAGTGACAGAGCACATGCCTTCAAAGCACATATATCCAAACAGGGATCTTAGAGTTAATTACAGGGTACAGACCAGATCTCCAGACCTCGTCACCGCCTTAGCGGATGCCGAGCAGGGAATAAGGAAGCAATCCTCAACACGGAAACAGTCTTCAACAAAGAGACAATCTTCAACAAGGAAACAGTCTTCAACACGAAAACTACCATCTATGGTTATCTCTATACAATACTCCACAAGGTAACTGCAATCTCCGATGATCAAATCCCTATATTCATGGCGTCGAATCCTAATCAACTCAGGAAGGCCACGACCTATAAATTAAACCCTAGAGGTACGCTTTATTTTCATGCTCATTCTTTGGCTTTCAATGCAGTCTTTCAATTCCTTTACTTACTTAAGCATCGAAGCGGCTACCGCCGGAGCCAATCCGGTGGTCCTTTGATCATCTTCCTGAGTGTTCTACAGGTCGTGGAGCCCATACTTATTACGAGTCGAAAAGTGCAGCATCAATAATATTAATTATTAGAGAAATAAAATAGTTATATATTATTTATGACATGTTTTAAGAAATTATATTTATTAGTTTAACATAGTTGAAATAAAAAAATATTGTAAGTGTGAAAAAATATGACATTAAATTATACATTTTCTTTACTGTAAAAAAAAAAATTATGAGTCTTTATATTTTAAGTTGAACATTATATGTAGGCTAAATTACACTGATATCTCCTAAGCATTCTGACAATTATATTGACATCTTTTGAAATTTTTGAAATTACACTGATATTTCTTACTTTTATTAACAAACTACAAATACTCTCATGCAGTCAATTTTTTTCAAAATGACAAAACTGTAACTTTCATTTTTATTTCACTTTGACCAAATTTTTTTCTAACTTTTTAAAAAGAATTTATTTATTTTATATAAAAATACATCTAAATTAAATAACTTATATTTATTTTATAAAAAAATAAATATAAGATTTAAATAAATATTTATTTTGAAAATGAAAAAAAAATGAAAAAAAATTAGTCAAAATTGAAAATTGTAAAAAACAAAAATATATAAAAAAAAAAAAATTGAAGAAGTCAGTATAATTTTAAAAATCTCGAAACAAAAGTCAGTATAATTGTTAAAAATCTCTAAGAATGTCAGTGTAATTTACCTTTATATGTATTGTTCTACGAAAAATAAAAATATAATTAAAAAATTATATATAAAATCTTATTTTTATATTAAAAATTATTTAAATGTAAGAAATATTTATTGATGCTGCACTTTTTGGCTCGTAAGAAATCTGGGCTCTACGATCTGAAGAACACTCATAGAAAGGGAATCAGAAGGCCACCGGATTAGTTCCGGCGGTAGCCGCTCCGATGCTTAAGTCAATAAACTGAATTGAAAAGACTATAATGAAAGCCAAAGAATAAGCATGAAATAAAGCGTACCTCTAGAGTTTAATTTATAGGCAATGGCTCTCCTAAGTTGATTAGGATTCGGAGTCGTGAATATAGGGATTGCATCGTCGGAGACAGCAGTTACCTTGTTGAATATAACTATAATTGAGATAACCATAAGTGACAGCTTCCTTATAGAAGACAGTTTCCTTACTTCTTGCTCGGTAGGGACTCAAGGCAGTACTGAGGTCTGAAGCATTAAGGATGCTCTGGAGGAGCTTGACTCTGATCATGAGTTCTGGAGTTTATGTTCATAAGTCTGCTCTATAAGCTTACCCTACTCAAGATGATCGAGCATAACTAGATCTGTAAGTACACGTGTCTCAAGCAGATAGGTCTGTCGGTTTGTGGTATGTCAGCTACTCCCCCCCCCCGAGCCCTAGTTTAGGCTTGACGCGTAACTAGAGGTATGGGCTTTATGAGAAGTTGTACGCCTTGTGTCTCTGTTTCTCTAAACGACCGATTGATAGGTCGTTTATTGCACAGCCGATGTTTGGGCTTTCAGGGCCATCATTGCCCTCAACGGTCATGTCGATTCGGCTTAAGGGGCCCATATTTTGAATACATATATAAAGAGGGGGAAAGGGCTTGTTACGCCTTTCTTCTTCTTTCGTTCTCGCTATATCAGAAGTTTTGCTATTGTCAACCCAGAAAGATTGGTGTGCCTTTGAAGTTTGGAGGGTGTCAGTTTGCTTGAATCTTCCATTTCCCTTCTCGATTTCAGGTTCGATTTTTAGTTTCTCTTATTATTCTCTCTTTTTTGCTTCGCTTTTCCCTTTCACTTTATTCGCCATGTCTAGTCCTAGGTCCCCCTCTGGTTCGGGAAGCTCTTCCGGAACGATTTCTCAATCTCAACCCATGGATATTATTTCTTCTATTGATATCGAAAACAGATTAGTAGGTCCCCTTCCAGCCTAGAGGTTAGAATTGTCGATGCATTTGTGGAGCCCCCAAACAAGGCTGGGGAGACCTCTGGTCGACCCGCCCGTAAAGAGGAGGGTGAGAGTGCGATCACAGATAGTATGCTGAAGGAATTGTGGGAGAAATATAAACTCCCTTCGAATGTCACTTTCAGGGTCCCGGACCCTATGGATCGTCCGCGTGATGTTAGAGCGGGAGAAATTTGTACTTATCTAGCCTAGTTTGAAATGGGACTGACACTCCCCCTTCCCGACCTTGTAAAACAATTCTTTTGTTGGTTCAACCTTTGCCCCCTTAGACCTCAATCTCAATAGCTGGAGGCATTTGTTGAGCTTCATAGTATTAGGGCATAGGAATAATGTCAACGTGTCTCTAGATTTGATCCGTAGCAATATGGATCTTAAGTACATGAGGTCGGAAGGCCTCTATTACATGTCTTTTAATAGTGGGTTCAGACCCCTTTCTTCCATGCCCTCTTCCAACAAGACCTGAAAGAAGTGGTATTTCTTCATAAAGGGAGGATGGGAATTCGAAGATTTCTAGAGCCAGGTCTCAGTATTCCCTCGAACTACTGGGCCCAAGGGTGAGACCCAAACTTCCTTGTAACTGTCTTGATTCTGTTTCATGCACTGATTGCCGAGCTGATTAACTTGCGCTTCTTTTTATGCAGTCCGGGGTGTGTGGAGGAGGCCTGAATTTACTTCCGTGCTGCAAGAGCAATACCGTCAACTCTTACAACCCAACAACCGAGATCATTCCATCATTGTCAACCCTGCAAACTTGATGGCTGCAAAAAATCGTGTTGAGGAGTTGGCGAGGGGGATAATGACGAGGTGGGACACCGAGCCGTCCCCATCTCCTACAGTGGGGGAGGCTTCTTCCCCATTAGAGCCTCCTCTTCAAACAAAGAGGATGAGGTTGATTTCGAACTCTCCTAAACCCGCCGAAGGGGAGAGGGAGGCCCCTACTCCTGTTTCCATGGTTCCCCCAACCCCTATTCAGAAAACGGGTAAGGGGAAGTCAGTTTCAGAGGCCCCTGATCCTGTCAATCAGGCGGCAAAGAAGATTCTGAGGGACTTTTGGGCCAAAGGTTCCCTCAAACTTAAGCCACAGAAGTTAGAGAAGCTTTTAGCTGATTTGGCTTCTCTTCAAGTCAAAGTAAGTTCTCCGGGTTCTTCATTTCTTTTCCCTTTTTCTGCAAGCCTTTACTTGACTACTGACCTGCTAGTTCTGTATATTGTAGACCTTGTACACTCTTTCCGCTCTGACGGAAGTCTCTCCAGCTTCAGAAGAAGTTGACCATCTTCAGGCTGAGCTAGATGAGGTTTGGCTGCAGCTTGGCACTGTTAGGTTTGAGGCTTACGAAGTTGGGGAGAGGCTGAAGGAGTCACAGAATTCTCTGACCATTGCGGAGTCAGAGATAGATCTTCGTGTTTGGGAGGTGGAGAGAATGTAGAGGGAGATGAATGGCATGCGCTATCTGTACAACCAGAAGCTTGAGGAGACTGTTGATCAGGCCGTGTGTGACAATGAGGAGGAAATAAGGAGGACACTCGAAGGGATGGCCAACAATCTTATTTTGTTTGGCTTTAACAACTTCCGATCCAAGCTTCTTGTCAAATTTCCTAACCTCGATGTTTCTTCCATTGTGCCACCCGGAACTGATCCTACCGAGACCGTTGTCCAGGGTGAAGTGGCTGGCGCTGATCCTCCCGAGGCTATCGTCTCTCCTGCCGATCCTTCCCCAGCTGATGAGCCTACCCCTCTTGATAAAGCTTAGATATGTATACTCTAGGGGTTTTGAATTCCCAATGTAATGGCTCATATTTTTTAATGAAAACAGCTTTTCGTTCAATACTTCTGCCTTATTCTTTCGTGTATAGCTTTACGTTATTCTGCTCTGTAGTGTTTTAATTTTTCGACTTATGAATGATGCGAAAATTGTTGCAAGTGGAGCTGTTCTGGAACTTATTGTTCATTAGAGCAGTTCCACTATTGTTGGTAGCTGTCTTCCAAGCTGTAGTACTTGCAACAAACACAAGATAGAAGGGAGCTCTGAAGGATTCTGAGGTAGATTGTTCTGAACCAAAGACTTGTAATAATAACTGGATGTTATGCGATCATCGTTCTGACGGTCAGAGCTTCTGCTTCTAGATCCTCAAGATCAGGATCAGGGCACATCAGAGCTGATGGTCTTTTGCTGTATACGTGGCTTGTCAGGGGTTAATGATGTGGACAAGACTGAAAATTCTATATATCACATACGTGGCCCTGTCTTTTTTTCTCCCAAGAGGGCGGTTTAATGCGCCACTTATTATACCACCGTCGTTTATGTTTTTGGAGCCGACTCTTCCCCCAACCGTTGCGACGGTCCAAATGGGTGGCTTAAAGGGCTATATATACGAAAGAAGGGCATGCTTGTTGCATCCTAATCTTTTGCTTGTTGTTTTCAAACTATTTCCTCGTCGAAGGGGTTTTGAATGCCTTTTGGAAGTTTGCCGTTTATTCGGAGATGATTCTCAATCTTCAGTCCAAGTTGAGAATGATTAGACTGTGGCAGAAAGTCATCCAACCCTTTGATTCAGTCTCCAAGGAAGGATTAGAAGGGGGAAGATCTCCTTGTCCATCCTATCATCCGGCCAAGATTTCATCACTTGGAGGTGGTCCTTCCTTGATTCAACCGAGGCCTAGAGCATTGGTGATGAAGACAAAGGTGGGATGTTTCTTCCTCTTTGTGACTTGGCAGAGACCCTTGCTAAAGCTAGCTTGGGTGTTATGTTGAATTTGAGGAAAACAAAGGTGGAGAATGAAAAGTCTCCTAAGACCCAGAGCCCTCATCTTTCGTTGGTATTGAGATAAGTGACAGTGAGGATGAAGTGGCCTGGGTGCTTCTTGATGCAGATTGGGGTTCAGGGTTCCTTCCTTTCAAATGGAAGCCGGTGGCGGCGGTAATGGTGGTTTGGAACCCTGGCTCCTAATGCCCTGAGTCAGAAAGATTCAAGGAAGAAAGCCATGATGGCGTAAAACTGATCGATGTCTTGTTATAGTTTCTGTGTACTTGTCTTCTCTTTAGCCCTCTTGTATCGATGTGACTGTTATGAATTATCAATAAAACTGAATTTCTTTTCCTCAAATCCGGTGTACTTTTGTGTTTGAATGTGTCCCTTTGAGATTAAACGCCCTTCCGAGCACTTCTGATCAATAATTCTGTTTGTTCGTCCTGAGAATGGATCAAAGGAACTTACATAAAACTCGTACCTTGAACTGAATTGTTATAAACCAACTCAGTACAGTAGGGCCGTTGTTCGGCAGGTCATAGGCCAAGTAGTCTAGGAATCAATTCTGAAGACCTGCCGATCTAAGAAACCTGAAATAACTGTAGTTGGAAAGTGGTTGAAACTATCGGAACTTCTGTCTTTGGATGGTCTGGATCATTGGAACTATATGTTTAACGAAACAAGCTCTGAAGACTTGAACATTAAAAACGGACCAGGCTCTGAAGGCCTGTGCATTAATAGATAGATCAAGTGCGGGAGGCCTGTGCATTAATAGATGGACCAGATGCTAAAGGTCTGTGCATTGGGAGATGGACCAGACGCTGAAGGTCTGTGCATTAATAGATGGACCAGACACTGGAGGCCTGTGAATTAATAGATGGACCAAGCACTGGAGGTCTGTGCATTAATAGATGGACCAGGCACTGGAGGCCTGTGCATTAAGAGATGGACCAGACGCTGAAGGTCAGTGCATTAATAGATGGACCAGGCACTGAAGGTCTGTGCATTAATAGATGGACCAGGCACTGGAGGCCTGCGCATTAAAAGATGGACCAGACGCTGAAGGTCTGTGCATTAATAGATAGACCAGGCACTAGAGGCCTGTGCATTAAGAGATGGACCAGACACTGAAGGTCTGTGCATTAAGAGATGGACCAGACGCTGAAGGCCTGTGCATTAAGAGATGGACTAGGCACTCGAGGCCTGTGCATTAATAGATGGACTAGGCACTGGAAGTCTGTGCATTAAGAGATGGACTAGGCACTGGAGGCCTGTGCATTAATAGATGGACCAGGTACTAGAGGCCTGTGCATTAAGAGATGGACCAAGCACTAGAGGCCTGTGCATTAATAGATGAACATTCCATGGAAGTATAAAAGAAAAAACCTTTATTGATAGTACTTCCGTAAATGTTCTACATTCCAAGGTCTAGGAACAGGTTTCCCAGCCATGTCTTCTAGCCAATAGGTAGTAGGCTTAACAACCTTTGTCACCCTGTAAGGACCTTCCCAGTTGGGCGACAACTTTCCCATAGTGGGATCCTTAGTGTTAGGAAAAACCCTTCTCAAGACAAGGTCCCCAACTTGGAAGCTGACAGACTTGAGCCCTACTTTAGAGTTTTTGGCCATTCTCTGCTGATAGGCTTCCATTCTGATCCGGGTTTGATCCCTCCTTTCTTTGAGCAAGTCAAGATTTTCTGCAAGCTGCTAATTATTGGACTCTTGGTTGAAGGCTTCTGTCCTCAAGGTTGGCATCCCGATCTCTATAAGGATCACTGCTTCTGTACCGTAGGTTAGCGAGTAGGGAGTTTCAGAGGTGGGAGTTCTTTTGGTTGTTCTGTAAGCCCAAAGAACCCCAGGAAGTTCCTCTACCCACCTTCCTTTGGCTTGCTCTAACCTTTTCTTCAATGCTTCAAGATGGTTCGGTTGGTGACCTCTGCTTGCTCATTTGATTGCAGATGGCCTAGAGAAGCAAAATGTTGCTTGATATTGAGATTTTCGTAGAATTTCTTGAAGATTTTGCCAGTGAATTGTGTGCCATTACCAGATATGATCACTTGTGGTATGCCGAACCTGCAAACAATATTTTTTCAAGTGATATTTTTAACTTCCTTTTCTGTGATGTGTGTTAGAGGTTCGGCTTCAGCCCATTTAGATATGTAATCAATGGCTACCAAAAGGTACTTCTTGTTTGGAGTGGCTTTAGGTAATGGGCCCACAATGTCCATCCCCCACTGAGCAAAGGGCCAAGGACTAGCGATTGGGATGAGCTCATGGTGAGGCTGGTACTGATAAGGAGCGAACCTTTGGCATTTGTCACACTTCTGGACGTACTCCTTAGCTTGCTTCAGCATACCAGGCCAGTAATAGCCTTGTGATAGAGCTCGGTGGGCTATTGTTCTACCTCCATTGTGGTTCTCACAAATTCCCTCATGAATTTTTGCCAAGACGTATTGAGCCTCTTTTGGAGTTAAGCATTTCAACAAGGGCTGAGAGTAAGACCTTCTGTAAGGTCTGTTGTTCAGAATTAGGTACCGAGCTGCCCTGATTCTGATTCTTCTAGCCCTGTTTTTATCTTCTGGGAGGAGCCCTGACTCTAGATACTGGAGGATTGGGGTCATCTAGTTCTGGGGCTGTTCAGTAATTTAAGAGACCTGTACTTCCTCTATACTGGGTCTTGGCTGGTGGGAAATCCTTACTGCAGAATCTCTTCCTTCCTTGAGGTGGGAAGCTATGTTTGCTAAAGCGTCGGCTCTGGAATTCTGGCCCCTTTCTATTTTCTGGATGGTGAACTTTTAGAATGAGCGTTTTAAGGAGTTCACTAGTTCAGAATACCGAAACATCCTTTCATCTTTTATGGAGAATTCTCCCAGGACTTGGCTTACCACCAACTGGGAATCCGAGAAGACCTCAAGGTTTTGAACCTCGCATTCCAGAGCTAATTTTATGCCTAGGATCAGTGTTTCATATTCTGCTTTATTGTTGGAGGCTCCGAATCCCAGGCTAACTGCCTTTTCTGAAAGGAGCCCATCAGGGGATTGTAACACCAGGCCTACTCCGGAACCATGATCGGTAGACGACCCATCAGTATAAAGCTTCCATGCCCCTGAATTGTCGATGAGTTGTGCTTTGTCTTGCAATGGCGGGGTGAATTCAGCAACAAAATCAGCTAAGGCTTGCCCCTTGATGGAATTTCGAGGCATATGTGATATATCAAATTCTCCTAACTCCACAGACCATTTTACTAACCTGCCAGAGACCTCAGGCTTCCTCAGTATTGCTTTGAAGGGATAGGCAGTTGGGATTTCAATTAGATGGGCTTAGAAGTAAGGTCGGAGTTTCCGAGCTGATACTACCAAAGCGTAAGCCAAATTTTCGATCTCTGGGTATCTCTTTTCTGTGTCGAGTAATGCCTTACTGACATAGAATATGGGCCTTTGGACTCCCCTGTCCTGCCTGACCAGTACGGAACTGACTGCATTTTCAGAGACTTCAAGATAAAGGAGTAGTTTTTCTCTTTGGACTGGCTTTGACAAGAGCTCTGGAGAGGCAAGATACCCCTTCAGTTCTTGAAAGGCTTTTTCGCACTCCTCGGACCATTGGAAGGCCCTGTTACCTTTTAGAGCTTTGAAGAAGGGTAGACAGCGATCAGTGAACTTGAAGATAAACCGGCTCAGTGCTGCTATTTTGCCATTCAGTGCCTGAATGTCTTTCTTGGTTTTTAGAGACTCCAGCCCAATCAGAGCCTGGATCTGAGTGGGATCTGCTTCGATACCTCTTTGAGAGACGATATATCCCAAAAATTTTCCCTTTGTGACCCTGAAGGTACACTTGGAGGGATTGAGCTTCATCTTGTGCTGCTTTAGGATGTCAAAGGTCTGAGATAAGTGCTGAAGGTGATTACCTTTTCGCAGACTTTTGACCAGCATGTCGTCGATATAAACCTCCATGGTACTTCCAAGTAATGGGCTGAACATCTTATTCACCAAACGCTGATATGTGGCCCCAGCATTCTTCAAGCCGAACGGCATCACTCTATAACAATAAAAACCTCGTTCGGTTATGAATGTTGTCTTCTCCTAGTCTGGAGTATACATCTGGATTTGGTTGTATCCGGAATAGGCGTCTATGAAACTCATGAGTTCATGCCCTGCAGTAGCATCAACTAGCTGGTCTATCCTCGATTGTGGAAAACTATCTTTGGGGCACGCCTTATTGAGGTCTGTGTAGTCAACACAGACCCTTCACTTGCCATTTTTTTTCTTGACCAAAACGGTATTGGCCAACCAATCGGAGTAGAATACTTCCCGTATCATCTTGGCCTCAAGCAGCCTCTGGACCTCCTCATTTATGATCTGGTGCCGCTCTGGAGCAAACGGCCTCCTTTTTTGTCTCACTGGTGGGTGGTCTGGATCCACCATTAGTTTGTGAGTTATGAGGTCTGGATCTATACCCTCATGTCTTTGGTCTCCCATGCAAACACAGAGAGGTTGTCCTTCAAGAACCTTATCATCTCCTCTTGCTTAGCATGCGTTAGGTCTGGACCAACATACAAATAGCGCCCTTCCGATTCTGAGCTGACAAATATCTTTAGGGGTTCCCCAACTGGTTTAGCTCTGCTGTCCCGTCCTTTTGGACTCAGAGGTTCCTCAACTCTGGAAGGGCAACCTTCCTCCTCGGGATAGTGGGAGAAAGTTGGATCCGCACAGTCCCGAGCGTACTATAATTGCTATTTAGTGACCTTATCCCTGAGTGCAATGGCATGACACTCCCGAGAGGTCGGCTGGCACCCTCTGACAGAATAAACATTCTGGTTGTGGACATGCTTTAAGCATTAATGGAGGGTCAAGGTGACAGCCCCCATCTAGTGTAGCCATGGTCTCCCGATTATGACATTGTAGGGAGATCTTGTATTCAAAACCATGTATTCCAAACTTGTGGTTTTCTGTCCTTCGCCTTCCCCCACGGTGGTAGGCAGGTCAATTCTTCCCAATGGGGAGCTGAGATTACCATCAAAACCCTCCATTACGGCGGAGGTAGGCTTGATACTGTCATGATCAATCTTCATTTACTTGAGTGGCTCGTGGAACAGTATATTAACAGAGCTGCCGATGTCAACTAGAACTCTTCTAATTTTGAAGTTGGCGATCTTAAAGGTGATGACGAGGGCATCACTATGGGGGCAATGTACTCCGGCCAGATCCTGCTCTGTGACTTGGATCTCTGGTATGGGCCAGGGTTTTTTCTCAATGCTTGCTATCTGTAAGACATTTGGGGCAGCCCGAGCCTCTCGAGCGTACCTCTTTCTTGCTCTATTTGACATTCTCGTAACAGGGATATCTGCATAGAGGACATAAATCACATGGTTGTTCTGCCTCTGAGGCTCATTCCGTCCTTCCCTCTACTCCTGCCTCTGTTCAGGCCTCTGATCAATCCTGTGCTGAGGCTTGTCTTCATGGGGGTTCTGTTTCCCTTCCTGTTTTACGAACTCTCGAAGACGTCCTTTCTTTATGAGTTGCTCGACCTCATATCTAAGGGTCATACAGGAGTTAGTCGTATGCCCGTGGTCTTTGTGGAAATGGCAGTATTTATTCTGGTCCCAAAGATTGGGATCTCCCTTTATTAGCTCCGGCCATCTCAGATTTGCACGACTTCGGATCTGTTAGAGTACCTGAGACAGTGTAGTGTTCAGAGGAGTGTAGTTAGTAAACTCCCGTGGTCCGAAATTGTAAACAACTCTAGGTGCCGATCTCTTTTTCGGACTCCTAGCCCTTTTCTTACTAGAGTCCCTTTTATGGTCGTCCTTCTTATGATCTTCCCTCTTCGAACTGTCCTTCTGCGTTTGCTCTCTGCCCTTTTGGGACGTGCAGTTAGCTTCTTCTAAGTTGATATATTTTCTGGCACGGTCCATCAATGCCGTCATGTCAGCAGGAGGACTCTTTGTCAAGGAATCTCTAAAGCCACCGTGAGCAAGACCAAAAGTTAAGGTCGCGACGAGAAAACTTGGGCTACAGTCGATAATCTCCGTTAGGTCGACATTGAAGCGTGCAATGTAAGCCCTGAGGGACTCTTCTTTAGTTTGTTTGACATTTAGCAAAAACTCTGGTCCCTTTCTGAGCCTCCTGCTCGTCATGAACCTATCAAGGAATCTCCTACCGAGCTCATAGAAGCCGATGACCAAGTTCGGAGGGAGATGGTAGAACCATTTGAGGGCGGTACCCTTTAAGCTGGTGATGAAAGTTCGGCACATGAAGGCATCAGAGGCCCCATGAAAGGCTATTATATGCTGATAGTGCGACAGATGGTCTCCTGGATCTCTGGTCCCATCATAAAGGGTGAACTTTGGCACAATGAACTTCCCTGGCCTTTCTTCTAACATAATGGCAGGAGTGAATGGGGTGGCCAGCCTTCCGAGCAGCCTGGCCAACTCATCGTGCTCTGGATGGTTTTGAACACCTCTCAGAGCTACTGTTCGGTCCATGGATTCTGTAACTTCTTCGGCCCTCCGCAGTTCTCTTGGCTGGACTTCTTGTGAACTTTGCCTTACAGCTTCTGCTACAGGATGATCGGGCTGAACATGCCCCGCCGATTGAAGAGGGTTCTAAGGCTCCGGAACTGGAAGGATTGGTGCCACTTGGGGCTGTGGCTCCTATGGTACCGGATGTGCTTCTGAAACCCTTGGAGTTGGCACTCTAGTAGTGCTTCGGTAATGGATGTCAGGGACAAAGGCTGGCGTTCCCCAGTCGGGGGCTGGTGAAAGCTGTGGATCTCTGTCGATGTGAGTAACATTCTGGGGGTGCCCGAGTCGATTATTCGGAGCCTCGTCATAGGGCTCTTCAGTTGTGGCAGTAATAAGGGGCTGAGTCCCCTCAGCAGCAGCATTCACCGGCGGGTTTAGAGGATTTCCCCCTGACTTTGCGTAAGCAATGCCAAAGTTTGGGATATGGCTAGTAGTTGCTCTTGCACTAGCTCGTTGTGCCGTTTGATTGCCTCGATCTCCAGTCGCATGGGATCGATTGTTGGTCCTCTCGATCGTCCGGTAGGCGGCCGGCGTTGAGAGCTTTGGCGTCGAGAGTTTTGAGGATTTTGAGCGTTCTGCCTTGGTCGTAGGTTGGGGGCCATGATCCTTCAGTAAAAAGGAGAATAAGTTTGTGAATAGAGCAATTGGAGATTGCTGTCATTTCCCATAGACGGCGCCAAACTGATGTTGTACTTTTTGGCTCGCAAGAAATCTGGGCTCCACGACCTGAAGAACACTCAAAGAAAGGGAATCAGAGGGCCATCGGATTGGCTCCGGCGGTAGCCGCTCCGATGCTTAAGTTAATAAACTGAATTGAAAAGACTATAATAAAAGCCAAAGAATGAGCATGAAATAAAGCGTACCTCTAGGGTTTAATTCATAGGCAATGGCTCTTCTAAGTTGATTAGGATTCAGAGCCGTGAATATAGGGATTGCATCGTCGGAGACAGTAGTTACCTTGTTGAATATAACCATAATTAAGATAACCATAAGTGACAGTTTCTTTGTAAAAGACAGTTTCCTTACTTTTTGCTCGGTAGGGACTCAATGCAGTACTGAGGTCTGAAGCATTAAGGATGCTCTGGAGGAGCTTGACTCTGATCATGAGTTCTGGAGTTTACGTTCATAAGTCTGCTTTGTAGGCTTACCCTGCTCGAGACGATCGAGCATAACTAGATCTGTAAATACACGTGTCTCAAGCAAATAGGTCTGTCGGCTTGTGGTATGTCATTTATTAATTAATAAAAATATAAAATAATTAATAATTAATAAATTCTTACCCTTGCGTATCTATTAATTATTAAAAAAATTGCTCTATATATATATATATATATAGATAGATAGAGAGAGAGTCGTATAGAAAAACTTCGCTTCATTGATGGGTATACGGTTATTTTTTAATCATTAAAATGTTTTACACCTCATGACGCTTTTATAAATAGTATTAATTAATATTGGATTTGAGGGGATTTCTTTGACGTTATAATATTATATTAATATTTTATGAGAACACAAAGAAAAGTGGTTAAAAGCTCTGAATCTGAGTCAGTGGGATCTATTTGTGGCAAAATCTTTTAATAAAATGCTCTGAATCTGAGTCAAATCTTTGAGCCCACGAATGGAAGGATTAGGCTAGGTTTGTTTAAGTTTTTAAAAATAAATTTTTAATTTTAAAATACGAGATATGTATTTAAAAAATTATTTATTTTAATTTTTTAAAATTTAAAATATTATATCTAAATATATTTTTATAATTTTTAAAATATTAATTATAAAATTTTAAAAAATTATATATGAATCACTATTTAAATATTCTTATTGTTGGTCAAAAATACTATTCAACAATGTAAATTTTTATAAACTTCTACCTGAGACTTTGACCCTTTCCAGGAAAAGAAATATTAATTTATTTGGTTCAATAATTAAATGTTTAGTGCATTGCATACTACTTTTCAAATCTCTTTTTTTTTTTTTCGGTTTTGAATTTGATTGATACTGGAAGGCATTTTTATATAAAAAAATTTGGTGCAGCTTCAAGAGGTGGGCTTGATAAGGCTTTCTTGAGGTACAAGAAGCAGCCCAATGGTGAAAGGCCATTAAATACTATGTATTACCTCATGTCCTGTGTTTGATTTAAGCATAGGCTGGGTCAAATTATTCAGGGGGTTGTCACACACGGGTGATGGATACTGTGTTTGCTGCCGTGTATTGGGCTCACTTAGGGTGCTAATTGGTATTATTGTATTGTATTCGAATCGTGTCAAAATTTATATTTTAAAAAATAAGTATCAATCATAATCTGACATTGTTAATCAAATGTGTTAAGTTTTAAATTTCAAGTATATAATAATCCAAACACTCATAACTTAACTTAAACTGCACTTTTCAAACCATACTTTTTTCAAATCACATTTTTCTCAAACTATATTTCCTCACCGCTCAAACAAACCAACACTAAATATAAATAACTTTCTTTCCTTATCAACAAATATTTAATTTTCTTTGAAATTTGTATAGTTCTATAATAGTTGGATTTCTTTGAAGATAAATAACGTTAATTAGGACTCTATATGGCTGGGTATTATTTCTCTATATAAGTTATTATTTTCATTTTTTTGTTTGGAAGAAGCTATAGGTATTATAATATTTGAATTATAATCAAAGAAGCAAAAATTAACCAACATAATTAATTCTACACAAAATTCAAACCAGAAATGGAGGTTATCAACTATGGGCTTCGTAAAGCAACCCCAACCCAACTTATGACTAGGTGAAAATAATTTTCACATCCTCTCGAGGTATGTTTGGTATGCTGGAATAAAATAAGACAGGTATGGAATAACATCAGAAATAGAAGGGAGTAGGAATGGAATGAGAATAATCATTCCTTTATTTTGTTTGACTGAATACCTAATAATAGAATGACAATTACATTTCTGTGCTTGGTTTGAACCATCAAATTATAGGAATAAAGTTAATATTAAGTTAAATATTCAAAGTACTTGTATAAATTTCAAAACTTTCATGTACATTTAATCAAAAAAAAATTCAACCTACATTTTTTTTTATAGGCACAAAAAAAAAATTTCAGACTGCATTTGTTTTATTGGTCAAAAAAAAAATTTCAATTTACATTTTTTTATTGGCAAAAAAAAAAAATTCAACCTGCATTTTTTTTATTTTTTTTTATTGGCAAAAAAAAATTAAATATTCTGGTAAGGAATGAAATGAGCATTTCGTGACTTTTGGTAAGGAATCGTGACCCCGGCTTCTTTATGAATAGTCATTCCAGCCTAAAAAGTTTAAACAAATACAGAAATAAAATAGCATCAAGAATGCACATTCCATTCCTATCCTTATTCCGACCTACCAAACATAGAATGACTATTTCGGCATAAAAAATCTAAACAAGCACAAAAATAAAATAGCATCAACAATGCACATTTCATTCTTACTCTCATTCTGGCCTACCAAATATGCCCTTAATGAAGAGTGAGACTCGAACTCATGAATTTCTCTTTGAAAAGGAGCATAAGTGGCCAATTGAGCTAAATTCAATTAGTTTTTTTTTTTTTTTCTTTTCATTGATGTACTATAAATTCATATGACGAATTAAATTGATATATTATGAAAATTTTATTTTATTTATATTCAAAGAGAGTTTAACCTCTTTAACTTAAAACGAAAAATGTTATTAAAAATTAAAAAAAAAACTTTAAGTAGAGTATCTCATTTACTTTGTCACCAAACTAATTCCCTATTTGATGATATCCACACATTATCCTCAAAGTTTTTTTATGATTTAATTCTGAAAATAAATTGTGTAACCAATGATTTGGCCGGACTTTGTTCACTTAATTATTAAAGTTCTCAAACTAATTTTCAACCGAGCAAAGAGGAAGTTGAAACCAATTTTCAGTGCGTTGGAGCAACGTTAGGAGTCAATCACTTAATTTTACCCCTAATCAACTAGTAAATCATAGTTTAATCATGGTTAAGGTATCTAATTTAAAAACTAGTGTGAGTTTTAGTGAGACATTCTAATTTTCATGTGTTAGACAGTTATTAGGTGATGTAAAACAACCTCTTTAGGAATCAATCGTATCAACTTTAAATTCTTATATGTCATGGTACAGTGGAATGTACTTTTCATGAATGTCTATTCTAACTTTTTCATTTTTTAGTCTTATTTGGTACAATTAGAAATGTCTATCCCATAAAATAGACATTTTATTAAAATTATTCTAAGTATTCTTTATTCTATTCAATGATATTTTCATTCTTTCTGTTTCATTTCATAAAATCATAAAATGACCATTGTATTTTTACATACTAAACATGACCTTAAATTCATACATTAATTTTTTTAAAAAAGCATGTAAACAAAAATAGATAATTAAATACTCCCTCGTCTCAAAATGATAGTCCCTTTTGGGCATTCTAACTTTTTTGGAAGTATTGTTTTATTATTTTGAAACTATTTAAATTTTTCATATTACCCTCGTTTAATTGTAAATCATGTTCACATTAAGTGTAATAAAGGGTAGTTTTAAAAATTTAAAACTCAAAAGTACGTTAACTTTTCAAATGAAACTCTTAAAATGAATAGTGATAAAGGACTCTTAAAATCAGACGAAGGGAGTATGATATACCAAACATTTTTCTTGGTTATAACATGCAATTTATAACATATAACATCTATTTTCTTATAATTATTACATTCATGCACAACTTCTTTTTCTTTTTACTTTCTTCTATCTCAAAAGTCGAATAATGAAAAAAAAAAAATACAAATCAAAAGCCCCCCCAACTTCACATCTTATAAAAGTTTTCTTACCCTTTAAAAAAAAAAAAAAAAAAAAAAAGGAAAGAAAGAAAGAAAGAAACCCTTCATGTCTTATAGTGTAAAAGAAGCTGCACTGTAAAGAAGTCATGCCAGAAAGGTTGATATAGTGGTAGTCTTGGTAGGCATTCTTCCTTTATCAGTCCTCAACACCATAGCTTCATATATTGGCCAACAATTTAATACCACAAAACCAGCTAAAAACATTTGCAGAAACAGTCCCTCTAAGTTTCTACCTCTGAAAACTTCTACCAACCCCACTAAGAATGCCACCAAGTTGATTATTGCCGCCATCGCCAATGGCACGAACATCGGCGATGGCACTCCAAACTCAAAGATTCCTTGATCATACCTTTTGCTCTGTTCATCATCAAGAACTTTGCTGGTCACATTGAATCCTTGTGTCGCTATGCCCAAGTGTTTGGTCACATACTCAAATAATCCAAACAAGCAAGATGAGACTCCCTTTATCATCCACATCCTTTGATCGCTCCACCACCTTCCCAATGTTCCTTGGGCTAATATGAAATCCAGGCAATCTTGTCCATAGGCCCCAAGAAATAGAAATACGTACAAGAAGAACCAAGGGTCTAAGACCTGTGACAACCCTTTGTACAATCAGTGTTATCACATTAACATTATATGGTGAAATTATTCACGGGGTCTATTAAATACACGCATGTGACATCCACTATCATTTTTGTCGTACAGTGAAATCCATGTGGGTTCCACAAAATGTTAAAATCACAATCATTGTCACTCCAAAAATTTACTTTAGACGGCAAATTTTGTTGCTAAATGTTCAATCATGCATAAATGTTTAAATTAATGGAGAATAAAGATTTAATATTGATGGGTAATATTAGTGTAGTACAAATTAAATAAGAATCTCAATCAAAGAAAGAGAAAAAACTTCATGCTATACCAAAAAAAAAATAAAAAATCAAAAGTCAATAAAAGTTTTATTAAGGGAACAAATTGAAATTAAAAAGCGGGTAAAGTGAAAAAAAAATTAGACTTAGGGGAGCAGAAATACAGACCAAAAGGGTATATTTGAAAAATAAAATAAAATATATAAAAAAAATTCAAATAAGTTTTTTTTTTCAATCCTTAGCTGATTTTGTCCCTGACCATCACACAAATGTGACGGACTCACTGAATAATTTTTCAATGATATAGGTTTATATATATATATATATAGGTATTATGCTAACAATGAAATAAGTTATTCAGGAACAAAAGGACCATAAATTAAAAGCAAATGAGTGCAGATACACACCTTTGGGAAGATGGTGAGTCCATTGAGGAGAGCTAGCTGAGGGAGGAAAGCATAAATGGTGATTGGAATTGACCAAATGGCCCAAAAAGCAGAGTAAGCAAAACAATAGCCCATTAGAGCGCCCATTGATCTGGCGCCAAAGGTTATAAGACAGTGTTTGGAGAAGGCCACCTCAAGTAGCCCAACGGACCATCGCTTGTGTTGGCTCAGCGCATCGTTAAGGGTAATGGGTACATCTCCCAAAAAAGCAGGCCTTTCGGGATGACAAAATACTGAGTTCCATCCCTCACAAAGCAGCCTATACCCAGTATAGTAGTCTTCAACCAGAGACCCATATCTAAAGCCCATCTGCACATTTTTGGCCCAAATATCATTAATATCACTACTTTTCTATATTTTCGTGTTAGTTTTAGGCAGCATTTGGCAGTGATAAAGTCAGTTTTTGAGGAGAAGTTATTTGTTGAGACAATCATTTCACGTCATTATATGATATAGAGTGACGGTTTCTAATAAAATTTTAAAATTTTTCTTAATCTTAAATAAATAACTTACCTAAGGCCTTGTAGTGGAGTGGTATTCAATCATTGCCAGTGGCAAAGTTAAGTCATCTTTTATTATGTCAATAGGATGGGTTGGGTTAGAAGGATAGTTAGGTGTTGGACGGGGCCTCCCATCGGCCCACAGGGTCCTAGTCGCTCTTAGCATATGAAAAAAAAAATTCATAAAATTAGGAAAATTATTAGACTTTGTGAGAAATAGTCACACTACATCAAATAATGAGGTAGAGTAAATGTCCCATCGACTAATTTCTTTCATTTCAGAATTGAGATTTTAGTTTCATTTTTTTATATTGATGTTGAATCTCGTGAATGGCTTGCATTTCAAATAGATAAATCTTACAAGCCACCTACTACAATCATTTTGCACACTACCGTAGCTATTTCACACAAATTTACACTTATGAGACTCTCTTGGACATGAGTTTTTGTGAACAGTGGTGGATCCAAAAACTATAGTTAGGAGTGATCAAAATGTAAGGATCAAAATTTAGGGGTAACTTTTATGAATATATGAAAATTTTTGGAAGAGCCAAGTCTTGATTTTTTTTTTTAAATTCTAACAAAATCGGTGATAAAAATTATAATTTTTAAAATTTGGAAGAGCCATTGCCCTCCTTAGTCCTCTCTCCCTCAAACACTAATTGAAGAGATTGGAATGCAAAATATCCAAGTTTACAGTTCATCCCAGAGTCCTCCTTACCACTGGGCTACTTGGGTGGTGGTAAATTTAGTTTCATGGTATTTACTCTAGTTCCAATTTTGAGGCAAAGTTTTTACACTGCCAAACACAGCATTAATAACAAGCATACCTTGAAACCCCAACTGGTCTGGTGCTCATAATTGCAACCTGCAACATGGTGGGCCAATGACAAGATTTGTTAGGCTTGGAGGGGCTTGTCCACGACATGGTCTGGGCATAGTTGAGGAATCTCAGGAGTCACAAAAGATGATGGGCCTCCAAAGAAAACACGGCGAGAGAAAAAGCAGCCTATCCCAACAAAACTAGTGCCTTGCAGGCCGTCCATTCCCGCCGGATTGATCTGAAACAAATATTTAAACTCAGAAGCATAGATGTCGTCGTTGTTGAGCCCATGGAACCTTTGGGGAAACTGAACGTATCCCAAATTGGGCTGGGCTGCTGGATCCGAGAAGAAGTAACATAGTACCCGATGAGGCGTTTGGGGATCGTTTGAATACATGTCTGTCACGCCCCAAATTCCAGCGAACTCGAGGCGTGAGTAACGAGACAAAAAGAAATAAAATAATAAAGAAATGAAAGATAATAATGACATTCTCATACATTCCGTACACTGTTCTGATACATACATAGGGTCTGGTCCATTGGTTCACAACATACAAAATAAAATACAGTCTCGGGCTTATGCCCTTACACAATATCAAAAGAGCCCCTTGGGCCCAACATAATCCTCAATCAGACCGTCTCTATGTCTCGTACAGCTGGGACATCATCTGAAATGTTTGCCCCACTAAAGGGGTCAGCTCAACATGCTGGTACAATATAATGCTAATGCAAGAAACAAAACTAAGGTCGTGGCATGTGCAAGTGTACAGTTATTTCTATATGGCATTCTATATCATGATGACAGTATATAAATAGTATGCAGTATATGAGTAATATGCGTGACACACCCATGCAACTCCATGCCACCCATGTCTCATGATACGGTCATTCTCCGCTGGCATGAGTACCGCCACTTATGTCTCGCTTCACGGTCCGGAATCCGTCAGGCTCGCAAGTACCTAATGGCCGATTTTGGATTTTTCACCACAGGATCTGCACCCTCATAATGCAAAGCACCAAGTGCTTACCCACGCCATGTCCAAGGAATCACACTATGCCAATATGCTCTGATCTCATCATGTCACAATGCAATCTCAATGATACATCTCATTCATACATAAAGCATGCCTTCAAGTACACAATTCATAATATCAACAGTTCTTCAAAGCATATAATTCACACACTACACTAACACATGCGATATACCCATAATCATCATCCAACTTAACAAGATAGCACGTAGCACATAAGCATGTGAACACTCAAGCAAACATGTGAATAATCAATGCAGTAAAGCAAGTATTCCTAATCTCAATTCTATTTCTTACTTAGCACAATATATCGTACCTGTAAATCGGTCTCAACTCAAGAAGTGCACTCGAGGTATGGTAGGATCACTGTGAAAACACTGAAGGTCAGAGCACCTTCTCCTTGCCCTTTCGCGTTCCTATAAGCATAACAGGTAATTCAGTTCATTGTCATTTGGATTTATTCTATTCGTCAAATTTTATGTCTTTAATTCATAAGTTTCTATTTTACTAATTTATACCCCACCATTGAGTCCGGGATGTCGAAGAAACTAAGTTTAGGCTTTCGTAGAATTCAATTCGGGCACCTGGGTTAAAAAGGGCAAAACAGTCATTCTGCACTTTACACGGGTCCTTACATTTCGTGACCTCTTTTCACAAATCGGACTCCACGGTTGAGTCCGGAATGCTCGAGATAATAAAGTTTCACTATTTGTTTACCTAATTCGGAGTTCATTTGACTGTACTTCAATTCAGGGGTATTTTGGTAATTTTATGTGTTGCTACGTGTCTTTTATTTTTTGGGATCCCGTCTCGTAAAACGGACCTCACCATTGGTCTCAGAATGGCCGAGATAGTCAAAATACACTAATGACTTGTCCCATTTGGACTCCGGGATATTTTAGAATATTTAATTAATTAAATTAATGTATTAATTAATTAATTTAATTAATTTAATTAATATTTTATTAATATTTTATTAATATTTAATTCTGGTGGGCCTAACTGTAATTTCTCCAAAGTTCAGGGGTTAAAATGCAATTTTCGAAAGTTCAGGGTTAAGGTTCAATTTCCAAAAGGTTCAGGGTCAAGGTTCAATTTCCAAAAGGTTCAAGGTTCAAATTGAATTAGTTTAATTTACTATCCCTAATCAGGTTAACCAAACAGGAGCTTATCCAGAACAGGGATAAGATATCCCTGTTCCTATTTTAATTTAAAATTTTTAATTTCTTATATCCGTAACCAAACGCCCCAATTTAGTTTTTAATTTAAACCAGTGAGCGACACGTGGCAGGGGCGGGTCAGCCCAAGCCCGACCCGAACCGACCCGAACCGACCCGACCCGGACCCGGAACAGTGCCCCCTTCGTCCCCCATTTTTTCGGCGAAGCTCCGGTCGCCTTCTCCGGCGCCGGTGGCCGGAATTTCAGAAAATCAAGTTTTCAAACTTGATTTTCTTGGTGTTTTTGAAGCCTCTTTCAATTCCAAATCATTCTAAAACATTTTTGGAACCTTTTAACACTGTTTTGAAGCTCTCAATCACAATGAAAAGCCTATACTCCCCCCCCATGGCCGTGACCTGCACATCCCTTTTTCTCTTTCATTTCTCAACCATTTTGGTTGATTCTTGTCCCTAAATTCTTCATATTTCATGCTCTATAAGTTCCAACAATTAAATATAAACAATAGGCTACAAAACAGATCATGTATATATGAGATTTTTAGAGAGAGAAAATAATGGGTTTTGTTGTTTTACCTCCGTTTCTCTCTCCTTCTCTTGGTTCAACCACTGGTCCTCAATGTGCTCTTCACCTTGAAGCTCCTCCCTCTGTTTCCCTTTCAAAATCAGAATACACTCCCTTCTCCCTTTTTCCCTTCACTTTCTCTCTCTATATATCTCTCTCTATCATTTCTCTCTCTCTCTCTCTCTCCAAGACCAGCCTTACTGCATCAGAACTACCCCTCCCATGCTCTGAATTCCCCTTCTACACTCCACCAACCACTGCCTGCTACACCACTCCTCTTTGAGTGTATTACACTCAACACATGCACCCACACGGCAGACACACACACACACACTGTTTTATACACACATACATATATATATACATATATATTTACACATTTAATACACACTCACATGTATACACATGTACACAATAAATAATTTAAATTATATGTATATATATACATATATACATACATCCATCATAATAATAATAATAATAATAATAATAATAATAATAATAATAATAATAATATTGACAAAGAAAATAAAAAAAAAAATCCATGTCATAACAATGTCACAGTCTAGACTCAGTATTATAGGTGCATTGGTCATGATGCCCGACACTCGCAGCTACACCCACAAAATAACATGAAAATTTTAACCAAAAAAAAAAAAAAAACAATGAAAGTAGTAAGAGGGCAATGAACACACACACACACACATAATTTTGGATGGACATAGAGTATTTCTGCATGGTAACACGTTAATATCCTCTACAATCATTGACACAAGAAAAAGAAAAATTAATTTATGAAGCCGTAACATCGTGTGATTTACTATAATTTTAATATTTACAAATTAATTAAATTATACTAATTTTTTTTAAGATGTCTGATAATTATATAATTGTTTTTTTAAATTTTAAAATTACACTACTGACCTCTCATGCTTTACCCCTTTAATCAATTTTTTTTTTTCTTAAAATGAAAAAGCTATCATTTTCATGTATTTCCTTTTATATTTTTGTAATCTTGACCAATTTATTTTAATTTTTTTCATTTTTAAATAAATATTGATTAAAACCTTAAATTTATTTTTATATCAATTAAAAATAAGTTATTTATCTTAAAAAAAAAATTCTTTAAAAATTGTTAGAAAAGTTGATCAAAATTAATGAAAAAATGTATAAAATAAAATAAAAGAGGAAAACTTATTTTAATTATCAAAATCTATAAAAAAAAAAAAAAATCACTATAATTTATCTTTGTAAATTTAATTTGACTTACCATAAATATTAAATTACATAACGGTTACATATAAGAACTTTGTAATGTCTCGATGGAGAGGAGCTCTAAAAACTTGAAAAATATAAATTGGACCCCCTCTAAATTTTTTATATTTGCAGACATTCTTCAAAATTTTAATAAAATACTCTCACCTTAAATATAACTTTGGATTGGCCATTATCTGCAATAACTCTTGCATGAGAGAATGACGTTGTTATTTGTACAAGTCGGATCCTTATAGAAGTTCGTATAATGCATGCTTGCATTCTGTTATTATTATACGAATGGTCAAGAGTGACAGTATATTTTTGGTATTAAATTGTGTAAAAATTATTATAAGATAAATTATAGTGATTCTTTTCAGATTTTTGATAATTATAAGGATCTATTTTCCAGTCTTTTTTTTATAACTAACAAAAATATTATTTTTATTTATTTATTGATAATTATAATTGACAGAAACATTAACTTATTGTAAAACAGAAGAATAGAAGTCTGAATTAGATCAATGTTAGTGTTTGACACAATGTTGTTAAGACAAATCTCGTCCTCGCAATGCTGCTCATGACTTCTTGGACGTTTGCCTCCCAGGATGCAATGATTTGAATCTTACAGAAGCAGTACTACAATTTGTAAGTCTGTCGAACCAACAGTGCTTAACTCTCTGTTAAAATGAAACACAGAATGCAAAAAACTTGTGTGATTTGAATGCAATGAATGTGAGTATATTTATAGACCTCTTCATGGCTATTTAGTACAGTCATGATACTTATAGACCTCTTCATGGCTGTTTGGTACAGTCATGAAGGTTTAATTGTATCTTTTTATAGTCAACAGACACTGTCGCGTCCAATGAAGAAGATGACTGTTCAGTCAAAATTCAAACCAACACAATTGCAAAATGACATTGTTTTGAATTTAAACCAAAACCCAAAAACGTACTCATACAACGGTGACGTTTTTTGTTTTAATTAATCTAGTAACTAAACCATAGTGTTTTAATTTGTTTTTAACAGTAACAAAACGATAACATTTAATGAAAAATTATTTAAATTAATTTTTTTCAAAAAGATATATATACGATGTGTCAAGCCCAAGCCCGATTCGGGGAAGTGGCGGCAGTGTGCGCACTACAGGAAAAAACACTATTAGCGACGCGCAAAGGCGTCGCTAATAGTAGTAATGTGCGTCGCTAATTCTATTTGGCGACGCACATTTGGGCGTCGCTCCATGCGTCGCAAATAGTCATGTCGCAAATACTATTAGCGACGCTAAGATGTTTGTGCGTCGCTAAAGGTAACTATTAGCGATGTGCAGCTGGTGTCGCTAATAATCAAGTATGGCCATCGCGAATACTATAAATGGACGCAATGGGCGTCGCTAAAAAGACCCGTTAGCGGCGCTTATGGTGCGTCGCTAATGGTCACTATTAGCGACGCACACGACGCGTCGCAAATAGTGTATTGTTCCAACCTTTAGCGACCCTCAATGTGCGTCGCTAATGGCATTCTTTTGCGACGAATATGAAGCGTTACTAAAAATTAATTCCTTTACTATTAGCGACGCCTTTTGTGCGTCGCTAAAATTTTTTTTTTTCCCCTGCACCAGATTTTGACCTGTATTATTTGTTTTTATTTTTGTTTTATTCCTATTCAAAACCTGTATAAAACATCCTGATATACAATAAAATTCAAATATTCTAAAATGAATATATTAAAAGAAAAATGCATTTATATATATATATAGATATATATATTATACTAATTACTTACAATTGTAAAAGTAAAATTTTTTAATAAATACAAAAATAAAAAATAGTATCAAAAAATGTAACTACAACTGTTCATTAAAAGAAAAAAAACAAATGAAAATGGTAAGTCCCGATGCAGAACAAAAAGACAGCGGCACAATAATCCCGATCAATCTGAAATAAAGATCAAATGATATATATTAGAACCCTTATTAAATATATATATATATATAAACATAGAATTTGAATATATTTTTTTTTACCTGCATAAATAGTAAGAATGGCATAAAGTAGCATAAGTATCAAACTGGTGATTCGAACCGACTACCGTAAGTTCGTGCAAATCTATTGTATAATTTTTGAGGTGTGTGATGAGGTTTTGGGGTAGTTAGGCCGATAGCTGGTGTTTTGGTCTGTCAAAACCCCAAAATGGGCCTTTTTGGAGCAAAAACTTGCAAAAGTTTCAAACCGGGCATCCGAACTGAGTGTCGTAAGTTCATGCAAGTTTATTTTATCATTTTTGAGGTGTGTGATGGGGTGTCGGGGTTGGTAGGCCGATATCCTACATTTTTGTCTGTCGAAACCCCAAAAAGAGGCATTTTAGAGCTAAAAGTTACACAAGTTTGAAACCGGTGATCCGAACCGAGTGCCGTAAGTTTGTAAAAGTTTATTTTATCATTTATAAGGTGTGTGATGGGATGTCGAGGTCAGTAGGCCGATATCCGAAATTTTGGTTCGTCAAAACCCCAAAAAAGAGGCATTTTAAAGCGAAAAGTTACACAAGTTTGAAACCAGTGATCCGAACCGAGTGCCGTAAGTTTATGCAAGTCTATTTTATCATTTGTGAGGTGTGTGATGTGTTTTCGGGGTCGGTAGACCGATATCCGACATTTTGGTCCTTCAAAACCCTAACCTAGCAATTGACTTGACTTCATAAAAAAAAAAAAAATTATGGGACTAACACACTCATACCCATCCTTGACTAATGTTAATGGAGTGCAATAATCAAAATGATTTAATTTTTTAGTAAAATTCCTAATTACCATAATAAATAAGAAAAAGAAAAAAGAATACCACATAGTTTCTATGGTAATGTATATTAAAACTCCACTTAGTGATCTTTATTCAATTTAGTCAAATTATTGGGAGTAAGAATGCTTGAATGATAATTTAATTACAATTTTATTATGGTTTAATCATTGCTTCAACAGTTCCACCTCTCCCCACCAACTCCCATGACCATGGAAGAGGAGGACAAACCTAACAAAGTCTTTACACAAAAACCATTATTAATTTTGAGCTAAAACTACAAGTATGCCCTTTTATTTTATTAGTGAGAACACAGAACGGGAACATTAATTATTCTAATTTTAAGTAGCTTTTTTAATTAAAACTTATCACAACAAATCAACGATTCAAACTCAATAATTTCTTTGAAGAAGAGCAAGATTCCAAGTTAACGTGCATCACTTAGGATGTCCGAAAGTTAATAATAGTTTAAGGAATTCAATTCTTCTATCTGCACTCTAAATAGTCTACTTGTGTATATATACATGTGTGTATGTAATAGATGGTGTAACATACAATATTTATATAAAAGAGGAATATAATGTGAAGTGTTGCATGTGGAATACCTTCTGTCATAGAAAATGTAGCTTCTTTCTTTGTCTCATACGCTACGTAGGGTTCCTTCTTTATCTCATACGCTACGTGAGGTTCCCTCTTTATCTCATGCGCTACTTGGGGTTATCTTTTTATCTCACGAGTTAACTTCAGTGGAAACTCTTTCTTGCAAGCACTTGAATCAAACACACACACATTAAAATGCATGTCTCCTATATGCTCAAATACTGCAAAATCTCCGAGACAGGCCATGGTGTTGCACAAAATTATCCCAACCTTCTCGGAAGTAAATAAATCCTTTGTCACATTTACCAATTTTAACATGTCATGGCCCTTTACAACTTGTTAGAATCGCTTCTTCCGATTTTACTTCACCTAGTTGTCCACAGAAAGCCTGTGGAATGCACTGTGCAAATTTGAAATTCAGAAAACTATATTAGAGTGATTGAGTCACTATGAAATGTTGCTACATTAATTAAGAAAAGAAAAAACACTTGGACTGACCACATCATGTGTCCCATTCACTAGATAAGTGTAACAAGAATTACTTTTATTGATGATTAAGCATCAATAATCCAAAACATTCACAGAAGCTTTCCATTAGAATCCTCAATTTTTTTCTTCTACTTAAATGATTAAAATCATTAAAATAAAGCTAAAAAGTAATGGCACAAACAAATGGTTCATGACTTCATGTTCACTGCTTGAAGGCACCACACACACACACACACACACAAACACAGATATACATACATATATATATATATATAGAGAGAGAGAGAGAGGACATACAAGTTCTGTAAGGAAACCAGGCATCATGACCTTGAAGAAATGCTTGGCAATAGGAAGTTCCTTTCCATCCGAGAAGAAGGCATATTCTCACCTAGTTAGCAAGGATCACAGTCAAAATAGAGAATAGAATTGGAAGTCCTTTCATTGTCCAAACAATCCTGATCTTATCCATAACGAGCTACCATTATAGGATAATGTTGATGATCAAAATTCAAACTAAAATTCAAACTAGGAATATAGATAGGATCCAGATGGTTAAGCAATTTCTATTCATTTAAAAAGGGTAGGCCAAGGGTTGTTAATGGTTTCAAGGCACCCAAATAACTGATATTTTTTATTTAATATCTCATCCGTTTAAAGATATCAAACTCGGCCGAGTGATGGGTTGTTCAAGTTTAACTTGCTAAAATAAATGAATTTCAAATTATAATCAAGTTTGGTTTAATCAAGTTTGTTAAAGATATCAAGTTTGTTTTCTTAAATTTGACTTCCTGTCACCAACAGAGTAACTGATGAACTGAGCCCAATAATACCTAACACAAACCCCACCACCTAATACAATTAGCCCCAATCCACCAAACTTCTACAAGCCAACATAATGGTATCATCTAAAATTCCTAAATTTGAAAATGGGATTTTCTCAAACATTAAAGGCACAATCAGTAAGCAATCTTGGTACCATGAAAGGATTATAAAAAAATAATACTACTGTAAGTTCAAATTTGTGTGAGACAGTAACCATTGTATGGTATTGGAATTGAATCTTTATTTATCACAATCACTTTATTTCTAATTTTTAAGTCATTTAATAGTTAAAACATCCTATCAATATGTCACAAAACATGGAAATGACGAAACAAAAGGGATTTGAGGGGAGAAAAATTAGAGCGAACAGAGGAGAAATTTAGTCGCACACCGACCCATATATTCTTATAAAGCCATGCTAAAAATTAATGGCACTAATTGAATTTCCATCCCAAATTTAAGATTTTATATATTATATTATTTATACTTTATAATTTTAAAAACTTATTAGATCGTTAATAATTTTTTTAAATTAAATTATTTTAAAGAAATTTTATAATAGTTTTTGGTTTCTTTTAAGATGAATTTTTTTTTGGAAGAAATTATGAATAAAATTTTAAAAATTGAAATTAATAATTGGATTCAGGCTGAACTCAATTTCAATAATAATTTTTAATTCAGACCGAACTCGAGTTGAATTGTTCGGGTTCAAGATCGAGCTTAAGTTGACTATTGAATTGAATTTGGACATAACTTAATCCAAACCCGATTCGTCTTGCACCCCTAAGAATCACATAGCCCCCTCTCTCTACACATTCTCTCTCTCCCCCCCCTCTCTCTCTCTCTCTCTCTCTCTCTCTCCCAAACACAACAAAATTCAAGTAAAAGATATTTGCTCCGGTATTGGGATCCTTTTCTCCATGGCCCAACATTCAATTCGCTTGAAAACTTGAGTAATGTACCGTTGCTATGTTGTAAGTGATATAAAGAATCATTGATGATGTACTTCACTAAATTTATAGATACCATTGTATTTTTTAAAGATTTTTTTTAATTTTTTTATTTAAAAATAAATTTAAAGTAAATAACTTATTTCTATTAGATATTTTCTTCTCCACCTATTAGTTGTTGAGTCACACGTAGATGGGATGTCTTCCCAACAATTTAAGTTCATCAACAACCTTGATCAGATAGTTTATGAGCCTGGCTGTTCATAAATAGCTTGTGTAAAGGTTCCTCACACGGTAATTACAACAAGATTGGACTTAAATGGACTAAACCACCAGTCTTTACTGGCATACCTATATGTTCTTAAAAAGCCATGCTAAAAAATTAATGGAAGGAGTTGGAAAAAAAATCAAATAAACAGTTAAATTAGTCAATCAAATTCAAATACACATATGAAGACATACAAAATGTCCATAGAAATCCATGGTTCACTGTAGCAACTTGTGAAGTGAAGGATGGCCAAAACAAAATGATTAGCTATAGCTTATAATCCTTAGCTAAGAGAGGCAATGGAAGACTGGGAAGCATCATGCCTAATTTTTTCAAGGAATTATGTATTGTCATGGATGCAAACATAAGTGATGTATTTTTTAACCATCACACATGCAACTCACATAACACAATTCGACACAAAAATTACAGTCCACTCATTGAAAAAATAATAATTTTCTAACTAGTTCGCAACAAAAAGAATATAAGATCAAAGAAGAATCACATGCTCAATCAACACAAAGGGGTTTGGTTTCCAATTCACAAAACACAATCTAAAAAATAAGAACCTTTCAATATTTGAATGAAAAAATCACAGAATATGACAATAAGAATTATATAAAAGCTATCACATGCTCAATCTTAAATCAAATGCAGTTCATTTCCAACTCACAATCCACAATCCAAAAAACTTAAATAAAATGAACCTTGTTATATCAATTCTTCACTAGATCGATGAATTCTTCACGGCAACTCAAAAAATAGTATCAGATCAGCGAGAGAGCGAGCGAGAGAGAGAGAGAGAGGGAGGGAGAGAATAGCGCACGGCGCAAAGAGGGAGCGACAGTTCAGTTTATCAGAGGACTTATTAGCAACGCATAATGCGCGTCGCTAATAAGTCACTGCGCATCACTAACATTTAGTGAGACGACATCGTTTCACATACACTATTAGTGACGCCCACATGTGCGTCGCTAATGGACAAAGAAGCGTTGCTAATAGGTTCCCACCTATTTTTCTGCGGGGGAAACCCCTTTTTTGTTGCTTTTTCGCGACGCACGTTGTGTGAGTCGCAAAAGAACAGTATTAGCGACGCTTAACGGGGTGTCACAAATAATGTGCGTCGCAAAAACACCTATTTTTTGTAGTGGCGCGCATGTGTGGGGTCTAAGCATTTGCTTAGATCCTTCCCCATGCACAAAACTTAGGTATCTCTTGAGGCCCAAACCCTCCTCCAAGGTAAGTGTATCTATATTCTTTAAAAGTCTTATACCCATCCTATGTGAGATACAAGTTTTTCCACAAGTTTCAAGCTTTTGTTACCATTTCCAAATGGTGATATTTTGAGGCAATTTCTCATTCACTGCTTAATGGTTTTGAGCAACCCAATATATGATCTTAATTTCCTCATGGAAGAAAACACTTTCCCATGAGGACCCACTAAAATTAATGTGTAGGACCTATTTTAATTTTAACTCAAAAATAACTAATTATTATGCTCAAAAATTCATTTTTCCAACAATTTCTTTTCTTTTTTTTTAATTTGACATTGAGTTTGAGTTGGAATTTTGAGTGAAATATGTTGACTCAGCTTCATATTGTATTGCTTTAGGCATCAAGGCTGAACATCACTATCGAAAACTTTGATTTTTTTGGGACTGTTTGTAGTTCAACTTTAGCTTAGAAACACTTATTTTTGGGACTTGCCAATAACCAACTCTTCAAAGTATAAGCTCTAAACTATATATAACCAACCATGAGAATACATTGTGATTTTCAATTAACATCTTATTTTCAAATTTCAAACTCTTTCAATCCTAGTGAGAAAAACTAGAGAGGAAGAATCAAGATTAATAAACAAAGTGGGAGAGTTCAAGAACCATCATATCTTAGAATGTCAAAAGGGAAGCTAGGTAGAGAACCCAAATAAGGATTACTGATATCAGAGTAATCTTCATAGGCATTTTCCTTTTATCAGTCCTCAAGATCATGGCTTCATAAACTGGCCAGCTATTGACCACCACAAAACCAGCTATCAATATTTGCAGAAACAGAGCTTCGAAGCCGCCATGCCTGAACACTTGTAAGATGCCCTGGGAGAATGAGAATAAGTTGATTATCGCCGCCATTCTTATTGGCAAGAACATGGGTGATGCCACTGCAAACTTGATTATCCCTTGATTGTATCGCTTGCTTTGTTCATTGTCCACCACCTTGCTCGTCACGTTGAATCCAGCTGCAGATACCCCCAAGGAGGAGAGTAAGTATTCTACCAATCCAAATGAAAAACTTGAGAGTCCCCTAACCATCCACATTCTCTGGCTGTTCCACCACCCTTGGAGAGTTCCTCCTGCTAACATGTAGTCAAGAAAATATGGTCCATAGGCTCCAAGGAAAAGAAATATATATAAGAAAAACCAAGGATCTGATACCTGCATGTATCACCAAAACTTTTTTAATAAATAATTTTTTTAATAGACTACCCTAATTTTTTAAAATAATATGAAAAATTATTCTGTACTATGACTATTTCATGTCATTATCTTATGTGATAAGATTAACTCTTTTAAATTCTATCACTTTTTCGAATCACATTAATATCACATCATTTGAAATAAAAATTTAGAATTTAAATTTGAGAAATATAATATTGTTGCTTTTTTCGAAATCACGGAAAATCTTTTTATTGTAAAAAAAAGTGATTCAGAACAGTAACACTACATCAGATAATGAAATAAAATTATCGTTTCTCTTGTATAAAAGATTTTTTGAATGAATTTTCGTACTCCTATACACAAATACATAGTTCTACATGTACTTAATAGAGTGGACCCTACTATTTTGATCAAAATCATTGAAAAAATCCATTATGTATAGACTATAGAGTCAGTCTAATTATAATATGGACCAATGAGTGGTTAACATACCTTTGGGAAGATTGAGAAAGAGTTGAGGAGAGCTAGTTGGGGTAGGAAGGCATAAATAATGGTTGGAATGGAGCGAATGGGCCATAAACTATAGTTGTATATAACATAGGGCCCAAAGAGGATTCAAGGCCCGGATTCCACAACTTATTGGGCTATACTTGGAAAAGCTCACGTTGAGGAGGCCCATGGACCACCTTTTAGTTTTGATTCAAGCGAGCTTACCTTTGAGCCCCAGTTAGTTTGGGCCTCAGAATTGCAGCCTGCAACATGATGTGCCAGTGCTAAAACTTCTCTAGATTGGATTGGCTTTGTCTTAACATGAGTTGGGCTTAGTTCTGGCCTCTCAGGGCCTACAAATGAAGATGGGCCTCCAAAGAAAGCCCACCGCCGGAAAAAGCACCCGGTGCCCATATGGATAGGGCCCCCCAAGCTATCCATCCCAGGAGGATCAATTTGAAACTCAGATTTAAATTCAGCACCATATATATCATTCTTGTTGATGCCATCGAAGAGCTGAGGAAACTGAACATATGCCAGTTTTGGGTCCAAAAGATAACATAAAGCCCGAACTGGCGTTTGCGGATCATTTGAGTACATGTCGCAGTCCAGGGTCAGGATAACCGGTGCATTGGTCATGCCGGCCGATACTCGGAGCTTCAAAATAAATAAAATTACAAGAAAATTATTATTTTTATGACTTTTACAATTTATACATGCCAAATTATATAAAAATGGGTATATGAAAAATATACATATTTTAAATGTATCTATATATTTTTTTAAAAATAAACAAATGTTTTTATGAAGTTATGAAAATAAATTCTAAGTTTCTAAGTTTTGCAAAAATACACCAGATACAGGACACACCTTACTCACCTAATGTGGGATCTCACATGTTACAAGTAGAGGCAGATCTACTAGACAATTAATAAGGGAATTTTTTTTCTTCGTGGGGTCTCAGATAAAATAATGAAAATTTTTGGGGTCAATTCTTAATTTTCGAAAGAAAAAAACTAAAAGAGATAGAGGTAAAATATCAATTATTTTGGGAGAGGGTTAATAGCCACTCCTAACCCACTGACAGTCTAAGATTGAAAAAAATATAGTAATAAGGAAGTACTGAAACACTTCACAATCATCCATATCAAAATTTGACATGTAAGACCATTTTCGAGAATGACTCAAAATTAAATTTAAATTTTATTTAAAATTTGATAAAATTTGAATTTAAATTTCATATTTTTTAATGGTCCAACTCAAATTAAATTACAGTTATAAATTTGAGTTTATAATAAATTTAGATAAAAACAGATTTGGTATAGGTTTGAGTTTAAAGTTAGAGAATATTTTACTCAAACCCAAATACAAATTTAACTAGAGATGTCCGAATATATATATATATATATATATATATATATATATATTTCATATTATAACAATAAGATGACATCACTTATTTCACATTACAAATTTTGACATGCATAACTACACAATTATTTAATATTATTTTACCAATGATTTTTTTCTTTGAAAAATACTATGTATCTCTAATTTATATTTTAAATTATATTTTTCATATGATCTGTCGAAATATAATAATTTTAAATCTTACAAAATATAATTTTCAAAATTGTCACATTAAAAATACAATTAAAAATATAAATTAAAGAAAATAACACTACACCTTTTTTTTTTCCCCTTCAATACCGAGTTGACGCATTCACATTTGTCTTATATATATATATATATATATATATATATATATACACACACACACACACACACACACAAGAAAACCATTACCAGGACATTAAGGGCACCGGCCTTAAAATTGTGGGGTGTAGTCCTGCTTTTCTCTCTGGAGACGTAGATAAGATTAGGCAATACATGACCTGTAGCGTCCTTATCTTTGCCAGAGTCTAATAGAACCTGCTCTCACCATACCAATATGCATGTATCATCACAATATCAGTAGTGGTGACGAAACCATTTACAGTTGAAAGCATGAAAGCAGACAAATAATTAATAATAATAATAAAAACCTGAATAATTGAGAGTTAAATGCGGAAGTAGGGTAAAATAAAAAGTTATTTACCAAAGTAAGGTTGTTTCTAACTTATTTACCAAAATAAGGTTGTTTTAAAAGCGTCTTTCCAAAAGACACTTTTTTAAAAGCGTCTTTCCAAAAGATGCTTTTTAAAATAAATTTTTTTTTCAAAATTTTAACATAAAAGCGTTTTTCGAAAAAACGCTTTTTAAAATTATTTTTTTTTTAAATCTGACTTAAAAGCGTTTTTTTGAAAAGACACTTTTAGCGTCTTTTGAAAAGACGTTTTTGAAAGCGTCTTTTCAAAAAACGCATTTAATTTTTTTTTTTTTTCCAGGAAAGCAAATTTCTTGAGTATCTTTGCTCAATAAAATCATGTAAGCAGATTTGCTTTTGAATTCTCAATCTTTGTTCAAGCGTATAGGCAACTTTCTTGTATTCCTTTTTGTGGCCTCAAATGGCTTATTAGATCAATGAATCTCCAGTTATAATATGCAAAATTGCACAATCCATAACATTTATGATTCAGCCGAGAGCTGAATAGTGGGCTGTTTTTTTTTCCTGTTGGGAGTGTTCTGATTGTTGGATTTGCTAGCACATGAAAGAAAGAAGATCTCTACAAGTCAATGTGCTTGTTTGAAAACCCAAGAGCACAGAAATGACCTGTAACAAAATATGCCTGTAAGTGTCAACTAAATCAGGTTTCCCAAAAAAAAATCAGCCAAACCAAAATGGATCTCAAACATTTGTTGACCTCGCAATCTCATCAGATCAGCTGTATACATGATAATTTCCAAAATAATAGCAGGCAATCTATCTGCTAAAATTCCCCTTATATTAATTTGGATTGAAGATCAAAATACAAACTATACATTATTCCTTTTTGCAAGCAATACAGCCACCCTTCAAACAACAAAAAAGGGAACTATTATAAACACGACGATACAGACTATAAAGACCTACACCCAGTGCCACAAATGCCACTTCTTTTCTATCAACTTCTTAAATCCATCTTGAGTTAAGATGGAACTTTCTTCTTTGTTATCCCCCAAATAATCAACTTCCAAAACCGTCACTGTATAAGGGAAGCTCCAGATTTATAATATTACTACAGCCATGCGTATAGATGTCTCTATGCAATCTGTGCCAGTGTCCCCCCCACCTATTTTGGTACACCAACTCATTGAATTCAGGAATTTTATTCCCAAGAGGACACCCGAAGTTCTCCTGCATTTAAAACAAAAAACAAAATAGAGATGTTAAAAATACCAGTGTCCCCTCCACCTTTGCGCCACCTGCAGCTTTCACTACACCAGCAATTTTTGCAAATGTAAAATACCAAAGGAACTGATCAATGGTTTCCTGATAGAGAAAAACAAGCTTATATTCAAATTCAGCACTTATGGCTCATCCAAAAAAGAAGCCTATAAACTTCCACAAAATCATTAGTGTCAATTGAATTGAACCCAAAGACAACGAAAATAAAAGGCTAAGCATATACTGTCACTGAAATATCTACCCAAAAAAAAAAAAAAAAACTGTCACTGAAACAAACTTAAGACCATTTAAATTTTCATTTTGGTATCTATTCTTCTCCTTGAAACCTTAATCATTTACACAACGGCTCAGCATAGACTTGTAATAATATTGATATACTCTGCCATTAAGAAAGCATGTAAAAAAGAAACTGCCCCCAGGCATATGATCAACTGGTTTTCACCATAGCAAGTTGAAGTGCCACATGGCAAGGCAAATTGAAGTACCTGAATAAACTCTCTCTAACACCCGAGGAACAGCACAGAAAATAGTAGGTTTGAGCTCTCCAATATCTTCGAGCAATAATTTTACATCCTGAAGATGTAATAAATGACCAACTGGACAATCAAATTGCACATATTGGCACCAATTGGACAATCAAAACCTGCCAGCCCTTGGTGAACTGGCATCAGAGAGTGGCAACATTTCAATTTTTTCTGTCAAAGTATAACATGAGCCAAGAACAGATTCTTTTCTTTGACAGGCACTGCTTTAGAAGTATCAAGTATGTCAATGCCCATAATAAACTAAGCCTACAAGCCATAAGAAATTCCTTACCAAGGCAGAATTAGATTTCTTCACTTTTTAAAACACTACAAGGCATAAGAAATTCCTCCTCCAAAAGCAAGCAATAGATGGTATGAACCTCCATTGAATTTAAAATGTTAAAATTCCTAGATAACTTGAAACATTAATTCTTTATTTCTGAGGTAACTAATTGAGCAATTAACCCAAAAAGAATTAATCAAATCCCCAATCACAAATCTGATATTTAAATTTATATTAAATGACTCTCTTTATATCATCCTTGGCTAAATTTTCCATAAAGTGCATCACATTGAGAAATCTCAAACTAAATGCATTGGATAAGAACCGCTAACCGGTACCTTGAAGTTCCATAAATGCATGCTTAATGTCAATTTGCTCAACTTCAGCGAAACACTCTTATTCATCTGATTTGCTTTGTTTTTTTGATAAGTAATGAGAAAATATTGTTAAAAACAGAGAAGGAAAAAACAGCAAGAATGGGGAATCCTTCAGAATTACTAAATGAGAGAATATTACTAGGAACAGAGAAAGGAAAAAATGAAAGAAGGATGAGGAATCCTTCAGATTTTACTTTGCAGGCTTCAGATTTTGGGTCCCATAATAAAAAGCAATATGCATAAATTCAACACACCTGAAAGCAATAATCAGACAAACTGAGATGTGTCCATGACTCCATAAATGAAATAGAAAAAGTCATTAAATATCTATTGGACTATGAACTGTATCCTTTGAAGTTTGAATAAGTTGGATCCAAGAAAAAGAAGAAAAAAAATACCATAGTATTCACTCAGGCATAACATACATCCTTCGAGGAGGTGTGCGGACATAGAAACTAATAGTATGTGACTTTCACTCTTGCACTTAGAAAACGATTTTTTACAATTTTAAGGAATTGGAACCCCAGATACATGGGATTTATGCAATTGACTCCAACATAAAATTTATTTAACATTACCTTCAATCAAGGTTTTTTTTCTTTTTTCCTTTCTATCTAGTAACTTCACTGTTCTGCAATGAATACATTAACCAAAATCAAGTTGGGAACTTATCCTATCCAATTTAAATAAGCTCACACTCATTTGTAACCAAGACTAACCCTCAGTTTCCTATGTTATCATTTGCATCATTACCTAGTGTTTGTCACCATTAATCAAGGTCCCGGGAGGCTTGGGCTAAGTATATACCTAATATTTGGCCTTATTTGCATACACAGGGAAGTATATCCAAATACCTTTGATTCAATAAAAGTTGTTAATGTATGATATTTTTGAAAAATATATTATATGAAACTCAAAAATATCATATAATGATAAATAAAACGGATTAATACGATGTAACACTATATGATGTTCTTAAAAGTTGCATCATAAAAGACTCAAAAATATCATATAATGAAACATCACATTAAAAATATAAATTGATCATCTAAATACTCAAAAATCTAATCTCATTATTTGATAACACGAAAGATCTCATGTTAAGATATAATTATGTTCTTACAAAATGAATGCATTGAACTGCAGTCATCATATTCCATATAGAAAAATCACCCGAGCATGTTAACCATGTTTATAATATAAAATTGTCAGTCCAATCCGATGGTTTTGAGTTACATCCGCTAACCACTCGAATATACCTCACCCAGCCATGCTTTAAATTCATTTATTCCCTATCTAAAAGAAACCATATATTTTTATTTTTTTTTTTGATAAGTAAAGATTGTATATATAATGGTGTCCAAGAAGGGCATCAAGGACAAAAACCCCAAGAGCTTACATCTGCTTTAGAGAATCTAAAAAATCTACAAAAAAAGAGACATTTACAAGAAAAGCCTCTTTGGCCCAAAAAAATAAAAGACGCAAAAAAACATCTTTAAAGAGAGGAGTAGTGAGTTCCCGATCTTCAAAAACACAGTTGTTCCTTTCGGTCCAGATGCTCCACATGAGGCAAGTTGGAGCTATTCTCCAAACTTTCTTAATTTCCTTTGGAAGATTGAAACCTTCCCAAGCCAACAAAAGATCTTTAACTGTGCGAGGCATTGCCCATGAGAAGCATAAAGATCAAAAGTAATATTCCAACAACTCCATGAAATAGGGCAATGAATGAGCAAGTGATCCACGCTTTCCTCCTCATTCTTACAAAGGTAGCATCTACTAGCTAGGGGGAAACCTCTTTTCTTCAGGTTATCAGCCGTTAGGATTGCCTTCCAAGAAGCTTCCCAAGCAAAGAAAGAAGCTTTAGGAGGGGCTTTTGAGAACCAAATGAGCTTCCAAGGAAAAGAGGAGTGATCAAAATAGCACATACTTTTATAGAAGGACCGAACAGAGAAGGATTTCTTATCCGGCCGCCAATCTCTCTTATCCTCCCTGTCTTCACTAGCTGGGAAGTCATTAAGATGACAGAGGAAAGAGCCCACCTCTTGAAGCTCCCAATCAAAAAAATCTCTCTTAAAACTGGGAGCCCAGATAAGCTTATTCCCAGCTTTCTCCAAGTACCCACTAGCCCAAGCCTCTTTATTGCTAGCTAGACTGTATAATCTAGGGAATTTCGCCCTCATCGGCCCGTCCCCAGTCCAGTTATCCTCCCAGAATTTCACCCTCCTGCCATTACCGAGAATAAAACGGCATCTTTCCGTGAAGATCGGCCATCCGTCTCTAATGTAACCCCAGGGGCTACATCCCCTTGACCCCTCCACTCTACCTGAGCACCAACCTCCAGAAGCACACCCATACTTAACAGCGATGATCTCCCTCCAAAGCTCCCCATTTCTTTCACTAAATCTCCATAACCATTTCCCTAATAGGGCTGAGTTGAAGGTACCTAAGTCTTTTACACCTAGGCCCCCCTGAGACACTGGCTTCTTAATTTTGTCCCAAGCAACTAGGTGAATTTTGTTACTCTCTCCTTCATGACCCCATAAGAAATCTCTCTGGATCTTCTCAAGCCTCCTGCTTACAGTTTTTGGAATAAGAAACAGAGACATGAAATAAGTTGGAAGATTGGCAAGGGTGCTTTTGACAAGGGTGAGTCTGCCTCCCTTAGACAAGAGTTGGGCTTTCCAACCTGACAGTTTGCTAAGAAATCTTCCAACTACAGGATCCCACACCCCAACAGAACGCGGGAAAGCGCCCAGAGGAAGACCCAAGTAAGTCAAGGGAAAGCTACCCACCTTACAACCCAAAGTGCTGGCCAACAAAGCCAAATCAGGAATCGACCCAACCGGAGTAATTCTACTTTTTGCAAGGTTGATCCGCAGGCCGGACACAGCTTCAAAGCAACTAAGAATGCATCGGACAAAGCGAAGTTGGCGGATAGAAGGGTCACAGAAAATGATGGTATCATCAGCAAACAACAGGTGGGAAATATCAACTCCACCGCTGCTTCTGACCCCCACCTGAAAGCCTTTGGTAAACCCAACCTCCTCCCACGGAACAAAAAGCGACTCAAGGCCTCCATAGCAATCACGAAAAGATAGGGAGAAAGAGGATCTCCCTGCCTCAGCCCTCTACTAGAATGGAAAAAACCTGCAGGGGATCCATTGACAAGAACCGAAAAAGAGGCTGAGGATATACATGAATGTATCCACGTCCTCCATTTGACCCCAAAACCCATCTTTGCCAGCATACCCATCAAGAAACTCCAGCTAACATGATCAAAAGCCTTCTCAATATCCAGTTTGCAAACAAGCCCTGGTCTTTTCTGTTTTCTTCTAGAATCAATGCATTCATTAGCGGTGAGAGCCGCATCCAGAATTTGCCTACCCTCCACAAAAGCATGCTGACTAGAAGAGATGATCCTGCCCATAATCTTCTTCATCCTCAATGAGAGGACCTTAGCAATCAGCTTATAAACACTGCTCACAAGGCTTATAGGGCAAAAATCCTTAATGCTAGTAGCTCCTTCCTTCTTAGGGATGAGAGCAATGAAAGAAGCATTGAGGCTATGCTCAAAGCCCCCTTTCCTATGAAAGTCCTCGAAAACTGCCATAATATCTGCTTTCAGAACGCCCCAGCATTTCTTAATGAAAGCCATAGAGAAACCATCAGGGCCTGGGGCTTTATCCCCATTGAATGCCTCTAAAGCTCTCTCCACTTCTTCCGAAAAAGGGATCTCTAGATGAGAGGAGTCATCACCGTTCAACCTTTCTAAGCACAGATCATCCACCCCAGGTCTCCAATTCTGCGGCTACGAATATAGGTTAGAAAAGAAGTCAACAATACCTTTTCTAATGGAATCTTTCTCACTGAGAACTTGGTTATCAATAGCAATGGAGGAGATGCTATTCTTTCTGTAGTGAGTAGAGGCTGTTCTGTGGAAGAATTTGGTGTTGCGGTCTCCCTCTCTAAGCCAAATGGCCCTAGACTTCTGCCTCCAAAAGATCTCCTCCATCTTGAGCATCTTCCCAATCTGACCCTTCAAATCTTTTCTCTCAACCCTCTTTTCAGCAGAAAGAGAGCCCAACTGATCTTCCCTGTCCAGATTCAGAAGGTTGTTCAACAAAAACTGCTTCCTAACCTGAAGAGAGCCAAAAACCTCATGGTTCCACTTTTTTAGATCAACTTTGAGGAGCTTCATTTTCCTGGCGAGGCAGTAACTTGGAGACCCAGACACCATATAAGAATCCCACCAATTTTTCACCAACTCCACAAAGCCACATGTTCTCAAATCTAAAGGGACTCTTTCCTGCGCTAAAACCTCCGCAATGCAACATGATGGGATGATGATCTAAACAAGGTCGCGGGAGACACTTTTGGGAGATGCCTGGAAAGGCATCCTCTGAATTATGGGAAACCAAGAATAACACACCCAATAAGAACAAGAATTCAGAAACAAGCATTGAATAACACACCACCATTGTCCAATCAGCTATCACCACCATGACAGCCCATGCCACTTCCAATTATTCCAAACAATATGATCAAATTCAACAAAAGAAATTATTGGTGATTGAAACAGATGAATTTTTCCATTAAGATTTGGCACACGAAAACATCAAAATACCTTAATATCTCACTTGATTGCAAGCAAGTTTTCACAAGCCTAGTGCTTTTACCTTGCCACTAGCCGACCAACGTAACACGAAGGCAACTCCCTTCTCTCATTTCATGGCTGACTCAAATGAGAGCCTACTTCTTAGTTGAGGGCTCATAAAAGAGTGTTGCCACGAAGGCAACTCCTTTGCTACAAATGCTTGAACCAACAAAAACACAAAAGACTAAAGTAATAAGTGGAGATAAATGTTTTGAAGAATATATACCAAAAACAGGCATTTTGCTGAACAAATCAAGGAAAAAAATTCAACTGATAAACAATATAAAGAAACAGATGAGAGCTGTCATCAATATTCAACACTTATGGTCATTCAACTCAACAAGGATGGTCCCTAGTCATCAATATTCAATTCCAAAATCACAGTAAAAATTAAGGAAAAATAAAAAATTATCATCACTTCTTTAATGCAAATAAAAGTTCAAATATGTAGACAGAAACCAAAAATCTACTTACTCAGATGTTAATCTCTTTGCCAGGAAGACTTTCATTGCAGCACCAAAATCCCAAACATCCATATGAGCTCAAATTAAAATATTGGTTCTTAGTTCCAAAACTAACAATCTCAAGCAAACAGATAAGGCAGAACAAACATACCCACAAAAACCAAACTTTTTATCAGACCCTTTTTTAAGGGAAAATCAGTGCATCTGCCAAGAATTATGTTCCAGCAAACAATTTCATTCCTGAAAAGAGTGGGTATATGTGACTTCATAACGTAGAAGAATACATGCACAAGTATATGCAGTACCTGTGTCCAAAGGGATAAAATAATAAATAAGAGCATCATTCCATTATAGGTTAGGGTCCTAATGGACTTATGTTCAAGAGTTTTTTTTTTCCTTCTATGGGTCTACGCCAAATTCACTCAAACGGCCTCACTTCTGCCAGTTTATTCTTCTTTCAAATTATACTTATCTGGTACAAATTTTGATCAACTTTGTCCAAATGGTTATTTTTTTCCTAACTAATAAAAATATTATAAGATTTAAAGTTTCCAAATCTCTTTCCCAGAATTTCACCCGTTTGTTCAATTTTGTAGAAAATTCCAGCCTATATTCTTCTGTTAATCCAAATCCAGAACATTTTTGAATCCAAATTCTACACTTTCATAGAAAGGTAAATGCCAAAATCCTAAACAGAGAATAAAGATGAAATAAACAAACGAAAACTAATAGATTATTTCACCTCATTGCCGGCGTTTCGAACCGAATGTTCTGAGACAGCACGCCACTCTTTCCGGGAAGGCTGAGAAGACGGCACCGACAGAGAAACACCACGTATGGCGGCGACACCGGCCGCGGCTTCCATTGGATCAGATGTTCCAACACTTCTCCAATTTCTCTCTGTGGCGTAGAAACCCTAATTTTTATTATTTTAAAAAAAAAAAAAAAAAAACGACATATACAAACCCTATAATGAACACAATTATAGTCAAGCAAAGTTTGAGAGTAATCAAATGAAACAAAAAGGGCGTGACTCGTGAGAGAAATCGATGAACGAAAATAGTAGGGTCGATTTGGGGGATGATTGGGTGTGAGAAAATTCGATGTAGGGGACGGTCGGTGAAGAGAGCTTGAGAGATGAGAGAGACGAGGCCTGTGGTGAAGAAAACTGAGAGATACGGGGGACTGAGACAGGAGAGAGACCGTCGGGGATGTGAAAGAGAAGAAAACTGAGAGACACGGGGACTGAGACAAGTGATTATATCAATAGAGAAAGCGTCTTTCCAACAGACGTTTTCTCAAAAGACCCTATTTTGGTAAATAAGTTTGCAAGTGCCTTAAAGTAGTAAAAAAGTTTCAAAACCACTCTATTTTGGTAAAAAATTCGAATAATTGAAGGATGATCATGACGTGTAAATCCATCTGTCCATTTACTAAAAGCTTTAACTGCTGCTCGTCAGTGATATAATCACGACAAACACTCCCTGCTTCCACAGCATTCTCCACACTGATCTTCATGCTTTCGTACATAAGCTGCAATCATATATATATTATTTTTAAAATTAGAACCGAAATTAAATTAGGAATATTTTATTTTTCAAAATTAACTTTTTAAAAAGAAAATTAGATTCCAATTTAAATTAAGAATATTTTATTTTAACTTTTAATTTATTAGAATTTTATTTTTTTTCAAAATGATTTTCTATATTTTCTAATTAAAAATATTATTTTTTAAAATTAGAATTCTTTTCAAATTAGTAATGTTTTATTTTAAATATAAATTTATTTAAAAGCTTAAAATCTTTACAATAACACATGTGCCAAATTATGTATATGTAAATGTGTGTGTGTGTGTGTATATATACATATATATATTTGATTATGTATATTCTAGATTATTTAAATATAAATTTTGATAGAATTTAGTTCTTAGTACTCACGCCACACACCCTTGCACAGAGATGGAAGAGTATGGATATGGATAGCAAATAATTTTTGAAAACCTCAAACAATATATAAACTTGGTGATACATTCTTTATGGAGAAAAATAGAAGGAAAAAACAGAAAATTTAAATTTAAGTAGGTTGATAATCACAATTTGTTGGATTTAATTTATTTGATAACTTCAAATTTCTTTCAAAAAATAATTTACCAACTTGCACGTAATTTTTTTTATGTTAGGCTCTTTTTAGTTTTTCTTTTTACTGTTTTTTTTTTTTTTTTTGATAGGTCTCTTTTTACTGTTTTTTTACGTCTGATTTTTTTACTGTCAATAATATTTTGGTTCCGTTTAAGTTAAGTCAAGAAAAAGTTTAATTTAAGTATTTTTTTTTTTCAAAAGTTATAAAATTTCTTCATCCCCTCCTTGTGAGGTGTATTCTAGAAACAATTTAAGTAGATTTTCCAAGGCAATCCCAGGATGATTTCTAGAAAATAAATAGATCTTAAATGAGTTTATTCTCAAACAGGCCAAATCTTATTTACTTGATATCGAAGAATAATAAGCAGTCTTAAAAAGTATAGCAAAAACACACCACCAACATAAAATTATAAGGCAACACTACAATTATAAAATTATAAAAAAACATATGAAAATAGAAAACAAATCAATTAAGTAAGTAATTTAGAAAGAAATACTAATTTAACAAAAGCAACACAAATATAGGTAAAGGAAAACACAACCTCCGACTGGACTGTTGTTTGCGAGAAATCCTTAAACTGGTCTGTACGTGGTCAGACCGAACTTCTATCGACAACTTTTCAAAATATTTTACTAAAATTTGTACGAATATTGCCTTTAATGGTCACTCGAAATTTGATAACAATGAAAATTTTTAAAATTGAAAAATGAGGTTATGGCTTCGTTATTAGTATAAGTGTGTAAATTGAAAGATTGGGTGGGGAAGTGAAGAATGTAAAGAAGTAAAAGATGACCTCATTTGGAATTTTCTTTGGATTGTGTAATTAGATGATTGTGAAGAAGTAAAATTGGGAAGGAACTGGGGGTGACAGGGGTTATTTAATTTTTTTTTTTTTTGAAGTTATTAAAAAATTGAGAAATAAGGACAGAAAAGTAGATTTGAAAAAAAAAGTAAAAGGGTATCTAACCGAATAGTTTTGATTTTGGAAATAAAAGATTATTTAGGTGGGTTTTTTTATAGTTATTAATAAATTGGGAAATAAGTAAGGAAAAACAGATTTGGGAAAAAGAAAGAAAGAAAAAGTATCTAACTAAATAATTTATTTTTGAAAAGGAAAAATGTATCAAACTGAAATGATTTGACCAATTTAGGTGGGTTTCTTTGTTTTTTTGTTTTTAACCAATTTTTGATAACGAATAAATCAATAGAAAGTCATACAATGGGGCAGCTGGGTAAAGATTGAGATAAATCTAATTTTGATGATTCAAAAATTATATAAAACGTAATTTTAATAAAAATAAATTAAAAGAAAGAATTGAATTAAAAAAACAAAGAAAACAAAAAGTTAAAAAAATTAGTAAAACATACTTTACAAGCATGTTTCGAGAAACACAATGACAATATCAAAATGTATGTAAAACTTTATTTTATTGAATTGCTTTCTTATTTCTCTCACTAGAAATATACAAAATTTCGGTGAGAGATCTTATTATAACTTGAACAAAAGTGATTGCAAAGATAAAAAAATGAGGATTCTCAACAACGAAGACGAATAATTTAGTATAAATAAATATTATATTAGATATAATCGTTATTTATAAAAGAAAAAACATAATTGTCATATTAATAAAATAGACACGCTTGAAAAATAATAATAACTGACCGTCCATTTACTTCAAATTGAAAATATACATAGGTGTTATAATAATTTAATTTTTTAATTTTAAGTCATTAAGAAATAGCGTGGGACTCACTGACTAGTCCCACGTGTTGTGAATAATTGCTCATCCTTTGTTATAGCCGGGCCTGGCGAGCCGACAGGACAAAAATATTGTCGTATCATAACTCATGTTGTACAGAATAATGCATGTGGTGTTTTTGTTACATAAATGTAGGGCTGGGGATCAGAGAAAGGTATATGAGGACATCATCATCAGTCAAAAAAGCCAACAAACAACTTATCTAAAAAAAAAGCCAAAAATGTATTTGAGAGGAGGTAAATTTTAGAATATATAAAAAAATTCAAAAAAAAAAATTAATAAAAATCTTATCGAAGAATTAAATTAAATTATGTTGAAATACAAAATATATTTTATGCCCAGTGAAAGCAAGCACTTCAAATGTCAGATTTAGATGATTATAAAAAATGGTAGACAAATGGATGAAGGTTGGACAATGAATTCACCTGATTTGTAGTAAGCAATGTAGCCTCAAAGCATTATAAAATGTATCCCTCCTGCTTTGAAAGCATAATAGAACGTGGATGAAGATCCACTCTCTTCAGATGGAAATGCAAATCGAGATCTGTAAGCTGCAAATGTCAGATTTCCGGCCTGCTCTTCTATTTCATGATTCCCTTCTACCGCAACAATTGGGATTTTAGACACCAGAGGCTGCATAAATCTGAAAATACAGATTCAGTGGTACATGCATAAGCAGTCGATTCAGAGGGCTGCATAAACACTTGGGGTGCCATTCATAAGCTTGGGCCTTAGGCTACGGCACAGATTATTCACATGCTCGAGTCTACTTGAGTAAATTTTTGGGATACCTTACCCCTCAATTTACATAAAGAAACTGATTCATCCGAAAAACAGAAGGAAAGAAATCATGGAAGAATAAAGAATAGTCACCTAGTTGGTCCCCACAAGAACAATGGGCACTGATGGAGCATAATGTCTTATCTCTGGAACCCACTTCTCCGACAAAACAAGGAGCGGAAAGCAAAAGAAAGAAGCATAAAGATATGATTAGAAAAGTAAATAGATATTATTGAACTACATAAACAAAGGACTAGAACTTTAGAAGCAATTGCTTCAATGCATCTGCTTTTAAAACACTACAAGCCATAAGAAATTCCTCCTCCAAAAGCAAGCAATAGATGTTATCCAAGCTAGAGCACAATTAAGAACATCCATTTCCTTCCTGCATTTAATTTCCTTCTCTCAGTGACCCAACAGGAAGAAAATCAACCCAAACAGACTTCACCCAGCAAAGAAAAAGGATATCAAAAGCAAAGGAAAAACTCCCAGAAAATCAAGCATTACAACCCCCTGCCCTCTTTGTCCAGATGATGAAATGAGCCTGATTGACTGCTGTTGTCTCCATTTTTCATCTTCTCCATACCCAAATGCAAGGATGTACTCCCCAGAAAGACTGGTAGAGAACACCCCTGCATCATCAGTGCACAGGACTATCGTATGTTTTGCATTATACATATCAGCTGCAATGGCAACACAACAGTATTACATAAGAGTCACGAAATCAATCTATAACAAATAGAAATATGTGCTATAATCGCCACCGAAATTTTTTCAGAATTTTATAAGGACAGATAGTCGAGGGAATTTTAACATTTCTATCAACTTAAACACAACAGGAAAGGGAAAAAAAATTCAGATAGAAATAGAAAACCTAACCAAAATGATGAACATCTATGGAAGAAATTGATGCAGTCCGGATGTTAGATGTCAAGCAAATCTCTACCTGCAAGGATGTGAAATGGCAATGGTGAATATAAAAAAAGTTTAGCTGGATAAAAATAACACTAAAACAGCCAAAAATTTTGGCAAATGATTATATTATATATATTTGGGAGAATACAAAAACATTATTGCACACTATAGATAATTGTATTATATTCTAGATAGGTGAAAGGGAACATCCCTAATTGCATATATTCAAACAGAGAAACCAGCTACTAACAGGAAAACCTAATTGCAAGCTGATCAAAATTCCATCTCCACATCCTCGGATGGACAAAACCAATCTAACCAGTCATCTATAAGATAAGCATGGAAGTAGGGGTGAACAAATCGTGAAACAAATCGTGAACTCGAAGTAGCAGTGAACGCACGAGGGTTTGAAGAAGTGACGAAGTGACGATTTAGGGCTTAGACGATGATGAACTTCATGACGATTTAGAAGATTTAGGGTTTTTTTCAGAGGGTTTGAAGAAGTGAACTCGAAGTAGCGGTGAACGCACGAGGGTTTGAAGAAGTGACGATTTAGGGCTTAGACGATGATGAACTTCGCGAAGATTTAGACGATTTACAGTTGGTTTGGATAACGAAAGGAAATGATAGTAGTTACGAGGAAAAGGAAGGGAAAGGAAATGATAGTAGTTGCGAGGAAAAGGAAGGGAGAAGACTTGAGAGAGTAAAATTTTTTAGATAACTATGAAAGAAAAGAATAGAAAAGATTATTATCTTATTTAGAAATAATAATGGAGAGAAAGGAAAAAAAAATGATTTTATATTATTTTATTATTATGTTTTAGGACAGAGATGTTATTTTTATTTTCATTTTTATAATTTTAAAAGTAATATTGATATTATTAAAAATTTATTAAATTTTTTATTTATTTTTTTCTGTTTATGTCTATTTTTGGAGAAATAATAAAGTTATTAACAGTTCGTTTGAATAAGTAGAAGAAAAAGAAAAGAAGAGGAAAGTATTAGTTATGAGAGAAAGGAAAGGAATGGAGAGGAGAAGGTAATCCCCCGTTTATGTTTGGATAACTAATGAAAGAAAAAGAAAGGTAATCCTTTTATCTTATTTGGAAATGATAAAGGAAAGAAAGGAAAAGAAAGAATTTTATATTATTTTATTATTATACACAAACAATGTGTATTTGGATGCTCTACAATAGAGGTGTCATTTTTATTTTGTCTTTCATAATTTTAAGGGTAATATTAGTATTATTAAAAATTTATTAAATCATTCTTTCCTTTCTATCTGTTTTTGTCCATTTTTTGAGGGATAACAAAATTATTAAAATGGAGGTTAAGCTCTCCCTTCCTTTTCCTCTCTTTCCCTCCCTTTCTTTTCTAATTTTTAAAACAAATATGATATAAGCTTTCATTCCTTATTCTTTCCTTCCTTTTCTTTATAATTCCTTCCATTCAAATATAATGTAAAATGAGGGTTAAGTTTTCTCTCTCTTTCTTTCCTAATTTTTAAAACAAAAATGATATAAGCTCTCCTTTCTTATCCTTCTTTTTTTTTTTAATTCTTTCTATCTAAACATAGAGTTAGTATTTTTTCAGAGGGTTTAAAGAAGTGAACTCGAAGTGACGCGATGAACCCACGAGGGCCGGCTGTTTTGTTAAAACTGACCGACTGTTTTGGAAAGACATTTTTTAATAGGATCTTATTTTAATAATTAAATTTAAAACAGTCTTATTATTGTAAAAGATTTTAAAATAAATCCTAAAATGATATAAATTTTAATGTATTTGAGAGGAGGTAAATTTTAGAATATATAAAAAAATTTTAAAAAAAATTAATAAAAATCTTATCGAAGAATTAAATTAAATTAAAAAAAATTGAAACCTAGAGAAAAAATTTAAATAAAAAAAATTAAGAAGGGACAATTGACCCCATTCGGCTAAGGCTGACTCCATCCATGATCACCACCAAGAAAAAAAATTGAAGGACTAAATAAGTCTCGAAGGAAATTTTACTAAAAATTTTTGAGTTGGATTAAAATTTTGAAATAGACTATAATTTTAAGGTGAGAAGTAAAAAAATTAAGATAAAAATTTTACGTCAAGTTAAAATTTTAGAATAAAAATTAAAAAATAATAACTAAAAATTGAGTTAGACTAAGATTTTAGGACGGACTAATATAAAAAATATCAAATTATGTGAAATTTTTTTGTTAGATTTGGAGGGAGCTACAATCTACTCTTAGTTCTGGCCTTGATCACCATGATAATCTTACTTTAACAGTTTGTTTAATTCAAAGTTTTAAAGTAAAATAAATAAAAAATAACTTAAAATAAAAGAGATAAAAAAAAGAAAGCAATCGTTAAGTTTAACATTGTTCGAGTATTTGTATTTAGGAAAAAAAAATAAAAAAATTATTATTATTTATTTAAATAGTAAGTAAAAAATAAATATATATACATAAAATGTTTAACAATTATATTCATTTTATTATAATAACTGAAATTTTTAACACATACATTTAATAATATATTTGAAGAAGTCAACTTAATAATTACATATTTTTTTCTTAATCTTCTTTAAGAAAAGATTATTTTCTCTTTTTCCTAAAATGGATCCAAAGACATATTGTAATATTATTTTATCTTAATTTTCTTTTTATTTTCTTTTCAAATCTTTCCATTCAAACCAATAAGTTATCATTAAGTTAGGATACTGATGCGCAACCATCTAAATAGACAGGCTATGTTTGCTTATATTTTCAAAAACAGTTTTTAATTTCAAAAGGTGAGATGCATGTTTTAAAGTAATTTTTTTAAATTTTTTAAAATTTAAATTATCATATTTAAATATATTTTTATAATTTTTATAATTTTTAAAAAATTAATTACAAAATTTTAAAATATATTTCAAAAATTTTTTAAAAAATTATATGTGAATAACTTTTCATCCTTTTGCTCACACACACACACACTCATTTATATAACTAGCTACCGACAAGATTTTCTTCCAACACCAACTTGCACAAAAATCTCCAGTGTCATACAAATTTTGAAACTCTAATGCTGTGTTTGGTTATAAATTTAAAAGCAGATTTTTTCATTTCATATTTTTAAAACTTGTTTGTTTAATCAACAAAAAAATAAAATCCTAAACTCAATCTTAAATCCATTCTGAAAATCTTGAACAAAATCCCATTTTTCCTTTTTGAGCATATCTATTCGTATCTTCCACACACTTCCCAATACCCCTTCAATCACTACCTATATTTGCTCATGTCTTGCTCTCTCTCTCTCTCTCTCTCCCCTTTCTCTCAACCCAACGCTCCTGTCTCGCTCTCTCTCTTCCCTCTCTCTCAATAAATTAATTTAAATTTATTAATTATCAAATTAAATTTTATTTGATCTGATAATGATATTAATATATATTATATTTATAAAATATTATATTATAATATATATTATACATATAAAATATTATTTTATAATATGCCAAACTTATGATATATAACTTTAATTTTAAAAAATATTATATAATTTAATAATTAATATATGTTAAATTAATGAATCGAATTTGTTAAATCTTGTTATTTTTATTAAATTTGAATAAAATTAAATTTTTTATATCATATTTAAGTAAATGTATTAAATTCGGATCACATTTTTTAAGAATATTAAAAATTGTGAAAATATAATAAAAACGTAACCAAACACATTTTTTAAGAATATTAAAAATTGTAAAAATGTAATTCAGATATAATTTGTTTCAAAATATTGTGACAAAATTTGTAATTAATTTTTTAAAAATTGTGAAAATGTATTTGGATATGATAATCTATATTATAAAATAGTAAAAAAATTTAAATTTAATAGTTTATCAATAACGTATCTCACGTTTTAAAATTAAAAATTTATTTTTTAAAATCTAAACAAATAAAGGGGGGCAGTTTTTATTTTTAAAAAATATTATAAAAAAATAATAAAAAATATAAATTTCATATATTTAAAAAATAAATACTCACTCTAAGCGAATAGGACATTGATCTTAAATCCATCAACGGTCTTATTTGTTAGGAAAGCAGTTGATCTTCCTAAATAAAGATCATGTAAGCCATGCTTTTTATTGGATGACCGTTTCTTATAAAAAAAAATAATAATAATCAAGGCTTACCATATATAATAATAAGTTTGAAAAAAAAAAAGAATTTGAATGACTTGTCAATGGATCAATGTTGGATGTTTACCTGATAGTAATTTAGACAAAATTTTTTGAAAAATATTTTAAAAAATTTTGTAATTAATTTTTTAAAAATTATAAAAATGTATTTCGATATGATAATCTAAATTTAAAAAAAAAAAAATTAATTTCAAAACACATATCCTCTGGCTATATTCATGGTTTTACATATATATATAAATATATATATATATATTATAATATCATATGTAATTAGCCTTGTCATAAAATATAAGATTTTTAATGTTTCCATCTCACATCAGATGATTATATGAGACTCTAGGGACACACACAATCTTTTTTTTTGGAACGGCTCCAATCACACAAAACCCAATAAAAATCCATGTGTTATGAAATCTGCATGAGATTATTTAGCTAGCTATAAAAAATAAATAAATCTATTGTACGTACTATAAGTTATAAAAAAATTAAATTAGATAATACATAAAATAAAATGTGTGGTGAGACTCTTTCCAATGTGATTCATGACTTTAATTTTTTTTATAAATATATTTGAATAAAAGAAGTTTAAAATTTTCCTGCAGTTCACAGTCCAATATTCCTGCTAAACTATTGGTGTATTCCATAAAAAATAGAAAAACTTTCGCTTGTCTATTCAAATTATGAATCGGGATCTCATTTTATAATTATTTTTTTAATATATATGACCTGAAATTAATTTTACTAATCGCAACTTCTGATTACGAACTGTAAATCGAGATCGTGAGAGAAGATACTAAGGAAGTTCTTGTAATTTGTTGAATTTAAAAATATTATGATACTAATGATTGAACTCAAAAAAAAAAATTACTGTAATACTAATTATTAAATTCAAGTAAAACAAAATATGACGATATGATGTTTATACAGACACTTTGCATTTGAAACAAAGATAATATATATTCAATCAGCCAGCCATTTAAAGTAAGGCAGAGCAGAACCCCGGGGCGGCAATCTCACAAACTGACGAGACCTCTCTTTCATTCCACCATCAATGTTACAAAAACTCACACACACACACACACACACATATATATATTATTAATTTTAATCTTATATAAAATAATCCGGATTAATGCTAATCTCATTTTAATTAAAATATCTACTTTTATTATAATATTACGAGTAATTATTTGATGGTTTCAGGGGTCAGATTGGTTGAAACTCACGTCTGTAATATTATATTATACATATACTGTTATAACATGAAAATTTTTTTTTTTTTATTTATTATTCTTTATTCTTGAAATTGTTAATTAATTATTATTATTACTATTATTATCATTATTATTATTGTTATTATTATTATTATGTACATGTGATTAAATGTATGCATGTGAGGTGTGTAATATATGTGTGAACATATATATATATATATATATATACATATTAAATTATTTAAATGTGTATGTATATGTGTGCACAAGTGAGTGTGTTTATTTAAGTATGTAAATATATATATGTATATATATATATATAAGACAGATTGTGTGTGTACGGTTGTGTGTGTGGGTGTGTGTAGATTGAGTGTGTTACACTCAATGAGGAGTGGGGGATGGAGTGTGTGAGTAGAGTTGTGTGTGGCAGTGGGGTTGCCAGAGAGTGGGTCGGATTTAGAGAGAGATATAGAGAGAGAGAGTGAAGGAAAAAGGGGAGTGTCTCGGGTGAGAAGAAAAGAGAAGAAAAGAAAAGAAGCAGAAGGTGAGAGAGAGAAACAGGGTTCTGAGAAAGAGAGTGGAGGCTGGGTTAAGCTCGGAGCAAGAAGGTGGAAGAGGGCACGGCTAGAGAGAGAAACGGCCGAAGGTTCGGGTAAGTGGGTCACTTCTGTTTCAAATTTTTTTAGAGCATTTCAGTTGATTTAAATTATAGAACCTTTTAGAGCATAATGTAGGGATTAATTTGCAAAAAGAATGAGAAGAAATGGTTGAGAAATGAGAGAGAAACTGGGAGTTGCAGGTCGGGGATAATATTCGGGTTTCATGTTCTTTTGGCTTAAAAACGTTGGTTTGGCCTTATGGAAGTGTTGCTGGATAGTGTGGAAAACCATTAGAGATTGGTGGGAGTTGAAACCATTGAAAACCAAGCTTAAAATCGTGAAAACACAGCTGGCCGGAATCTGGGTTTGGGGTGGCCGGAGCTACGGTTCTGGTCATTTCGAAGAGTTCCGAGTGATGAAAGGGAAAACTAACTCGGGGTACGTAATCCCCTAGGAAAACCGAAGAAAACCGTATTAAAAAGTCGAAGAAATCTCGCCGGAAAAGGGTCGCCGGCGCCGGAGAAGGCGCCGGAACCCTACGGGGCGTCGCCGGAAAAACGGGGGGAAGAAGGGGGTCTGCCGGGTCGGGTCCCGGGTCGGATCGGGTCCGGTTCGGGGCGGGCGTGGATCGCCCCTGCCACGTGTCAGCCCTTGTTTTAAATTAAATGAATTTGAACCTTTAGAATTTAAACCTTTGAAATTGAACCTTTTAAATTTGAACCTTAACCTGAACTTTCAGAAATTACGAATTGACCCCCCAACTGTTAGAAATTACACTTTGACCCACCTGATTAAATTATTAATAAAATATTAATTAAATTAATTATTTAATTTAATTAATTAAATATTCAAAAACATCCCGGAGCCCAAATGAGACAAGTCATTAGTGTATTTTGACTATCTCGACTATTCCGAGACCGATGGTGAGGTCCGTTTTACGAGACGGGGTCCCGAAAAATAAAAGACCCGTAGTAACCCTTAAAATTACCAAAATGCCCCTAACTTGAAACACTGTCAGACGAACTCCGAATTAGGTAAACAAATAGTGAAATTTTATTATCTCGAACATTCCGGACTCAACCGTGGAGTCCGATTTGTGAAAAGAGGTCACGAAATGTAAGGACACGTGTAAAGTGCAAATGACTGTTTTGCCCTTTTGAACCCCGGTGTCCGAATTGAGTTCTACGAAAACCTAGGCTTACTTTCTTAAACGTTCTAAAACCAATGGTAGGGTTTAATTTAGCAGAATAGAAACCTATGAATTTAAAGACATAAAATTTGATGAATAGCATACATTCAAACAACAATGGGCTGAATTGTAATTTCTACTTTTAGGGACACTGACAGGACAGGAGGAGGCGATCTGATCTCCTACATTTTCGTCCGCCCGTTCAGTTACATATAGTGCTCGATCTTCTAGGGTTGATACCAACCCATCAGGTATGGTGTTTTGCTAGTGTTAGAAATAAAGTTAAGTTAGGAATAATTGTGAGTGACTGAATGCTGTATGTGTTTATCTGTAATGTGTTTACCTGTTTATTTGGAATTGGTTGTTCACACGCTTACATGTTACTTGTACTTTATGAATGTTTAGTAAATGATGAATGTGACTCACGACATGTGTATATGTAAATTTTACGAGATATGATTGCATGTGGAATCAGTTAGGTGATTTATATATTATTGTCTCGAGCATGCTATATTGTGGAAACCATGTATCATTGAGATTGCATTGGCATATTGGCATATGATGAATCCTTTGAGAACATGGCGTGGGTAAGCACGTGGTGCTTTGCATTATGAGGGTGTAGATCCTGTGGTGAAAAACCCAAAATTGGCCATTGCATTGGTACTCCGTAGCCATCGGGGAGTACCCGTAAACGAGACATGGGTGTGGCATAGAGTTGTGCATGGGTGTGTCACGCATACTATTCATATATACTACTGCGATGCTTGAATGTCATTTAGAAATAAATGTACACTTTGCACATGCCACGCCTTAGCTTTATTTCTGGCATTAGCATTTCATCATACCAGCAGTTGTGCTGACCCATTCGTGGGCAATATTTTCAGATGAGGATCCTCCAGCCACGTGAGACTTAGTGATGCCCTGAGAGGGCGAAGCACGTGATGTATTTGTGACCCATGAGACTTGTATTTTGTTATGTAAGGGCTTAAGCCCGAATGACTGATGAACAATGTATTCGATATTACTTTATGTATGGATGATGATGGACGCATGTTTAGTGAATTTAATTACTTTTGTCCTTTTATTTATTTTACTTTCTGTCTCGTTACTCGCGCCCCGGGTTCGTGGGAAATTCGGGGCGTGACATATACATGTAAATTATTATCTCAATAATCAGATTAAAAATCACGTCTGTAATATACATAATTATTATATTATTTTTTTCACGTATCATCATCTCTCAGACTATTCTGGCTACATCAACAGTAGTATACATAATTAAACAAGCATAACAAGTGAAAAAAAATTGAAACATTAGTTTGTAGGCATAAAAAGTTTTTTTTTAAAGTTGAACTTTTCACTCTCTCTTGTTAAAAAAATAATAAATAAAATCTTATTTTAACATTTAATTCATCTGAATTTGACCAGTCAATTACCCCCCACCAGTCTTTCCTCCAGACCCACAATTCCCCCATCCCCGAATTTTCTCCCAATAATCGTTCTTATCTTTATATCTTCAACAAAACCTCTGTTCCTATCTTTTCTTTTATCTAGATCTACACATAAATCTCTCTCCATATATACTATTATATATATAAACGTGTGTATACACGTAATACCCACATACATACAAACATATATATATATATATATATATATTATTACGTACCCTAAGTCCAAAATTAGATTGAAGAGAAAAAATTAGAAAATAAAGAAAATAAAAAAGCAAAATGCAAAAAGAAACACAACGTTATTTAACATGCAACAATCCAATTGGCTAAAATGTTCCCATCTAAAAAAGTTATCGAATTTATCACTAACTGATATGGATTACTATAACTTATGCTAGTTTTTAAATTAGTTACTTAAATCGTGATTAATTAATTGATTAAGGTTAAAAAAAGTAGGGAGAAAATTCTCCACTATACAATTTAGCGGGCAATAAGTCAAAACTCACGAAGACCTTTTAGCATTTGTTGATAAAAACGTGTTTGAATAGGAGATTGTGTTTTCAAAACATGTGTTTCGAAATTCAAATCAAGATTTTGATTTTTTAATATTTGAATATTTGTTTTTATGTTTTCAAAACGTCTGTGTGGACGTTTTCAAATATAAATGTTTGTTTAAAAAAAGTGCAAGTAAAGAATTTTTTTCAAACGCTTGTTTCAAAAATATCCGTTTTTTATTTGTAACACATTCAACATTTTTAACAGCTCATCCAAATTTTACAATATCATTTAAGTTTATTTCAAGTATATAATAATTTAAACATTTACAACTTAACTTAAACAGCACTTTTCAAACGATACTTTTTTCAAATTACATTTTTCTCAAACTATATTTTCCCACCATTCATCCAAACAAATACTAAATATAAATAACTTTCTTTCTTTATCAACAAATATTTAATTTTCTTTGAAATTTTTTTAGTTCTATAATAGTTGGATTAATTTTCTTTGAAGATTAATAACTTCAATTATATGGCTGGGTATTATTTCTCTATACAAGTTATTATTTTTATTTTAATTTTTGGAAGAAGCTATAAATATTATAATATATGAATTATAATCAAATAAACAAGAATTGATCAACATAATCAATCCTATACAAAATTCAAACCAGAAACGTTTTAAATATGGATCTCGTAAGGCAATCCCAACCTAACCCATGAGTAGGTGAAAATAATGTTTACATCTTTAAGAACCAACAACATAATTAATCCTATACAAAACCCAAACCGGAAGGTTATCAAATATAAACCTAACTCATGACTGGGTGAAAATAATTCTCACATCCTCCTAATGAAGAGCGAAACTCGAACTCGTGACTTTCTCTTTAGAAAAGTATATGAGTGGCCAACTGATCTAGCTTCAGTTAGTTATTTTTTTTCTTTTCATTGATGCACTGTAAATTCGTATGACCAATTAAATTGATATATTATGAAAATTTTATTTTATTTATATTCAAAGAGAGTTTAACCTCTTTAACTTAATATGAAAAAGATTATTAAAAAATAAATTTCTTTTTTTTAAAAAAAATAGAATATCTCATTAACTTTGTCACTAAACTAATTCTCTAACTCATGAGATCCACACATCATCCTCAGAGTTTTTTTTATGATTTAATTCTGAAAATAAATTTTCTAAGCAATGATTTGGCCGGACTTTGTTCAGTTAATTATTAAAGTTTTGAAACTAATTTTCAACTGAGCAAAGAGAGAGTTGAAACCAATTTCAGTGCGTTGGAGCAACCTAAGGAGTCAATGACTTAATTTTACCCCTAATCAACTAGTAAACCATAGTTTAACCATGGTTTAAGTATCTAATTTAAAAACTAGCATGAGTTTGAGTGAGACATTCTAATTTCCATGTGTTACACAGTTATTAGGTGATGTAAAACTCCCTCTTTAGGAATCAATCTAAGCAACTTTAAATTCTTCTATGTCACGTTTGGTACGGTAAAATGTATTTTTCATGAATAGCTATTCTAACTTTTTTATTTTTTATTCTTATTTGGTATAATTAGAAAGGCTGATTTCATGAAATGGACATTTTATTAAAACCATTCCAAGTATTCTTTTAACTTAGATGAATAATCCTTATTCCATTCAATGACATTTTCATTCTATTTCTTATCTCATTTCATAGAATGACCACCGCATTTCTACATACCAAATATGATCTTAAATTCATACATTAATTTTTTAAAAAATGCATATAAACAAAAATAAATAATTAAATATGATATACCAAACATTTTTCTTGGGTATAACATGCAATTTATAACATATAGCATCTATTTTCTTCTAATTATTACATTCATGCACTAGTTCTTTTTCTTTTTAGTTTCTTCTATCTCAGAAGTCGAATAATAAAAAAAAAAAATGAAAAATCAACTTCACATCTTATTAGAGTTTGCGTACCCTAAAAAAAAAAAAAGAAAGAAAGAAAGAGAGAAAGAAAGAAACCCTTCATGTCTTATAGTGTAAGAGAAGCTGCACTGTAAAGAAGACACGCCAGAAAGGCTGAGATAGTGGTAGTCTTGGTAGGCATTCTTCCTTTATCAGTCCTCAACACCATAGCTTCATATATTGGTCAACAATTTAATACCACAAAACCAGCTAAAAACATTTGCAGAAACAGTCCCTCTAAGTTTCTACCTCTGAAAACTTCTACCAACCCCACCAAGAACGCCACCAAGTTGATTATTGCCGCCATTGCCAGTGGCACGAACATCGACGATGGCACTCCAAACTCAAAGATCCCTTGATCATACCTTTTGCTCAGTTCATCATCAAGAACTTTGCTGGTCACATTGAATCCTTGTGTGGCTATGCCCAAGTGTTTGGTCACATACTCAAATAATCCAAACAAGTAAGATGAGACTCCCTTTATCATCCACATCCTTTGATCACTCCACCACCTTCCCAATGTTCCTTGGGCTAATATGAAATCCAGGCAATCTTGTCCATAGGCCCCAAGAAATAGAAACACGTACAAGAAGAACCAAGGGTCTGAGACCTGTAACACCCCTTTGTACAATCAGTGTTATCACATTAACATTATATGGTGAAATTATTTAGTGGGTCCGTTAAATACTCGCATGTGACATCCATTATCATTTTTGTCGTACAGTGAAATCCATGTGGGTTCCACAAAATGTTAAAATCACAATTGTTGCCACTCCAAAAATTTACTTTAGACGGCAAATTTTGTTGCTAAATGTTCAATTATGCATAAATGTTTAAATTAATGGAGAATAAAGATTTAATATTGATTGGTAATATTAGTGTAGTACAAATTAAATAAGAATTTCAATCAAAGAAAGAGAAAAAACTTCATGCTATACAAAAAAAAAAAAATTTCAAAAGTCAATAAAAGTTTTATTAAGGGAACAAATTGAAATTAAAAAGCGGGTAAAGTGAAAAAAATTTAGACTTAGGAGAGCAGAAATATAAACTAAAAGGTATATTTGAAAAATAAAATAAAATATATAAAAAAATTCAAATAAGTTTTTTTTTTCCCATCCTTAGCTGATTTTGTCCCTGACCATCACACAAATGTGACAGACTCGCTAAATAATTTTTCCGCGATATAGGCTTTTATATATATATATATATATATATATATATATAGGTGTTATGCTAACAATGAAATAAGTTATTCAAGAACAAAAAGACCATAAATTAAAAGCAAATGAATGCAGATACACACCTTTGGGAAGATGGTGATTCCATTGAGGAGAGCTAGCTGAGGGAGGAAAGCATAAATGGTGATTGGAATTGACCAAATGGCCCAAAAAGCATAGTGAGCAAAACCATGGCCCATTAGAGGGCCCATTGCTCTGGCACCAAAGGTTATAGGACAGTATTTGGAGAAGGCCACCTCAAGTAGCCCAACGGACCATCGCTTGTTTTGGCTCAGTGCATCGTTAAGGGTAATGGGTACATCTCCCAAAAAAGCAGGCCTTTCAGGATTACAAAATACTGAGTTCCATCCCTCACACAGCAGCCTATACCCAGTATAGTAGTCTTCAACCAGAGACCCATATCTGAAGCCCATCTGCACATATTAGGCCCGAATATCATTAATATCACTACTTTCCTATATTTTCGTCTTCGTTTTAGGCAGCATTTCGCAGTGATAAAGTCAGTTTTTGAGGAGAAGTTATTTGTTTACGTCATTATATGATATAGAGTGACGGTTTCTAATAAAATTTTAAAATTTTTCTTAATCTTTAATAAATAACTTACTTAAGGCCTTGTAGTGAAGTGGTATTCAATCATTGCCAGTGGCTAAGTTAAGTCATATTTTATTATGTGAATAGGATGGGTTGGGTTAGAAGGGTAGTTAGGTGTCTGGGCATTGGACGGATCCTCCCATCGACCCATAGGGTCCTAGTCACTCTTAACGTATGAAAAAAAAATTATCCATAAAATTAAGAAAAGTATTAGACTTTGTGAGGAATAGTCACACTACATCAGAGAATGAGGTAGAGTAAATGTCTCATCGACTAATTTCTTTCATTTCATAGTATTACTGTAGTTCTAATTTTGAGGCAAACTTTTTACACTGCCAAACACAACATTAATAACAAGCATACCTTGAAACCCCAACTGGTCTGGTGCTCATAATTGCAACCTGCAACATGGTGAGCCAATGACAAGATTTGTTGGGCCTGGAGGGGCTTGTTTACGACATGGTCTGGGCATAGTTCAAGAATTTCAGGAGTCACAAAAGATGATGGGCCTCCAAAGAAAACACGACGAGAGAAAAAGCAGCCTGTCCCAACAAAACTAGTGCCTTGCAGGCCGTCCATTCCCACCGGATTGATCTGAAACAAATATTTAAACTCAGAAGCATAGATGTCGTCGTTGTTGAGACCATGGAACCTTTGGGGAAACTGAACGTATCCCAAATTAGGCCGGGCTGCTGGATCTAAGAAGAAGTAACATAGTACCCGATGAGGCGTTTGGGGATCATTTGAATACATGTCGCAGTCTAGACTCAGTATTATAGGTGCATTGGTCATGATGCCCGACACTCGCAGCTACACCCACAAAATAACATGAAAATTTTTAGAAAAAAAAAAAAAAAGTAGTAAGAGGGCAATGAACACACACACACACATAACTTTGGATTGACATAGAGTATTTCTGCATGGCATCACGTTAATATCCTCTACAATCATTGACACAAGAAAAAGAAAAATTAATTTATGAAATCGTAACATCGTGTGATTTTTACTATAATTTTAATATTTACAAATTAATTAAATTACATTAATTATATCTAAAAAAAATCAGTATAATTTATTTTTATAAATTTAATTTGGCTTAACATAAATATTAAATTACATAATAGTTTCATATAATAACTTTGTAACGTCTCGATGGAGAGGGGCTCTAAAAATTTGAAAAATATAAATTGACCCCCTCTAAATTTTTTTATATTTTCACAGACATTCTTCAAAATTTTAATAAAATACTTTCACCTTAAATATGACTTTGGATCGGCCATTATCAGCAATAACTCTTACATGAGAGAATGACGTTGTTATTTGTACAAGTCGGATCCTTATAGAAGTTTGTATGATGCATGCTTGCATTCTGTGCCGCTACGTGTATTATATAAATGATCAAGAGTGACAACATATTTTTGGTATTAGATCATGTAAAAATTATTTTAAGATAAATTACAATGATTTTTTTTTTAAGTTTTTGATAATTATAAAGATCTCTCCTCCAGTCTTATTTTTTTTAAATGACAAAAATTTTATTTTTATTTATTTATTTATTTGGCCTTTTTTAACTTTTTTTCATGTTCAAATAAATATTAATTAAAATTTTTTTGACTAAAAAAATATAAGTTATTTACCTTAAAATGAAAAAAAAATCTTTAAAAAAAGTTAGAAAAATGTCAAAATTTAAAAAAATAAATGAAAGGGATATTTTTGTTATTTTAAAAAGGAAAAAGGGTTATAGGGAAAGTCTTTGTATTTTTTGAGTAAAAGTAGAGGGAGGTCAATGTCATTTTAAAAACTTCAAGGGAGATTGCTGTAATTATTAAAAATTTCAAAAGAGACTAGTATAATTTACCCATTATTTTAATATCATCATTGAAATGTGTAAAAAGCAAGGACGAGGGAGGGGTGGCAAGGGTGGACTGTAGTCCCCTAATACATGGAAAAAAAATTTTGCTTGTAAAATTTTGACATTTTTTAAATTAGTGTACTCCAAAATTTTAACTCAGTATAATCTTTACTCTTTATTTCTTATTTTTTACACCAGAAATTCAATCAAATCCAAAACTTTTATCTTAATTCTCTTATTTATCTCTAAGAATGGTAGGGGGTGGGTTAGAGTGGCCCTTCTTCAATCCTGACCTCGTTTATTTTTTTCATCCCCGACTTTGTCCTGTCCTATTTAGAGGTTTTTTCTTATCCTCACTTCGTTTATAATCCCCGACCCCACCTCGAACTTCAATATATATTCTTTTTTAAATAAGTTAAAACTTTTATTTTTTATTACAAAATAAATAATATAAGAAAAACTAATATGAGCGTGATATGAAAAATTTTAAACTAATTTTATACAGTGTTATTTATTAATAAATATAAGTATATATACGAATAAATAAAAAAATTAATAAATAAACGGAGCAGGGTGACCATCTCTCAAACTCGCCCCAACCCCAACTCCGTTTATGAGCACCTCATTCCTTCCCCATTAGGGGCAGAGTGAAGTGGGTTCTCGACGTGACAAGATAAATTGTCATCCTTATTTATCTCTTAAAATTTTGGCTCATCTCAAAAAAACTTCAATAAAACTTTTTCTAAATTTTTTTTAGCCTCCCCAAATTTTTGTTCCTGGCTCCGCTCTTAACAAAATGATTGCGCCACTAGTCTAGATATTAGAGATATTTTTTAATAGGTTTGATATATTATTTTTTTAATAATATTATCTCATATATAATGTTTCGCTGAAAAAATAGATCAAATTACACATAACATATTATTAATAAACAAATATATTATCACGTTAATGTATCAAATCTATTTAAAAATGCAGCATTGTGCCTTACCAGGACATTAAGGGCGCCAGCCTTAAAATTATGTGGTGACAACTTGCTTTTCTCTCTGGATACATAGATGAGATTTGGCATGGAATGACCTTTGATGTCTTTATCTCTCCCAATCTCTAACAAAACCTGTTTGCGGAGTAAGTGGCAGATTTAGATTTTAAGTGAAAGAGGACAAAAAAATATAAAAGCCAAAATTTAAGAAATTTTCTACAATTATGCTGACATTTTTTATTTATCAGATAAATTATAAATAAATTATTTAGTTAATTTTTTTCTACAAAATGATAAAATTGTTCATTTCTTTATATATATATATATATATATATATATATATACATTTTTTCAATGTTAGATCAATTTTTTGATTTTTTTTCATTTTCAAATGACTATTGATTAAAAAATTAAATTTATTTTTATATAAAATGAAAATAATTTATTTACCTTAAATTATATAAAATAACAAAATTCTTTAAAAAAATTTTAAAAAAAATTAGTCAAAACTGAGAAAATGCAATAAAAAAACATGAAAAGAATAATTTTTTCATTTTGAAAAAAGAAAAAGTGAATGAAAGAGCTATTTATAGTTTGTCAATAATAAAAATAGAGGATATTAGTATAATTTTAAAAATTTTATGAGAGATTAGTATAATTGTCAGAAATTTTAAAAAAATAAGTGTAATTGTCAAAAAATATTTAGAAAATATTAGAGTAATTTATTCAAAATAATATATCGAGTAAGATGAGATTCACTTCTGTGCTCTTTTATCTTCATTGCCATATTCTGAAGGTTTTTCTTTTATTTATTTCTTGGGTAATTGAAATGTATTAAAAAGAAGGGGGAAAAAAAGGAGAGAGAAGGAAGGAAATATTAATGGACAGAGGTAGTAAACCTGAATGACAGTGGGATGATGTTGACGAGTGAAACCCTCTCCCTCCTTCCTCCATTTATTGAAAGCTTGACGTTCTTGTTCACCTGTGATGTACTCATCTCCAACCTTCCCTTTCTCAACAACCTTCTCTACCCTAATCTTCATGCTTTCATACATCATCTGTGCAGACACAATTATCAAGATCCATGGTTGATTAATGTGTCAGCAGGGTTATTAATTAGTTGCTATAAATGACATAACCCTTGTGATTAAACTCTCTAATAAATCCCACATTATAATTATCAGTATATCAAAAAAGAATCAGATTAATAATGTGAAACTCAACTCAAATATTATATTAATAAGTGATCCATATACTCAGATTAACAATATTTTAATATCCATCTCTTGGTGTCCATTTATTTATATGAGTAAAAGGAGTAATGTTTCATGATTCATATTTTTTGTATTCATCTGATACTATACTCATATAAATTGAAACCTATCATCACAATTTTACTAGCGAAATTCATTCTATATACGATTGTATACAAACATTCAAATATTACTTTTGATGAGATTCATTATGGTGAGACTCATAGATAAATCACACCCATTTAAGTAAATGAGTACCAAAAGATAGATATTAAAACAATTTTTGATTTAGAGTACTTTTATTTAATTTAAAATGGTAGATGTAATTTATAAGTCAAATAGATACAATAACATGTTGATAAATAATTTTTTACTGCATTTAATGACTTATTATTTTGATTAGGACCAATCATAAAAGAGTGATGCTATATATTAACCAACATAATGAAAATACATGTAAATCTTATTACTTTATCTCTAATAGTAAAAAAAAAAAAATAGAATACAAAAAATTCATTATATATAATATTAGAAATGATATTAATACTTAAAAAAAATTAAATATAGTATTAATATTAATGGACCAATGACAGAATTTCAATTAAATGGGCCGATAAAAAAATACACATGGTGTAAGTCACAGTCTCTGTGTTCTAAATATTTGCTTAGGAGCTCAATTTAGGAGAGTTTCAAATTTTGAAGAATAAATTTTAAAAAATTAATTATAAATAAACGTCTTATGAAAAATATAATTAATTTGTTATTTATTAAAATTATATAAAATTGATTCTAATAGTTAATTTTTATTGTTATTTTTTATATTGTATATATCAAGTAATATGTAAATAGTACTCAGAAATAAAACTATAAAAAACTAAACTTATTTTAAAATTTTAATTATTTTTAGCTTCTCCAAAACTCAGTTTTACAACCGGGTGAACTCAAACTGTGGTTATGAGGTAGAACCAGATCAGGCGGATGTAGGGGGTGGCTAAGGAGGGCAATGGCCCCCCAAAAAAATCTTGAATAACTCAATATTTTGTATTATGATTTTGTTAATTTTTTTATAAATTAAAAATTGTCCCCCAAAATATGTTAAATTTTATAAAAAAAATTCTTAAATTTCTAATCTATACACTTTTACTCCCTCTAATTACAATTTCTGGATCCACCGCCATAGCCCTCCAACCTTCCAACTTGAGCTTTATTATACTTGGGGTCAATCTTATCCCAATTTCTGGTATACTGTTAAGAAAGATTTTATTTTTTAAAATATTAATTTTTTGAATCTGTAAGACTGTAAGAGGCCCTCCTTGCTGACCTCTCAACTTAAAATATGATAAAATACTTCTTGTTGATCGAGGATAAGAGGCCTCGGATTGTGCACCATCTATTGATTTTATCTTCTTTAGACAAAAAAAAAAAAAAGGTTGAGCATATGAACAAGCTTAGATACATATATATATATATGTGTGTATATATATATATATATATATATATATATATATATATAACAAACTCTAAGGCAGTAAATGCATGTTTGCTCGAATGATGGTACAAAACATGCTTCCAAAAAACAAACAACAAAGAAAATATTTGAGAAAATTTGGCAAAATGAATTGGAAATATTGGCAGTACTGTCCCATGCAGAAATAAAATGAATACTAGAATATTGATATGTAGTGTGTGTGTCTATATATATATATATATATATATATATATATATATATACGTGACAGTATTACCTTGATCTTCTCATGAGTATCGGAGCATTTGGAGTAGTTTGATCTGAAATAGGCATCTGGGCACCTCTCTATAATCTTGTTTTCCCTACAGAAAGGTAACCAGTGGCTTGCAAATTTAGCAGCCTCCATGAAAGCAAAGAGAGTCAACTCAGAGCCTCCATCGTCTGATACATAGACTGAAAGCTTCTCTGGTGGGTAATCATAAGCCATCACCGACAAGGCGGTGTTGACAACGTTTATGGGTGGCTCCTTATATGAATCTGCAGTGCATATAAAGATGTCCACCGCCGGAAAATCTTTCTCCGTCGTGACTTTGTGAAGGTTTTCAGGGAACTCTCGACGGTAGATGGGACGCATGCGGAATGATTGTGTGGTGGACCACATGAATCCAAGAAGAACATCTGAGATGAAGATGGAGAGGGAGATGAAGAAGGAGACTAGGGTGGTTGAATGGAGGATTGAGAGTGCATGGTGATAGAGGAAAGCGAAGATGGCGCACGTGTAAACTACTGCAAACACACGGTTCACGCCTGTGCGACGCGAGACCTTAAGCGTGTGAAGAAGAGCCTTGGTTGTGGTACCGTCCATTTCTTTGCTGCTGCTGTATAGAATTAGAAGGGATGATCCAACGTTCAGTAAGCCTACTTATAGGCCAGCTATAGTTATAGACTTGCACACGTGACATTTTGATACGAACAAATTTTTCAAATTTAATATTTTTTTTTTAGTTTTGTTACATTTTATTTAAATTTCCTCTAATTTTTAAAATATATAATTTAAATTCTCTCCAATTATATTTGAAATTTACAATTTAAAATCCTTCTAATTTCATTTGAAAATTTAAATTTTCTCTAATTTTTATCTATAAATGTAATTACTTCTCTTTCATTTTCATAGTCAAGACATCTCTCAACTTTATTTTCTTTATTCTATTTTTCTTATTCACCATGAAAGACATTTTTTCAGGGACATGCTTCTTAATGACTCCGATTTTGATGATGAAGAATTGGAGATTATGGTAATAGTTGCAATGGAAAAACAGTGACTTAAAAAGAAGACACAATTCATGTCACACTAAGGTTTCGTTCAAGGTCACACAACTATGTGGCATGATCGTTGTCACACCCCGAATTTCCCACGAACCCGGGGCGCGAGAAACGAGACAGAAAGTAAAATAAATAAAAGGACAAAAGTAATTAAATTCACTAAACATGCGTCCATCATCATCCATACATAAAGTAATATCGAATACATTGTTCATCAGTCATTCGGGCTTAAGCCCTTACATAACAAAATACAAGTCTCATGGGTCACAAATACATCACGTGCTTCGCCCTCTCAGGGCATCACTCAGTCTCAAGTGGCTGGAGGATCCTCATCTGAAAATGTTGCCCACGAATGGGTCAGCACAACTGCTGGTATGATGAAATGCTAATGCCAGAAATAAAGCTAAGGCGTGGCATGTGCAAAGTGTACATTTATTTCTAAATGACATTCAAGCATCGCAGTAGTATATATGAATAGTATGCGTGACACACCCATGCACAACTCTATGCCACACCCATGTCTCGTTTACGGGTACTCCCCGATGGCTACGGAGTACCAATGCAATGGCCAATTTTGGGTTTTTCACCACAGGATCTACACCCTCATAATGCAAAGCACCACGTGCTTACCCACGCCATGTTCTCAAAGGATTCATCATATGCCAATATGCCAATGCAATCTCAATGATACATGGTTTCCACAATATAGCATGCTCGAGACAATAATACATAAATCACCAGCCGATTTCCACATGCAAGCATACCTCGTAGAATTAACATATACACACGTTGTGAGTCACATTCATCATTCACTAAACATTCATAAAGCACAAGTAACATGTAAGCATGTGAACAACCAATTCCAAATAAACAGGTAAACACATTACAGATAAACACATACAGCATTCAGTCATTCACAATTATTCCTAACTTAACTTCATTTCTAACACTAGCAAAACACCATACCTGATGGGTTGGTATCAACCCTAGAAGATCGTGAACTATATGTAACTGAACCGGTGGATGAAAATGTAGGAGATCAGATCGCCTCCTCCTGTCCTGTCGGTGTCCCTAAAAGTAGAAATTACAACTCAGTCCATTGTTGTTTGAATGTATGCTATTCATCAAATTTTATGTCTTTAAATTCATAGGTTTCTATTCTGCTAAATTAAACTCTACCATTGGTTTTAGAACGTTTAAGAAAGTAAGTCTAGGTTTTCGTAGAACTCAATTCGGACACCTGGGTTGAAAAGGGCAAAACAGTCATTTTGCACTTCACACGTGTCCTTACATTTCGTGACCTCTTTTCACAAATCGGACTCCACGGTTGAGTCCGGAATGTTCGAAATAATAAAATTCCACTATTTGTTCACCTAATTCGGAGTTCGTTTGACTGTGTTTCAATCTAGGGGCATTTTGGTAATTTTAAAGGTTACTACGGGTCTTTTATTTTTCGGGACCCCGTCTCGTAAAACGGACCTCACCATTGGTCTCGGAATAGTCGAGATAGTCAAAATACACTAATGACTTGTCTCATTTGGACTCCGGGATGTTTTTGAATATTTAATTAATTAAATTAATTTAATTAAATAATTAATTAATTAATTTAATTAATATTTTATTAATAATTTAATCAGGTGGGTCAAAGTGTAATTTCTAACAGTTGGGGGGTCAATTCGTAATTTCTGAAAGTTCAGGTTAAGGTTCAAATTCAAAAGGTTCAAATTCAAAGGTTTAAATTCTAAAGGTTCAAATTCATTTAATTTAAAACAAGGGCTGACACGTGGCAGGGGCGACCCGTACCCGCCCGAACCAAACCCGGATCCGACCCGAGACCCGACCCGACACCCCACCTTCTTCCCCGATTCTCCGGCGAAGCAGCGGTAGGGTTCCGGCGCCTTCTCCGGCGCCGGCGACCGGCCTCCGATGAGTTTTCCCCCTTTTTAAAATGCCATTCTCTAGGGTTTTTCGTGTAGGCTCCATATCCAACCTCCACTTCCCCTCAAACCGTCCCCATCTCCACGAAATAGAGCTCAAAGGCTCATGGCCGAATCTCCGGCCAACTGAAAAATTCCAATTTCTTGTATATTTTTCTACTGTTTTTCATTCTTTCTTTCTCCATTCTCTTTCTGCACTTCATAGGGTTAATTTAGGATCATTTAAAGGAAGTTTCTCACATAAAATGATGAGGTTCAACCTCCATGGCCGAAACCTGCAACTAGGGTTTTCTCCCTAGTTTCTCACCCATTTCTCCTCATTCTTTTTGCATTTGAAAGCTAAAATCATGCTTTATAAAACCCTATAATCTAAATCAAACGAATCATGCTTTTGAAATTCAAAACTGAAACACCCACTTACCTAAAATTTCGGATTTTTCTTCCTTTTGGTTTGCTTTCCTTCTCCTTCTGTTCCTCTTGGTCACTTCTGCTTCTTCAGAACCCTCTCCCTTGCTCTCAGTTTTCTTTCCTTTCCTTCTCTTTTCTTCTCACCCGAGACCACCCTCATTTCTCTCTCTCTCTCTCTCTCTCTCTCTCTCTCTCTCTCTCTCTCTTTCCCTCCAAGACCAACCACTCTCTGCCCACTTCTGCACTCCCCCACTCCCTGAATCCTACTCACACACTCAACCTCACCCATACCCCTTTGAGTGTGTAACACTCAAAGTCACACACACACACACACACGGTTACACACACATACACACACTGTACACACAGTGCACTGTGCACTGTTATATATATATATATATACACAAATAAATATATATATATATTTTCCAAAGTTAAATATGCATATAATATATGTATATACATGCACATGTAGCATACACATAATTGTACACATAAAATACACACATCACATTCTTAATAATGATAATAATAATAATAATAATAATAGTAATAATAATAATTAATTAACAATTTCAAGAATAAAGAATAATAAAAAAATTTTCATGTTATAACAATCGTATCCAAAGCCACCAAAGGTTGTATAAAGATTATTTTGTTGAAAATTTTATTTATCCTTCAAATCTATTAAAAAGGAAGTTTCAGATGAGTCGTAATTTTTTTTGTGTATTCGATCTTCAATGGAAGCCCATAACTCATATTTTGTCCAAAAAAGAAATGCTTCTAGAATCCTTGATTTGTCATCCCTTCAAAGGTCACAAAAACAATGTGATTACTCGCATATGGAGTAGCAACATATTTTGAGGATGATTACGTGAGTATCAATGAAAACAATGCAATTGAAAGTCTAAAAAGGTTTGTCAAGACCATAATTGAAGTTTTTTCTAATGAATACTTGTTATCGCCAAATAGCAATGATATTGCTAAATTGCTAGTAGAAGGTGAAAAATGATGATTTCCTGAAATGTTAGGAAACATTGATTGTATGCACTAAAAGTAGAAGAATTAAAAGGTATATACGTTGGCCATGTCTATGAAGCGACTATAATTCTTGAAGTCATAGCTTCAAATGATTTTTGGATTTGGCATGCATTTTTTGGATTCCTAGGATCTCATAATGACATTAATGTGTTGGAACCATCTGTTTTATGTAAAAACTTGATAAAGGGTGTGCTCCTCCATTCAATTATTCTATCAACAGTCATGGCTACAAAATGGGATACTATCCATCATGGTCAACATTTGTAAAAATAATCTAGTTTCCATAAGAAAATAAACAAAATATTTTGTTGCAGCTCAAGAGTCAGCAATGAAAGATGTAGAGTGAGCACTTAGAGTGCTCCAACCACATTTTGCAATTATGCATAGACCTTCTCGTTTCTAACAACATGAAACATTTAAAGATATCAAGATCGATGACATGCATTATAATGCGCAACATGATTGTTGAAGATGAACATGATATGAACACACCGAATCTTAATTATGATACAGTTGATGGAAGTCTTTAGATAACACATTTGCACTAGCGTACGATAAAACTTGAGAAATTCAATCAAAATCATCACCACATTTGAGATAGTGAAACTCATTTTCAACTCCAATTAGACCTTGTTAAGCACTTGTAAAATTTTCAAGGGCTTGTAAAATTATGTAGTTATGAATATTTGAGTGTAATATGTATTTTAGTATAAAAATTTTATTTTTTTATGAATACTTGAGTGTATTTTGATTTGGATATTTAATTTTTATAAATGCTTGAGTTTATGTTGAATTTTATGATTCTCTTCCACCCTAAAAAATTTAAAAATAAGAATTGCAAAAAATAGTCAAAATAATAAATTCATTGAAGCCAACATTTAATATAATGCTACTGAATAATACTAGACAGGGTTAAAATAATAATTGTAAGAAAAACTAATCATAATTAATGGTAATTGAATCCCCTTGAAAGAATTTTCATTTGACATTAATGCTAATATTCTATAACTTGAGTAGGCATTGCATTGCATTCGCATCCAAAAGTATTATTATCTTATCTTCTTTTATTTGTTTTTGACGAAGCTTTTCTTTATCTATTCGGAACTTCTCTTTAAACATTTACATCTTCTTCGTATGTGTTTCCTTTTTTTATTTGTTCATTTCTTAGAGAAATGACATAAGTGTCAAATTCGCAAAGTTTATTTATATGTTCAATTTTTTTTTTTGTATTTTCCATTATTCTTGACTCATAGCATCTTCAAGTCTACAAAGTTGTCTTCTCCAAGATCCATCAGAGTCCTTGGAATAGAAGGGGAGGACATGCTGGTAGTGGAAGTCACTTGTATTATATTCTTTTGTTGGTTTTTTTCCTTCAAGTATTATCTAATCATTTTGGTTGTTGCCTCAACATATTCCAACAATGTTCAAAGGGAAATTTTCTTCTATTCTATATTTCATATAACATTTTTGCATTTGTAATTTGTAAAAATAAGAAATTAAATTTATTATGATACAAAATAACAAATAAATATAAATTTAATTTTTAAATATTATAAAAACCTTACTCATTCATACCACTTTGTTGTTTAGTTTCAATCTGGACAAGTCATTCACAAAATTTATTCGATCTTTGACCAATGTTATATCGAACACTTGTCATCCCGATTGGATCCAAAATTCTTATACTTGTAAAAACATTGACACAATAGAAACTAATAAGTATTGTGATTTTGATCGTTTCCTTGTACAAGATCCAAAATAATATTAAGTCCCTATGATACAAGAAGCATGTCTTTTTAATTGTAAAACTATCACCACATGTTGTTTTGGCTTTCGAACCGATTTGAATGAAGGATGGAGGCGGTTGAACAGTAAATTCAGTGGAGAATTCAAGTGATTCTATAAATCGTGTTACAAAAAATGATTGATCTATTTGGATGAAAAAATTTAAAAATAAAAACAATTCACCAAGTTTGAATAGTTGAGAATTATCAAAGTAATAAACTTGATGAGAAGAGTGAGAATAGTGAAAAAAATACAACATATTTATAATAAAAATTTAGATTTATTACTTAATAAACATTTTTCAGTTATTAAAGATAAGCTCAAGACACATGACTCTCCTCACTACGACTTTAATCCATAATCTTTCGATTAAAATAAAATAATTTTATCATTATACAAAAACAGACTTAAAAAATTATAGAATTATTAAATAATCAACTATAAATGGCATTGGAAGTTGACAGGTACAGTACAATACCTTTTTTGAAGTTCATATTATCAAAATAGTATCAAATTTGCATTAACTGTAATCAAAATAATTTAAGGAAGAAATTAATACCAAGTCTTCATAAAAGTAGTTGCTTAACAATGTTACTTTACCAATAGTGACAGCCAAACTGTTGCTCTCTTTTCATATAAAAAAATGGAATAGAAGTCTTCCATAGTATGTTTTTTAAATTTAAATTTACATGACGTGACACTAATATGAAATAATCATATTTATTGTATAAGTTTAAATATTATCAGTAATTTAATACCACATCATTTAAGATAAAAGTCTGGGGTACAATGCTCTTTTTATTTTATCAAACAATGCCTAAATCATAGTTTTGTATTTGACTTATTGTTTGATTAACTTAAATAAAATTAAATTACAGGCATCACAAGCACAAGTAACAATTAAATATGGCATTACTGGTGGAGGAGACTTACACACACCCGTGAAGGATATATATATATATATATATATATATATGTAAATTATTGATCAATTATTAAATAATGTATTTAATATATTATTAATAGTTTATTGCTTTTTGTATTGTTTTTTTTTTTTTATGTATAAATACAAATATGTAGGATGCACATGTATTAATTAATGTGAGTCCCACTATTTGTGTCCTTAAGTTAAAATATAAATAATTACATTAATATTTCATGAGTTATCAAATAATTATAATATTTTATGAGTTATCAAATAATTATAATATTTTTTGTAATTATACTGACATCTTCTCTGTTATACTGATAATATACAAATTCTTCACTCGATACAAATTCTCACCTCTCCTATCTTTTTAGAAATCACATGAAAAATCTTCGTAATTGTCAGATATTACAGGGGTAGTCAATGTAATTATCCGTTAAAAAAGAAAAAAAAAACTATGGTGAGAAAATTGAAGTTGTAAAACAATGTTTTAATTAACAAGACCAATAAATCAATAAATATCAATAAAAAAAGACCGATAAATCAATAAAATTCAAATTTTGAAGCGAATTTTTTTATTTGTTCACAAAATTTTTAATTATAAACAAGTTAACTTATTCGAGATGAAAAATATCATAGTTCTGATATATATATATATATATATATAAAATTAATTTTGGTTAAAAAATGAAAAATGGAAAACTTTGAACTACAATGGTTGTTGGCAAGGGCAGTCATGCTCATGATTTGAATAGTGTAATGCAACTATATTCCAGGAATATTCATATTAGAGCAAAGAGGTCATTGCAATTTGCAGATGACTGGAAAAGTGGCAACTTTAAATTTTCTTTAATTGATTGACCATTGAGTGGAAAAAAAGAAAAGAAAAAGAGTTTTCTAGCCTTTTTCTATTCTTTTTTCTTTAATCCCTAGTGGAAAAATATATATTCTATATATTATTTATACATATATATATATATATATATTCTATTAGGAAAGAAAGATTCAGCAACTTTTGGTAATCAATCATGTTGTTAGTGATAACTTTAAAGTTTTAATCACGTCCCCCTCTACTAAATAGTATTTCAACTTCAGCAGCCCCACTTGACATTTAAAATATGTCCAATTTTATATATTTTCAAAAACCTTGTTTTTTTTGGTTCTTGGAAATAGAAAAAATAAAAAATATTAAAAAACTAGGATATTTATATTGGAACCTGTTTTCCATTTTTTTAAAAAACAATTTATTTTAAGAAATCAATTAAACCTAGTTTTTTTTTTTGTGTTTTTAAACATTCAAATTCATTAAAAGATGAAACCAATCCATAAACACACATTTTTTATTACTTTTATTTTCAAAAGCACAAACAACAAAAAAAAAAATAGTTTTCAACACGATAAACATAAATATTATGGAACAATTTCATAGAATAAAATTTTGATTTATAGTTTAATTACGCGATTGAAGATTACAGTTTCGAGTATCGAAATGAAAGGTGCACAAGAGATGTGACATCATCAAGTAACAATTACTTGACGAAATTGAAAATATTTGGATTGTTACGCGTTACAATTTAGTTTGAAGTTGTTGTCATTTGTTTGCATGCGTATTTTATATTTTATAAATCGAAAATGAAACGAGAGACAGAGAAAAGAGGTTTTCTACAATAATTGATATCATATTAAATGATTAGGTCAAGTTCTTATCACGCTGATTGACTACTTCACATGTATTGAGATAATAGTAGAAGATTTTGTTTGAATATGTGAATATCATATGCCTAAATAATCTAATAAAAATAGCCTCATTTGTATATATAAATAAGTTCTTAATAGCATTGTGCCATGTATACAATACTAGATCAAGATTAAATTCCAACAAAGATCAAGATTAAGTTCCAACAAAAGATTTAACGAATACATATATACATACACATATACATATCAATAGGTTGTGATGATGAATATATTCATATATATATATTTGTGTGTGTGTCTATATGATAGGGAGACATCTCTAATGCACAATTTTCAAATTCAAAATTTTTTTATTTTTAAAAATTGGAGGGTCAGTCCAGTCAGCTCCTTAAAATTTAGGTGTTAAGTGGAGGGCAGCCAGCTATATAAATAGACATAAAAGGGTTAGAGGTGGGCGATGTGGGACAAACTAATGCGCCTCATGGACTACATTGCTCGCACAGGGAAGTCAGGTGAGCACGCCCCGACTTCTCTAGTCCAAATCAAGCTCTGATACCATATTAAAAATTAGAGGCCCAGCCCATTCAGCTCCTTAAAACTCAAGTGTTAAGTAGAGGGGCAGCTATCCATATAAATAGACGTAGAGGGGTTAAAAGTTAGCGATATGAGACAAACCAACATGTATCTTTCTCAAATTTGAAGATGATGGATCTTACATTTCATTCGAGAATATACCAATATTTAAATTATTATTTATTCTTTAAATCTCACTTTTAATAATATTATTCATATTTAAAATACAATTATTTAACATATATATATATATATATATCCAAAATTCAAGTTATTTAAATCTTTAATGGAAGTCATAAGTTGATAATTTTCTTACCATATAAAGAATTAATTTCAAAATAGATAATTAATAATCAAAATAGAAGAAATTTATTGTTGATAAATTAATTTTAATATTTTATTTAAATAATATAAAAATAAATAGGTATTAGTTTGAACTATTATAAAAATAATTAATGGATGAACATTTCTTTCAATTTCGAGAATAAAATTTTTTTCCTCAAAATTCATCACTTCAACAGGAAAAAAAATTCCTTCCTAAAATTTTTCTAAAGAGAATAATATAATATTTTTAATTTATAAATATAATATTTTTAATTTTTAATTTTTTTATCATATAATATATCTTTTTTCTTTCATTAATGTAACGTTATTCAATTTCATTGGATGCTGCAGTGCAAGTGGCGTTGTTTTATTAGCATAAAAGACACTTCTAGTTGCATTGGGGGTGGCGGCTGGAGGGTGGAGGGTAAAACATCTTTGGTGGCGGCTGGAGGGTAAAACATCGTTGTGTTTAAAAAATAGTTGCATTGGTTCCATTTCTCGTTGAAAACAAATTTGATAGTCAACATCTTTAGTGGGATGGTAAAACATCACACCTATTCTGTGGGCCCATTTTTTCACATTATCATTTCACGTCGTGTCAATGTTTTCAAAAATTAAATTTTTTTTTTTGATTTGATAGAAAAGTAATCTATTTAATATTTTAAAAAAATTTAAAATTTATCAAAAGGCTTACTCACATGACAACCGATAATGTGGTAAGAGTTTTTTTAATGTTGAATGTCATTTTATTTATGTAAAATTTATATTTTTAGTTTTTTGATATAAAAATGTTAAATTTTGATAACTCTGATTTAATGTTAAAATGTCATATTTTTAAACATAATTACTACTTTTGTTTTTTGAAAAAGTCATGTGAGCCACATTTTCGTTTGACATTTATTTGAAAAAATAATATAAATTTATTTTCGTCTGACATATAATAAGCGTTTTTATCAATTGTGTAAACATTTTTGATAGAATTATTGAGTCAGCATAGTATTATAATTTTCATAGGACATTGAAAATGATCCTTAATGTGATATTTCAACAAAAAAAAAATAATCTTAATATGGAATCATAAAATTGTTTAATAATTTTTTTAGACACATCAATTATCGAATAACTAATAATTTGACAAGTCATTAAAATAATTAGTTAATTTAATTCTTAAAAACAAGTTTCTCTATAATTTTCATTAATGCAAAATTATGGTCACAAATATATATTTTTTAATAAAAAAAAGATATTCATACATATTTTGAAGGGTACATAATAGATTTTTTCTTCTGTTTATAAACCAAAAAATATCATTATATCTACTATATGTTTAGAAATTCCCGACACACCTCAAATTGGGCGAACCTTAGTAGAACTTGAATTGAGTCTAGACAAATTCCCATCGCCTAATGTAACTCACTTGACTACTAAGCCCTATTGAGAGAAAAATGTTACGGTAAGTCATGATTGGGAAAAATCCCGATTTAATTGGCATGTGTAACGTTAGTCAAGATATATAAGTATTTCAATTTTGTATTAAAAACAGAAATAGAATTTCAATTTATATGTAATATATGTACAATTACGTATATAGGTATAATTCACGTGCCAATCAAATAACGAGTGACGATTACTCACGACTAACCTTAATATTTCTCATATTGTTGATTATAAAGTTGACATTATTATAAAATTTGTAAAATAGTAAATAAATATTTAAATTATATTATTATAAATACTTAGTTATATTTGATCTTTATTTAAGAAAAGTGTTATAGATAATGGATTTTTTTAATACATTTACTAAAATTAAGATATAGTATAACAAATGCATAAAACTAAGAAAGTCAGTGTAATTTTAAAATTTTTTAAAAAAATCAGTGTAATTGTTAAAACCTCTGAGAATGTGAGTATAATTTACCTTTATATGTATTATTTTATGAGAAATCAAAATATAATTAAAAAATTATTTATAAAATTTTATTTTTGTATTAAAAATTATTTATATGTAAAGAATATTTATTAATTAATAAAAATATAAAAAATTTAACCATTAATAAATTTTTACTCTTACGTGTCTATTAATTATTAAAAAATTTGTTTTATATATATAGAGAGAGAGAGTCGTATAGAAAAACTCGACTTCATTGATTGGTATACGATTATTTTTTAATCATTAAAATGTTTTACACCTCATGTAGCTTTTATAAATACTATTAATTAATATGGATTTGAGGGGATTTCTTTGACGTTATAATATTATTTTATGAAAACACAAAGAAAAGTGGTTAAAAGCTCTGAATCTAAGTCAGTGGAATTTATTTGTGGGAAAATCTTTTAATAAAATATTCTGAATCTGAGTCAAATTACTCTAAAATAATGGGCTTTGAGCCCACGAATGGGAGGTTTAGTGTTGTTTAAAAATACTATTCAACAATATAAATTTTTTAAATTTCTTTCTGAGACTTTGACCCTTTCCAGGAAAAGAAACATTAGTTAATTTGGTTCAATAATTAAATGTTCAGTGCATTGCATACTTCTTTTCAAATCCTTTTCTTTGTTTTTTTGGGTTTTGGATTTGATTGATACTGAAAGGCATTTTTATATAAAAAAATTTAAGGCAGCTTCAAGAGGTGGGCTTGATAAGGCTTTCTTGAGGTACAAGAAGCAGCCCAATGGTGAAAGCCCATTAAATACTACGTATTACCTCATTTCATGTGTTTGATTTAAGCATAGGCTAGGTCAAATTATTCAGTGGGTTCGTGATACGCGTGTGATGGACACTAAGTTTGCTGCTGTGTATTGGGCTTGTAGAAGAGTGTTAATTCGTATTATCGTATTGTGTTTAGATAGTATCATGACTTGAATATTAAAAAATAAGTGTTAATCTTAACCCGACACTATTAATCAAACGTGTTAAGTTTCAAAATTTAAACTCAACTTATTTATTAAATAGGTTACGTGTATCAACACACTTAATCCATTTATTATAATTTTTAATTTTTTAAATAAAAAAGTTACATATCTTTATATATTAACAAATAATTTTCAAGTTTAATAAAATTTGTACATGTGGCAAATTAAAGTAAAACCTCTTTTCTGAGTAAAAAATATTCCAAACCTTGATAAACTTTTAACATGAATACTTTAATTCAAGATATTTTTTTATAATTAAACGTGTTAAACGGTCTGACATTAATAAATTTCAAATCCGATATGTTTGTTAATCGTGTTATACGTGTCAACCAGTTTATTATCCAAATCTATTTATGTTCAATCTATTTACAACGGGTGTTTCGAAATTCAATTCAAGATTTTTTTTTTATGTTTGAATGTTTGTTTCGACGTTTTCAAAACATCTGTTTGGACGTTTTCAAATGCAAATGCCCCTTTCGGAAAAGTGCAAGTAAATAACTTTTTTCAAATTCTTGTTTCAAAAATGCCCTTTTTTATCTATTACACATCCAACACTTTTAACAGTTCATCCAAACCCTATAATATCATTTAAGTCCATTTCAAGTATATAATAATGCAAATACTCACAACTTAACTTAAACTGCACTTTTCAAACCATACTCTTTTCAAATCACATTTTTCTCAAACTATATTTTCTCACCGCTCATTCAAACGAACACTAAATATAAACAACTTTCTTTCCTTATCAACAAATATTTAATTTTCTTTGAAAGTTTTATAGTTCTATAGTAGTTGGATTAATTTTCTTTGAAGATTAACAACTTCAATTAGGACTGTATATGGCTGGGTATAATTTCTTTATACAAGTTATTATTCATTTTTTTTGGAAGAAGTTATAGGTATTATAATATATGAATTATAATTAAATAAGTAAAAATTAACCAACATAATTAATTCTACACAAAATTCAAACTAGAAACCTCTCAAATATGAATTTGGTAAAGCAACCCCAACCCAGTCCATGACTAGGTAAAAATAGTGTTCACATCCTTAAGAACCAACAACATAATCAATCCTACACAAAACCCAAACCGGGAGGCTATCAAATATGGGCCTTGTAAAGCAACCCCAACCCAGCTCATGGCTGGGTAGAAATAATTTTCATATCCTTCTAATGAAGAGTGAGACTCGAACTCATGACCTCCTCTTTAAAAAAGAGCATGAGTGGCCTACTGATCTAGCTTCAGTTGTTTTTTTTTTTTTTCTTTTCATTGATGGACTGTAAATTCGAATGACCAATTTAATTGATATATTATGAAAATTTTATTTTATTTATATTCAAAGAGAGTTTAACCTCTTTAACTTAATACGAAAAAGATTATTAAAAAATAAATTTTTTTTAAGTAGAGTATTTCATTAATTTTGTCACCAAACTAATTCCCTATCTCATGAGATCCACACATCATCCTCAGAGTTTTTTATGATTTAATTCTGAAAATAAATTTTGTAACCAATGATTTGGCTGGACATTTCAGTTAATTATTATAGTTTTCAAACTAATTTTCAACTGAGCAAAGAGGTAGTTGAAACCAATTTCAGTGCGTTGGAGCAACCTTAGGAGTCAATCACTTAATTTTACCCCTAATCAACTAGTAAATCATAGTTTAATCATGGTTAAAACGTCTAAACAAGTAGATAATTAAATATGATATATCAAACATTTTTCTTGGGTATAACATGCAATTTATAACATATAACATCTATTTTCTTCTAATTATTACATTCATGTACTAGTTCTTTTTCATTTTACTTTCTTCTATCTGAGAAGTCGAATAATGAAAAAAAAAAAAAAATACAAATCAAAGCCTCCCCAACTTCACATCTTATAAAAGTTTGCTTACCCTAAAAAAACAAAAAAAGAAAGAAAGAAAGAAACCCTTCATGTCTTATAGTGTAAGAGAAGCTGCACTATAAAGAAGACATGCCAGAAAGGTTGAGATAATGGTAGTCTTGGTATGTCACGCCCCAAATTCCAGCGAACCCGAGGCGTGAGTAACGAGACAAAAAGAGATAAAATAATAATGAAATGAAAGATAACAATGACATTCTCATACATTCCGTACACTGTTCTAATACATACATGAAGTCTGGTCCGTTGGTTCACAATATTCAAAATGAAATACAGTCTCGGGCTTATGCCCTTACAAAATATCAAAAGCGCCCATCGGGCCCAATATAACCCTCAATCAGACCGTCTCTATATCCCGTACAGCTGGAACATCATCTGAAATGTTTGCCCCACTAAAGGGGTCAGCTTAACATGCTGGTACAATATAATGCTAATGCAAGAAACAAAACTAAGGTCGTGGCATGTGCGAGTGTACAGTTATTTCTATATGGCATTCTATATCATGATGACAGTATATAGACAGTACACAGTATATGAGCAATATGCATGACACACCCATGCAACTCTATGCCACCCATGTCTCATGATACGGTCATTCTCCGCTGGCATGAGTACCGCCACTTATGTCTCGCTTCACGGTCCGGAATCCGTCAGGCTCGCAAGTACCTAATGGCCGATTTTGGGTTTTTCACCACAGGATCTGCACCCTCATAATGCAAGGCACCAAGTGCTCACCCACGCCATGCCCAAGGAATCACACCATGCCAATATGCTCTAATCTCATCATGTCATAATGCAATCCCAATGATACATTTCAGTCATACATAAAATATGCTTTCAAGTGTACAATTCATAACGTCGACAGTTCTTCAAGCAGATAATTCACACACCACGTTAATACATGCGATATACTCATAATCATCACTCAACTAAACAAGATAGCACATAGCACGTAAACATGTGAATACTCGGGCAAACATGTGAACAATTTACACAGCAAAGCAAGTATTCCTAATCTCAATTCTATTTCTTACTTAGCACAATATATCGTACCTGGTAATCGATCTCAAACCGGAAAGGTATGCTCGTAGTCAAGTGAAACCACCGTAAGAACACTGAAGGTCAGGTCACCTTCTCCTTGCCTTTCCATGTCCCTAAAATTCATAACATGAAACTCAGTTTAATCGTCACTTGAATTACGCTATTCATCAAATTTTACGTCTTTATCTTATAAGCTTCTACTTTGCTAAATTAAACTCTACTGTTGAATCCGGGACGTTGAAGAAAATAAGTTTAGGCTTTCGTAGAATTCAATTTGGGCATCTGGGTCAAAAAGGGCAAAACAGTCATTTTGCACTTTACACGGGTCCTTACATTTCGTGATCTCTTTTCACAAATCGGACTCCACGGTTGAGTCCGGAATGTTCGAGATAATAAAATTCCACTATTTGTTTACCTAATTCGGAATTCGTTTGATTGTATTTCAATTCAGGGGTATTTTGGTAATTTTACACGTTGCTACGTGTCTTTTATTTTTCGGGACCCCGTCTCGTAAAACGGACCTCACCATTGGTCTCAGAATGGTCGAGATAGTCAAAATACACCTATGACTTGTCCCATTTGGACTCCGGGATGTTTTTTGAATATTTAATTAATTAAATTAATTTAATTAAATAATTAATTAATTAATTTAATTAATATTTTATTACTATTTTAATCAGGTGGGTCAAAGTGTAATTTCTAATAGTTGGGGGGGTTAATTCGTAATTTCTGAAAGTTCAGGTTAAGGTTCAAATTCAAAAGGTTCAAATCCAAATGGTTCAAATTCCAATAAAAGGTTCAAATTAAAACTAGTTTAATTTGTTATTCTAAATCAGGTTAACCAAACAGGGTTTATCCAGAACAGGGATAGGATATCCCTGTTCCTATTTTAATTTAAAAGTTTTAAATTCCTTATCTCCGTAACCAAACGCCCCAATTGGTTTTTAATTTAAAACCAGTGGGCGACACGTGGCAGGGGCGGGTCAGCCCCAAGCCCGACCCGACCCGACCCGACCCGACCCGACCAGTACAGTGCCCATCTCCCCCCCCGTTTTTCCGGTAGGGTTCCGGCGACCTCCGGTCATCTTCTCCGGCGACGTCGCCGGAATTTCAGGAAAATCAAGTTTTCAAACTTGATTTTCTTGGTGTTTTTGATGCCCCTTTCAATCCCAAACTATTCTAAAACACTTTTGGAACTCTTTAACATCATTTTGAAGCCCTTAATCACAATGAAAAATCAGATTTCCCCCCCCATGGCCGTGACCTGCACATCCATTTTTCTCCCTCATTTCTCAACCATTTTGGTTGATTCTTGTCCCTAAATTCTCCATATTTTATGCTCTATAAGTTCTAACAATTGAATCTAAGCAAAATGTTACAAAACAAGTTGGAAAATTGAGAGATTTTCTAGAGAGAGAAAGCTCACGGTTATGGGTTTCCAACCCTGTGATGGTGCTCCTCTCCTCTTGCTTTGCCTCTGTTCTCCCCTTTGGCCTCCTTAGCTTCCTTCTTTCTGCTTCTCTTTCAAAAACCAGAGCACACACCTCACTCTCTCTCTTTCCTTTCACTTTCTCTCTCTACACTTCTCTCTCTCTCTCTCTCTAAAATCCCACGACCAGTCTGCTCTTCCCCACTCTCTTCACTCACTTATACACACCTATACATGCAGACCACACTCACACACTTCCAACAACTCTCTTACACACACCACACCTCCCATGCTCCTTGGAGTGTTCACACTCCATCACCCACTCACTCACTGCACACACCCACCCACATGGCACACACACAATCAGCTTTTATACATATATATATACACATTTAAATACACACTCATATGTACACACATATACACACCAAACAATTTAATTTATATATACATACACACACATCATAACAATAATAATAATAATAATAATAATAAATAATAAAAAAAAAATTAATGATAACAACTTGAGAATTTTATTTTTTTTTTTAAAAAAAATTTTCAGGTTGTTACATGGTAGGCATTCTTCCTTTATCAGTCCTCAACGCCATAGCTTCATATATTGGCCAACAATTTAATACCACAAAACCAACTATAAACATTTGCAGAAACAGTCCCTCTAAGGTTCTACCTTTGAAAACTTCTACCAACCCCACCAAGAACGCCACCAAGTTGATTATTGCCGCCATCGCCAATGGCACGAACATTGGCGATGGCACTCCAAACTCAAAGATCCCTTGATCATACCTTCTGCTCTGTTCATCATCAAGAGCTTTGCCGATCACATTGAATCCTTGTGTGGCTATGCCTAAGTGTATGGTCACATACTCAATTGATCCAAACAAGATGAGACTCCCCTTATCATCCACATCCTTTGATCACTCCACCACCTTCCCAATGTTCCTTGGGCTAATATGAAATCCAGGCAATCTTGTCCATAGGCCCCAAGAAAAAGAAACAAATACAAGAAGAACCAAGGGTCTGAGACCTATGACACCCTTTTGTACAATCAGTGTTATCACATTAACATTATATGGTGAAATTATTCGGTGGGTACGTTAATTACATGCATGTGACAACCGCTATCATTTTTGTTGTACAGTGGAACCCATGTGAGTTCCACAAATGTGAAAATCACAATTGTTGTCACTCCAAAAATTTACTTTAGATGGCAAATTTTGTTGCTAAATGTTCAATCATGCATAAATGTATAAATTAATGGAGAATAAAGATTTAATATTGATTGGTAATATTAGTGTAGTACAAATTAAATAAGAATTTCAATCAAAGAAAGAGAAAAAACTTCATGCTATACAAAAAAAAATTTCAAAAGTCAATAAAAGTTTTATTAAGGGATCAAATTGAAATTAAAATGTTGGTAAAGTGAAAAAAATTTAGACTTAGGAGAGCAGAAATATAAACTAAAAGGGTATATTTAAAAAATAAAATAAAATAAAATGTATAAAAAAATTTCAAATAATTTTTTTTTTCCAATCCTTAACTGATTTTGTACTTTGACTATCACACAAATGTGAGGGACTCACTAAATAATTTATCCATGATATAGGCTTATATATATATATATATATGTCTTATGCTAACAATGAAAGAAGTTATTCATGAACAAAAGGACCATAAATTAAAAGCAAATGAGTGCAGATACACACCTTTGGGAAGATGGTGAGTCTATTGAGGAGAGCTAGCTGAGGGAGGAAAGCATAAATGGTGATTGGAATTGACAAAATGGGACCAAAAGCAAGGTGAGCATAACCATGGCCCATTAGAGGGCCCATTGCTCTGGTACCAAAAGTTATAGGACAGTATTTGGAGAAGGCCACCTCAAGTAGCCCAACGGAACATCGCTTGGTTTGTCTCAACGCATCATTAAGGGTAATGGGTACATCTCCCAAAAAAGCAGGCCTTTTAGGATGACAAAATACTGAGTTCCGTCCCTCACACTGCAGCCTATACCCAGTATAGTAGTCTTCAACCAGAGACCCATATCTGAAGCCCATCTGCACATTTTAGGCCCAAATATAATTAATATCACCACATTCCTATATTTTTCATTTAAGTTTTAGGCAACATTTGGCAGTGATAAAGTCCGTTTTTGAGGAGAAGTTATTTGGTGAGACAATCATTCCACGTCATTATATGATATAGAGTGATAGTTTCTTACAAAATTTCAAAATTTTTCTTAAATCATTAATAAATAACTTACTTAAGGCCTTATAGTCGAAGTGGTATTCAATCATTGCTAGTGACAAAGTTAAGTCATATTTTATTATGTGAACAGGGTGGGTTGGGTTAGTTGGGTAGTTAGGTGTCTGGTCATTGGACTAGGCCTCTTATCGGCCCACAAGGTCCTAGTTGTTCTTAACATATGAAAAAAAAAATTATCCATAAAATTAGGAAAAGTGTTAAACTTTGTGAAGAATGGTCACACTACATTAGATAATGAGGTAGAGTAAATGTCCCATCAATTAATTTCTTGTATTTCAAAATTGAGATTTTAGTTTCATTTTTTTATATTGATGCTGAATCTTGCGAATGGCTTGCATTTCAAGTAGATAAATCTTACGAGCCACCTACTATAATCATTTTGCACACTATCGTAACTATTTCGCACAAATTTACAATTGTGAGACTCTCTTGGACATGAGCTTTTGTGAACAGTGGTGGATCAAAAACTATAGTTAGGAGTGATCAAAATGTAAGGATCAAAATTTAGGGGTAACTTTTATGAATATATGAAAAATTTTGGAGGAGCCAAGTCTTGATTTTTTTTTTAAATTCTAACAAAATCAGTGATAAAAATTATAATTTGTAAGATTTTGAAGAGCCATGCCCCCTTAGTCCCCCCCTCTCTCAAACACTGATTGAAGACTTGTTGGGCCAATGACAAGACTTGTTGGGCCTGGAGGGGCTTGTTGACGACATAGTCTGGGCATAGCTGAGGAATTTCAGGAGTCACAAAAGATGATGGGCCTCCAAAGAAAACACGGCGAGAGGAAAAGTAGCTCGTCCCAACAAAACTAGTTCCTTGTAGGCCATCCATTCCCATCGGATTGATCTGAAACAAATATTTAAACTCAGAAGCATAGATGTCGTCGTTGTTGAGACCATGGAACCTTTGGGGAAACTGAACGTATCCCAAATTGGGCCGCGCTGCTGGATCTGAGAAGAAGTAACATAGTACCCGATGAGGCGTTTGGGGATCGTTTGAATACATGTCACAGTCTAGACTCAGTATTATAGGTGCATTGGTCATGATGCCCGACACTCACAGCTACACCCGCAAAATAACATGAAAATTTTAACCAAAAAAAACAAAACAAAGAAAGTAGTAAGAGGGCAATGAACACACACACACAGACATATAACTTTGGATTGACATAGAGTATTTCTGCATGGTATCACGTTAATATCCTCTACTATCATTGACACAAGAAAAAGAAACATTAATTTATGAAGCCGTAACATCGTGTGATTTTTACTATAATTTTAATATTTACAAATTAATTAAATTACACTAATTTTTTTTAAGTTCTCAGATAATTATATAATTTTTTTTTAAATTTTAAAATTACACTACTGACCTCTCATGCTTTACCCCTTTAATCAATTTTTTTTTTCCTTAAAATGAAAAACCTATCATTTTCATGTATTTCCTTTTATATTTTTGCAATTTTGACCAATTTATTTTAATTTTTTTCATTTTTAAATAAATATTGATTAAAACCTTAAATTTATTTTTATATAAGTTAAAAACAAGTTGTTTATCTTAAAAATTTTTATATAAAATAAAAAAAATTCTTTAAAAATTGTTAGAAAAATTGATCAAAATTAATGAAAAAATGTAATAAAATAAAATAAAAGAGGAAAACTTATTTTAATTATCAAAAATCTAAAAAAAACAATCAGTATAATTTATCTTTGTAAATTTAATTTGACTTACCATAAATATTAAATTACATAACGGTTACATATAATAACTTTGTAATGTCTCAATGGAGAGGGGCTCTAAAAACTTGAAAAATATAAATTGGCCCCCCTCTAAATTTTTTATATTTTCAGACATTCTTCAAAATTTTAATAAAATACTCTCACCTTAAATATAACTTTGGATTGGCCATTATCTGCAATAACTCTTGCATGAGAGAATGACGTTGTTATTTGTACAAGTCGGATCCTTATAGAAGTTCGTATAATGCATGCTTGCATTCTGTTATTATTATACGAATGGTCAAGAGTGACAGTATATTTTTGGTATTAGATTGTGTAAAAATGATTATAAGATAAATTATAGTGATACTTTTTTAGATTTTTGATAATTATAAGGATCTATTTTCCAGTCTTATTTTTTTTTAACTAACAAAAATATTATTTTTATTTATTTATTGATAATTATAATTGACAGAAACATTAACTTATTGTAAAACAGAAGAATAAAAGTCTGAAATAGATCAAGGCTAGTGTTTGACACAATGTCCTTAAGACAAATTTCGTCCTCGCAATGCTGCTCATGACTTCTTGGATGTTTGCCTCCCAGGATACAATGATCTGAATCTTACAGAAGCAACACTACAATTTGTAAGTCTGTCGAGCCAGCCATGCTTAACTCTCTCTTAAAATGAAACACAGAATGCAAAAAACTTGTGTGATTTGAATGCAATGAATGTGTGTATATTTATAAACCTCTTCATGGCTGTTCAGTACAGTCATGATATTTATAGACTTCTTCATGGCTGTTTGGTACAGTCATGAAGGTTCAATTGTGTCTGTTTATAGTGAACAGACAGTGTTGTGTCCAATGAAGAAGATGATTGTTCAGTCAAAATTCAAACCAACACAATTGCAAAATGACGTTGTTTTGGATTTAAACCAAAAACCAAAAACGTACTCGTAGAACGGTGACGTTTTAGTTTTAATTAATCTGGTAACTAAACCACAGCGTTTTAATTTATTTTTAACAGTAACAAAACGATAACATTTAATGAAAAATTATTTAAATTAATTTTTTTCAAAAAGATATATAGACGATGTGTCAAGCCCAAGCCCGGTTCGGGGCAGCGGCGGCGGTGTGCGCACTACAAGAAAAGACACTATTAGCGATGCGTAAAGGTGTCGCTAATAGTAGTAATGTACGTTGCTAATTCTCTTTGGCGACGCACATTTGGGCGTCACTCCATGCGTCGCAAATAGTCGTGTCACAAATACTATTAGCGACGCTCAGATGTTTGTGCGTCGCTAAAGGTAACTATTAGCGACGTGCAGCTGGTGTCGCTAATAATCAGGTATGGGCGTTGCGAATACTATAAATGGATGCAATGAGCGTCGCTAAAAAGACCAGTTAGCGACGCTTATGGTGTGTCGCTAATGGTCACTATTAGAGATGCACACGACGCGTCGCAAATAGTGTATTATTCCAACCTTTAGGGATACTCAATGTGCGTCGCTAATGGCATTTTTTTGCGATGAATATGAAGCGTTGCTAAAAATTAATTCCTTTGCTATTAGCGACGCCTTTTGTGCTTTGCTAAAAGTTTTTTTTTTTTTCCTTGCACCTGATTTTGACCTGTATTATTTGTGTTTTATTTTTGTTTTATTCCTATTCAAAACCTATATCAAACATTTTGATATACAATAAAATTCAAATATTCTAAAATGAATATATTAAAAGAAAAATGTATTTATATATATATATATTATACTAATTACTTACAATTGTAAAAGTAAAATTTTTTAATAAATACAAAAATAAAAAATAGTATCAGAAAATGTAATTACAACTGTTCATTAAAAGAAAAAAAACAAATGAAAATGGTAAGTCCCGATGCAGAACAGAAAGACAGCGGCGCAATAACCCCGATCAATCTGAAATAAAGAGCAATGATATTAAATATATATATATATATATATATATATATATAAACATAGAATGTGAATATTTTTTTTTTTACAAGCATAAATAGTAAGAACGGTATAAAGTACCATAAGTTTCAAACCGGTGATCCGAATTGACTGCCGTAAGTTCGTGCAAGTCTATTGTATAATTTCTGAGGTGTGTGATGGGGTTTTGGGGTAATTAGGCCGATAGCCGATGTTTTGGTCTGTCAAAACCCTCAAAATGGGCCTTTTTGGAGCAGAAACTTGCAAAAGTTTCAAACCGAGCATCCAAACTGAGTACCGTAAGTTCATGCAAGTCTATTTTATCATTTTTGAGGTGTGTGATGGGGTGTCAGGGCTGGTAGCTCGATATCTGCCATTTTTGATACGTCAAAACCCCAAAAAGAGGCATTTTAGATCGAAAAGTTACACAAGTTTGAAACCGGTGATCCGAACCGAGTGCTGTAAATTTGTGCAAGTTTATTTTATTATTTATGAGGTGTGTGATGGGGTGTCGAGGTCGGTAGGCCGATATCCGGCATTTTGGTCCGTCGAAACCCTAAAAAGAGGTATTTTAGAGCAAAAAGTTACACATATTTGAAACCGATGATCCGAACCGAGTGCCGTAAATTTGTGCAAGTCTATTTTATCATTTGTGAGGTGTGTGGTAGGGTTTTGGGGTCAGTAGGCCGATATCCGACATTTTGGTCCGTCAAAACCCCAAAAAGAGGCATTTAACCTAACAATTGACTTGACTTCATAATTTTTTTTTTTTTTATGGGACTAACACACTCATACCCATCCTTGACTAATGTTAATAGAGTGCAATAATCAAAATGATTTATTTTTTTAATAAAATCCCTAATTACCGTAATAAATAAGAGAAAAGAAAAAAGAACACTACATAGTTTCTATGGTAATGTATATTAAAACTCCACTTAGTGATCTTTATTCAATTTAGTGAAATTATTAGGAGTAAGAATGCTTAAATTATAATTTTATTATGGTTTAATTATTGCTTCAACAGTTCCACCTCTCCCCACCAACTCCCATGACCGCGGAAGAGGAGGTCAAACCCAACAAAGTCTTTACACAAAAACCATTATTAATTTTGAGCTAAAACTACACGTATGCCCTTTTTATTTTATTAGTGAGAACACAGAACGAGAACATTAATTATTCTAATTTTAAGTAGCTTTTTTTTATTAAAACTTATCACAACAAATCAACGATTCAAACTCAATAATTTCTTTGGAGAAGAGCAAGATTCCAAGTTAACATGCATCACTTAGGATGTCCAAAAGTTAATAATAGTTTAAGGAATTCAACTCTTTTATCTGTACTCTAAATAGTCCACTTGTATATATATATATATATGTGTGTGTGTGTGTGTGTGTGTAATAGATGGTGCAACATATAATATTTATATAAAAGAGGAATATAATGTGAAGTGTTGCATGTGGAATACCTTCTATCATAGAAGATGTAGCTTTTTGCTTCATCTCATACGCTACGTAGGGTTCCTTCTTTATCTCATACGCTACGTGGGGTTCCCTCTTTATCTCATGCACTACATGGGGTTCCCTTTTTATCTCACGAGCTAACTTCAGTGGAAACTCTTTCTCTCAAGCACTTGAATCAAACACACACATATTAAAATGCATGTCTCTTATATGCTCAAATACTGCAAAATCTCTGAGACAAAGGCCATGGTGTTACACAAAATTAACCTAACCTTCTTGGAAGTAAATAAATCCTTTGTCACATTTACCAATTTTAACATGCCATGGCCTTTTACAACTTGTTAGAATTGCTTCTTCTGATTTTATTTCACCTAGTTGTCCACAGAAAGCTAGTGGAATGCATTGTGCAAATTTGAAATTCAGAAAACTATATTAGAGTGATTAAGTCACTATGAAATGTTGCTACATTAAGAAGAGAAAAGACACTTGGACTGACCACATCATGTGTCCCATTCACTAGATAAGTGTAACAAGAATTACTTTTATTGATGATTAAGCATCAATAATTTAAAACATTCACAGAAGCTTTCCATTAGAATTCTCAATTTTTTTCTTCTACTTAAATGATTAAAATCATTAAAATATAGCTAAAAAGTTATGGCACAAACAAATGCTTCATGACTTCATGTTCACTTCTCGATGGCACCACACACACACAAACATAGATATACATACATATATATATATATATATAGAGAGAGAGAGAGAGAGAGGACATACAAGTTCTGTAAGGAAACTAGGCATCATGACCTTGAAAAAATGCTTGGCAATGGGAAGCTTCCTTTCCATCCGTGAAGAAGACATAGTCTCACCTAGTTGGCAAGTATGACAGTTAAAATAGAGAAGAGAATTGGAAGTCCTTTCATTGTCCAAACAATCCTGATCTTATCCATAACGAGCTATCATTATAGGGTAATGTTGATGATCAAAATTCAAACTAGGAATATGGATAGGATCCAGATGGTCAAGCAATTTCTATTCATTTAAAAAGGGTAGGCCAAGGGTTGTTAATGGTTTCAAGACACCCATATAACTGATGATTTTTTATGTAATATCCCATCCGTTTAAAGATATCAAACTCGGACGAGTGGTGGGTTGTTCAAGTTTAACTTGCTAAAATAAATGAATTTCAAATTATAATCAAGTTTGGTTTAATCAAGTTTGTTAAAGATATCAAGTTTGTTTTCTTAAATTTAACTTCCTGTCACCAACAAAGTAATTGATGAACTGAGCCCAACAATACCCAACACAAACCCCACCACCTAATACAATTAGCCGCAATTCGCCAAACTTCTACAAGCCAACATAATGGTATCACCTAAAATTCCTAAACTTGAAAATGGGATTTTTTCAAACATTAAAGGCTCAATCAGTAAACAATCTTGGTACTATGAAAGGATTATAAAAAAATAATACTACTGTAAGTTCGAATTTGTGTGATACAGTAACCATTGTATGGTATCGGAATTGAATCTTTATTTGTTACAATCACTTTATTTCTAATTTTTAAGTCATCTAATAGTTAAAACATCCTATCAAACATGGAAATGACAGCCTCAATATAATCGCAAACAATCTTCATACTATCAATATGTCACAAAACATGGAAATGATGAAACAAAAGGGATTTGAGGGGAGAAAAACTAGAGCGATCAGAGGAGAAATATAGTCGCACACCGACCCATATATTCTTATAAAGCCATGCTAAAAATTAATGGCACTAATTGAATTTCCATCCCAAATTTAATATTTTATATATTATATTATTTATACTTTATAATTTTAAAAACTTATTAGATCGTTAATAATTTTTTTAAATTAAATTATGTTAAAGATATTTTATAATAGTTTTTTGTTTCTTTTAAGATGAATTTTTTTTGGAAGAAATTATGAATAAATTTAAAAAATTGAAATTAATAATCGGATTCAGGCCGAACTCAATTTCAATAATAATTTTTAATTCAAACCAGACTCGAGTTGAATTGTTCGAGTTCAAGATCGAGCTTGAGTTGACTATTGAATTGAATTTGGACATGACTTAATCCAAACCCAATTCGTCTTGCACCCCTAAGAATCACATAGCCCCCTCTCTCTACACATTCTCTCTCTCTCTCTCTCTCTCTCTCTCTCTCTCTCTCTCTCTCTCTCAAACACAACAAAAATTCAAGCAAAAGATATTTGCTCCGGTATTGGGATCCTTTTCTCCATGGCCCAACATTCAATTCACTTGAAAACTTAAGCAATGTACCATTGCTCTGTTGTAAGTGATATAAAGAATCATTGATGATGTACTTTAATAAAATTTATAGATACCATTGTATTTTTTAAAGGTTTTTTTAATTTTTTTTATTTAAAAATAAATTTAAAGTAAACAACTTATTTCTATTAGATATTTTCTTCTCCACCTATTAGTTATTGATTCACACATAGATAGGATGTCTTCCCAACAATTTAAGTTCATCAACAGCCTTGATCAGACAATTTATGAGCTTGGTTGTTCATAAATAGCCTGTGTAAAGGTTCCTCACACGGTAATTGCAACAAGATTGGATTTAAATGAACTAGACCACCAGTCTTTACTGGCACACCTATATGTTCTTAAAAAGCCATGCTAAAAAATTAATGGAAGGAGTTGGAAAAAAAATTCAAATAAACAATTAAATTAGTCAATCAAATTCAAATACACATATGAAGACATACAAAATGTCCATAGAAATCCATGGTTCACGGTAGCAACCTGTGAAGTGAAGGATGGTCAAAACAAAATGATTAGCTATAGCTTGTAATCCTTAGCTAAGAGAGGCAATGGAAGACTAGGAAGCATCATGCCTAATTTTTTCAAGGAATTATGTATTGCCATGGATGCAAACATAAGTGATGAATTTTTTAACCATCACACATGCAACTCACATAACACAATTTGACACAAAAATTATAGTCCACTCATTGAAAAAAAAAAAAATTTCTAACCAGTTCACAACAAAAAAATATATAAGATCGAAGAAGAATCACATGCTCAATCAACACAAAGGGGTTTGATTTCCAATTCACAAAACACAATCTAAAAAATAAGAATCTTTCAATATTTGAATGAAAAAATCACAGAATATGACAATAAGAATCATATAAAAGCTATCACATGCTCAATCTTAAATCAAATGGAGTTCATTTCCAACTCACAATCCACAATCCAAAAACTTAAATAAAACGAACCTTGTTATATCAATTCTTCATGAGGTTGATCAATTCTTCACGGTAACTCAAAAAACAGTATCAAATCAGCAAGAGAGCGAGCGAGAGAGAGAGAGAGAGAGAAGTAAGGAGAGAATTGCGTGCAACGCAGAGAGGGAGCGACGGTTCAGTTTATTAGAGGACTTATTAACGACGCACAGTCACTGCGTGCCGCTAATGTTTAGTAAGACGACGTCGTTTCACATACACTATCAACGACGCCCTTGTGTGCGTCGTTAAACGATTTAACTATTAGTGACACACATGTGCGTCGCTAATGGACAAAGGAGCGTTGCTAATAGGTTCCCAACTATTTTTCTGCGGGGAAAACCCCCTTTTTGTTGCTTTTTCGCGACACACGTTGTGTGTGTCCCAAAAGAACAGTATTAGCGACGCTTAACGGGGCGTCGCAAATAATGTGCGTCGCAAAAACACCTATTTTTTGTAGTGGCGCGCATGTGTGGGGTCTAAGCATTTGCTTAGGTCCTTCCTCATGCACAAAACTTGAGTACCCTTTGAGGCCCAAACCCTCCTCCAAGGTAAGTGTATCCATACTCTTTAAAAGTCTTGTACCCATCCTATGTAGAATACAAGCTTTTTCACAAACTTCAAGCTTTTGTTACCATTTCCAAATGGTAATGTTGGGAGACAATTTTCTCATTCACTCCTTAATAGTTTTGAGCAACCCAATATATGATCTTAATTTCCTCATGGAGGAGAACACTTTCTCATGTGGACCCACTAAAATTGATGTGTAGGACCTATTTTAATTTTAACTCAAAAATAACTAATTATTATGCTCAAAAATTCATTTTTCCAACAATTTCTTTTTTCTTTTTCTTTTTTTAAGTTGACATTGAGTTTGAGTTGGAATTTTGAGTGAAATATGTTGACTCAGCTTCATATTGTATTGCTTTAAGCATCAAGGCTGAACATCACTATCCAAAACTTTGATTTTTTTGGGACTGTTTGTAGTTCAACTTTAGCTTAGAAACACTTATTTTTGGGACTTGCCAATAACCAACTCTTCAAAGTATAAGCTCTAAACTATATATAACCAACCATGAGAATACATTGTGATTTTCAATTAACAACTTATTTTCAAATTTCAAACTCTTTCAATCCTAGTGAGAAATACTAGAGAGGAAGAATCCAGATAACTAAACAAAGTGGGAGAGTTCAAGAACCATCATATCTTAGAATGTCAAAAGGGAAGCTAGGTAGAGAACCCAAACAAGGATTACTGATATCAGAGTAATCTTCATAGGCATTTTCCTTTTATCAGTCCTCAAGATCATGGCTTCATAAACTGGCCAGCTATTGACCACCACAAAACCAGCTATCAATATTTGCAGAAACAGAGCTTCGAAGCCGCCATGCCTGAACACTTGTAAGATGCCCTGGGAGAATGAGAATAAGTTGATTATCACCGCCATTGTTATTGGCAAGAACATGGGTGATGCTACTGCAAACTCGAATATCCCTTGATTGTATCGCTTGCTATGTTCATTGTCCACCACCTTGCTCGTCACGTTGAAACCAGCTGCAGATACCCCCAAGGAGGAGAGTAAGTATTCTACCAATCCAAATGAAAAACTTGAGAGTCCCCTAACCATCCACATTCTCTGGCTGTTCCACCACCCTTGGAGAGTTCCTCCTGCTAATATGTAGTCAAGAAAATATGGTCCATAGGCTCCAAGGAAAAGAAATATATATAAGAAAAACCAAGGATCTCATACCTGCATGTATCACCAAAACTTTTTTAATAAATAATTTTTTTTAATAGACTACCCTAATTTTTTAAAAAAATATGAAAAATTATTCTATACTTTGACCACTTCACGTCATTATCAGATATGGTAAGATTGACTCTTATAAATTCTATCACTTTTTCGAATCACATTAATATCATATCATTTGAAATAAAAATTTAAAATTTAAATTTGAGATATGTATTGTTGCTTTTTTCGACATCACGGAAAAAAATTTATTATAAAAAAAAAGTGATACAGGACAGTAACACTATATCAGATAATGAAATAAAATTATCGTTTCTCATTTATAACGGATTTTTTGAATGAATTTTTGTACTCCTGTACACAAACACATAGTTCCACATGTAGTGGACCCTACTATTTTGATCAAAATCATTGAAAAAATCCATTATGTATAGACTATAGAGTCAGTCTAATTATAATATGGACCAATGAGTGGTTAACATACCTTTGGGAAGATTGAGAAAGAGTTGAGGAGAGCTAGTTGGGGTAGGAAGGCATAAATAATGGTTGGAATGGAGCGAATGGGCCCTAAACTATAGTGTATAAAACATAGGGCCCAAAGAGGATTCAAGGCCCGGATTCCACAACTTATTGGGCTATACCTGGAAAAGCTTACGTTGAGGAGGCCCATGGACCACCTTTTAGTTTGATTTAACAAGTCGTCCACAGTTATGGTTGCATCCCCTAAAAATGCAGCTCTATCGGGATGACAGAAAACAGACTTCCATCCTTGGCATTGCAGTCTATATCCAGTGTACAAGTCCTCAACCAATGATCCATATCTGTAGCCCACCTGAAATTGGTCCAAGTCATGATTATTAGAATACAAAACGGCCCATCAAAAAATGAGTTTTGATTCAAGCGAGCTTACCTTTGAGCCCCAGTTGGTTTGGGCCTCATAATTGCAGCCTGCAACATGATGTGCCAGTGCTAAAACTTCACTAGATTGGATTGGCTTTGTCTTAACATGAGTTGGGCTTAGTTCTGGGCTCTCAGGGGCTACAAATGAAGATGGGCCTCCAAAGAAAGCCCGTCGCTGGAAAAAGCACCCGGTGCCCATATGGATAGGGCCCCCCAAGCCATCCATCCCAGGAGGATCAATTTGAAACTCAAATTCAAATTCAGTACATGAACAAAAATAAAAAATTACATGTCACTGTATCAATTACTGGGCTTATTTTTGTTCTTGTTGATGCCATCGAAGAGCTGAGGAAACTGAACATATGCCAGTTTCGGGTCCAAAAAATAACATAAAGCCCAAACTGGCGTTTGTGGATCATTTGAGTACATGTCGCAGTCGAGGGTCAGGATAACCGGTGCATTGGTCATGCCGGCCGATACTCGGAGCTTCAAAATAAATAAAATTACAAGAAAATTATTATTTTTATGACTTTTACAATTTATAAATGCCAAATACATATTTTAAATGTATCTATATATTTTTTTTAAAATAAACAAATGTTTCTATGAATTTATGAAAATTTGACATGTAAGACCATTTTCGACAATGACTCAAACTTAAATTTAAATTTCATATTTTTTAATGGTCTAACTCAAATTAAATTACAGTTATAAATTTGAGTTTACAATAAATTTAAGTAAAAACAGATTTGGTATAGGTTTGAGTTTAAAGTTGGAGAATATTTTACTCAAACCCAAACACAAATTTAACTAGAGATGTCCGAATATATATATTTCTTATTATAACAATAAGATGACATCACTTATTTCACATTACAAATTTTGACATGCATAACTACACAATTTTGTAATATTATTTTACCAATGATTTTTTTTCTTTGAAAAATATTATGTATCTCTAATTTATATTTTTAATATGATCTATCGAAATATAATAATTTTAAATCTCACAAAATATGATTCTCAAAATTATCACATTAAAAATACAATTAAAAATATAAATTAAAGAAAATAACAATACACCTTTTTTTTTCCCCCTTCAACACTGAGTTGACGCATTCACATTTGTCTTATATATATATATATATATTGGGTTGTACAAGAAAACCATTACCAGGACATTGAGGGCAACGGCCTTAAAATTGTGGCGTGTAGTCCTGCTTTTCTCTCTGGAGACGTAGATAAGATTAGGCAATACATGACCTGTAGCGTCCTTATCTTTGCCACCGTCTAATAGAACCTGCTTTCACCATCACAATATCAGTAGTGGTGACGAAACCAATTAAAGTTGAAACCATGAAAACAGATAAATAAACCTGAATAATTGAAGGATGATCATGACGTGTAAATCCATCTGTCCATTTACTAAAAGCTTGTAACTGCTGCTCGTCAGTGATATAATCACGAAAAACACTCCCTGCTTCCACAGCATTCTCCACCCTGATCTTCATGCTTTCGTACATAAGCTGCAATCATATATATATATATATATATATATATATATATATATATATTATTTTTAAAATTAGAACCGAAATTAAATTAGGAATATTTTATTTTTCAAAATTTCTTAATTAACTTTTTAAAAAGAAAATTAGATTCCAATTTAAATTAAGAATATTTTATTTTAACTTTTAATTGATTAGAATTTTATTTTTTTTTCAAAATGATTTTCTATATTTTCTAATTAAAAATATTATTTTTTAAAATTAGAATTCTTTTCAAATTAGTAATGTTTTATTTTAAATCTAAATTTATTTAAAAGCTTAAAATCTTTACAATAACACATGTGCCAAATTATGTATATGTAAATGTGTGTGTGTGTGTATATACATATATATATATATATTTGATTATGTATATTCTAGATTATTTAAATATAAACTTTGATAGAATTTAGTTCTTACTCACGCCACACACCCTTGCACAGAGATGGAAGAGTATGGACATGGATAGTAAATAATTTTTGAAAACCTCAAACAATATATAAACTTGGTGATATATTCTTTATGGAGAAAAATAGAAGGAAAAAACAGAAAATTCAAATTTAAGTAGGTTGATAATCACAATTTGTTGGATTTAATTTATTTGATAACTTCAAATTTCTTTCAAAAAGTAATTTACCGACTTGCATGTAATTTTTTTTTTTATGTTAGGCCCTTTTTAGTTTTTCTTTTTACTGTTCTTTTACGTCTGATTTTTTTACTGTCAATAATATGTTGGTTCCGTTTAAGTTAAGTCAAGAAAAAGTTTAATTGAAGTATTTTTTTTTTCAAAAGTTATAAAATTTCTTCATCCCCTCCTTGTGAGGTGTATTCTAGAAACAATTTGAGTAGATTTTCCAAGGCAATCCCAAGATGATTTCTAGAAAATAAACAGATCTTAAATGAGTTTATTCTCAAATAGACAAAATCTTATTTACTTGATATTGAAGAATAATAAGCAGTCTTAAAAAGTATAGCAAAAACACACCACCAACATAAAATTATAATGCAACACTACAATTATAAAATTATAAAAAAATGTGAAAATAGAAAACAAATCAATTAAGTAATTTAGAAAGAAATACTAATTTAACAAAAGCAACACAAATATAGGCAAAGGAAAACATGACCTCCGACTGAACTGTTGTTTGCGAGAAATCCTTAAATTGGTCTATACGTGGTCAGACCGAACTTCTAACGACAATTTTTCAGAATATTTTACTAAAATTTGTACGAATATTGCCTTTAATGGTCACTCAAAATTTCATAACGATAAAAATTTTTAAAATTGAAAAATGAGGTTATGGCTTCGTTATTAGTCCTTATCGACCTACAAGCGCACACGCTTATTCAACAAATCCAAAAACTCACTCCAGAGGGAAGACATTCTAGCCTAGCTTGAGACAAACCTAAAGGCGGGTTTAAGAATTCCTGCAAGAGCTTTCAGGAAAGGAGGTACCTCTCGGGCTACAAGCACACTAAAGGTATACCCGCCCTTCTTGCCTTAAACAAAGTAGATCCCTGGGGGGAGATCACATACTGGATAGGGAAGAACGGGGACTTTGACTTCCATTAATTAAGAAGGATGAGTGTGTAAATTGAAAGATTGGGTGGGGAAGTGAAGAACGAAAAGAAAAAAAAGATGACCTCATTTGGAAGTTTCTTTGGATTGTGTAATTAGAAGATTGTGAAGAAGTAAAATTGGGAAGGAAAGTGGGGGTGACAGGGGTTATTTAATTTTTTTTTTTGAGTTATTAAAAAATTGAGAAATAAGGACAGAAAAGTAGATTTGAAAAAAAAAGTAAAAGGGTATCTAACTGAATAGTTTTGATTTTGGAAATAAAAGATTATTTAGGTGGGTTTTTTTATAGTAATTAATAAATTGGGAAATAAGTAAGGAAAAACAGATTTGGGAAAAAGAAAGAAAGAAAAAGTATCTAACTAAATAATTTATTTTTGAAAAGGAAAAATGTATCAAACTGAAATGATTTGTCAAGATTTCAGGTACTTTCTGAAAAATATAAGATATGTATTCAATGATATTTCAAATATACCTACCAAAGAAACCTTCAACTTTTCTTTTCAAAATGGTTGGCTTTTGTTATGTGTGTTTGCATGTAGGTTGTACACATATAAAAAATTAATCATTTTTAACAAGTCAGTCCACGGAATAGGTTGAGAGTTGGTTAAGTAGGTGTCTAAAATATTATTTGGTTGGTTTGATCTTTTAAAATATCATAATACATATATTACTAATTCCACCTTTTTTAAGTTATGATACTCAGCATGCTATTTTTTTTCCATCTCTCTACTCTTTTAATATCTTTAAGATAGATGGTTTTCAAATTACAAAGTATAATGAGATCTTTTTCTCCAATAAAAATTGAGAAGTTTTGTAATGTTACATCATTTTCAGCTAGTTAGCACTCTTCATATATATATATATATATATATATATATAGAGAGAGAGAGAGAGAGAGAGAGAGAGAGTAGTGAATAGGATATAAAAATAATGACCTCTTCAATGAGATAACATGTGTGTGTAAGCTGATAGAAAAGAAAATGAAAAGTAGTATCTACTTGGTACAGGCATAGCTCTCGAAGACTTGACTTGGTTTTTGTAATAGAAAAAAAGACAATCATTGATGACTTATTTAAATGTTATCTACTTGGTAAAATAATATGATTAATTCAATGACCCTGTACCTATAAATAGGCATCCTTCCCATGCTAGATTTATCATCTCTTCAACAGATTAATTTGCTCTAAACAAAGACTACTGAATTGTGATGATGAAGATGGGTGTTCATACCCTTGCAACCATAGCCATATTGGCTTTGGCTTCCTCGCTTACCTATGCCTCTGACCCCAGCCAATTGCAAGACTTCTGTGTTGCTATTAATGACCCTGCTTGTACGTTTTCTACTTTTGTCTCTCTTGGTTTCTGTCTTCTCCCTCTCTCATGCGTTCCTTGTGATGTCAATGATAACATTATGCTTACATATATATTGATTTATTATGATAATATTTAAGGGGTCATAAAATTAGTTGATATTCATCTTTTTTCTTGTATGACATTCTTTTAACATCTAGCTATTTCTTGCTTGTAGTGTTTGTGAATGGCAAGTTTTGCAGGGACCCAATGCTTGCCACAGCTGACGATTTCTTCTTTCCCGGGCTCAACATTCCTAGAAGTACAGCAAATTCACTTGGATCAAATGTCACTCTTTTAGACGTTACTAAGATAGCCGGACTCAATACTCTCGGCATCTCCTTAGCTCGAATTGACTTTGCACCTTACGGCCTCAACCCACCCCACACACACCCTCGCGCTACTGAGATCCTGGTTGTAGTGGAGGGTATCATATATGTTGGCTTTGTCAGTTCGTTTCCGGCCAACCGCCTATTCACCAAGCTCCTATACCCGGGAGATGTTTTCGTTTTTCCACAGGGACTCATTCACTTCCAATTTAATGTCGCAAACACCACTGGAGTCACATTTTCTGGTCTAGGTAGCCAAAATCCAGGACTCATCGTCATTGCAAATAATGTCTTTGGATCAAATCCACCCATTTCACCTGATGTTCTTACCAAGGCATTCAAACTGGACAAGAATGTGATTGAATTTCTTCAAAAAGAATTCTATACGACAACTTGAAGTAGAAAAGTTATAGAGACTTTTCTACATAAAAGAACCCATAAGATGATTGTTAAAAATAAGAAGATATCTTGTCTTACTCTTAGTCATAATATCAATAAATAAGTGGGTTTGTTGTGGACAAAGTCTTTGTTATAGTGTTGTCTTCATATTAATAATATAGTCCCGAAGTTTGTTAAATAAATTATTATTTCTCTCTTTATCATGCGTTAGAACATTGAAAATAAACATTTTAACTGGTCACGATTTCAAGAGTCCCCTTGCAAGAATTCAGATCAGATTGCTTGGGCATTGACTTTACGGAGCTGACAAATGCTCATAAATTACTCCCACTATGTTTTTGATACTTAAAATATATAACAAAAGAAACATTACCCAACCATAGCTCCGAGTTTTTTTCCCTTTTGCTCGACACCAGCAATAGGTGTTGTAAGGCTCCCTCACTAAAATGTAATCATAATGAAAGTGATAAAGAATCTATGGAGATAAGAAAATGAGATAATAAATTATTTGTATTGTGTCTCACTCTTACAGAGAAAAGCCTATTATAGGCTTTATAATATGGATATATTGAGGCGATATGTGGGAAGTAGGTTGGCGAGAGATATAAATGACATGAGAGCTATGTACAAAATGTATAACTACACTAAATATTACATACAATATTACAATATACAAAAGAGGGGATATGATTAATAGCTTTGACAACAATGAGAGTTACTTTTCACCAAAGATGGTGGGGGTAAGACACGGATAGAAGAATAATACGAATAATGTCAAAAATATGTCTATGTTTACGTTTAGCTCGACCATTCTACTAGGATATGCCTAGATATACAAGACCGATGAAGGATATTGCCTTGTTGGTAGAGAAAATGAAGAAAATCGGTGTCTCAATATTCCATGGCATTATCAATATGAAAAATCTTAATAATGCGAGGGAACTGAGTTTTGACCATGCTAGCAAAATAAAAATAGATTTATGACAACTCAGAGTGATTGTGCATGTAATATAACTAGGTAAAACGATAATAATAACCAACAAAAATAATAAATTATTTAGATCTGCCCATGGGAGTAGTGGGAGTGGGACCCGAAATATGAGAATGCACAAGATCAAATAGAGCACAAGAGATAGAATTAGTAGTATTAAAACGTAGGGCATGTTGTTTTGTGAGTTGACATGATGAATAAACAACATGTTGAACATTGACAAACTGTCCATTAAATTGTAAAGACCCAGAAAATTTTTCCTAAATTATAAATTATAAAATAATGTAAAATTTTATTAAGAAAATAAATTTGTTAAATGAAAGGACTAAAATGGGCTTAGAAATAAAAAGAAGGAAAAGAAATAAGGGCGGGCAAAAAGAAATTTCACATTTTGTCTTACTTTTGGCCTTTTAAAACCAATCCCCTACACACCTAAAACACACACTAGAAACACACACACACATTTACGGGAAAGAGGGAGGGAAAGAGAAAAAGGGAGAAAAAGATAAGGAGAAGAAGAGAGGGAAAGCTAGGGTTTGAAGATCTTTGGAGAAGTGACGTTTCCTTGGGAGATTGAAGAAGCACAAAGCCTCCCTACTTACAAATCTCAACCTAAAAGTAAGAAATTTAAAAAATCTATCAAGATTTAACAAGGGAAAAGTTAGGGTTTCTACCACAACTTGAAGAAATTGAGGTAGGAAATTTCTAAACCTAGGTATAAGAGATGTGTAGCTAGGTTCATTGCATGTCTATCTCATCTATTGTCATTAGATCGCTCATGTTTGCATTTTAGGGCATATATGGCATGTACATTGAAATTTCATGAAATTGGTGCATTCCTACCATGAGATAGTTTGTTTTGATCTTTTCTAACTATTAAATGCACTCCCGGTTATTTAAAAAAAGAATTGCTTGGTGGAATCATAAAATGAGTTTATATGCTTTATGCTTGATATTGTAAATGGCATGCAAGGTGTTTGTGAATTTTCTTGAATGAATCATTGATGTAAAATTGTGAAAATTTTATGAAGTCACTTGAATGCTTAACCCGTATGATGGATACATGATGAATTGTGAATGTTAAGCTCTGTGGGAATGTGGGAATGAATACTTGGACAATGATGAACATGGGGCTACGACTGGTCAAGTCAATTGTGTGACTTTGAGCGTGGTGAGACTGCATATAGTCGGGGTTTTGATTGGTGTACGGGATAGTATTTCCCTTCGGCTTGCAAGCCGTAAACTCGCGCAGGTGGTTGTATGTCTCCATCGGTTTAGTAGCCTGTAAAGCAAACAAGGCTTACCGGGGGCCGATCGACTAGGAATATAGTCCTGGGATAAGGACTTGAGAGATGAAAATAGAAACTTTGAATAATTGAAAGAACTCAAATGGAATAAAACCTTAAAACTTGGAATAATATACATTTATTTTCTTGATAGTGCTTGTTTGTAATGCTTATATGCTTTAGTACATGAAAACTTGGTTGTTGGTTTGAATCATTGTTGTTAATGATGCATGCTTAATGAACACTTGATTGCCACTACACGTGCACAAGTGTACATGTGCCACCACAGGTTCTTGCCTATGTTTAGATTTCTTCTACTGGGGTTATTGTCCTGACCCATACTAGATGCAGGAGCTGGCAAAAAGAAGGCTGCTAGTTGAAGAACACTCTTGAAACTATTTGGGAAGACAACATTTTTGTGTGCATTTGGATGACCCTCCATATGTGAAGACTCATAGTAATTTGTATGTTGAACACTTTGTACACACACACACACACACACACACACACATATATGTAATCTTAATAGGTTACGTTCTTGAGTAACACTCAAAAAACCATTGTACGCTATTTTTGGAATGGCCACTATTTTGTATGGTTGAATGTCATGATCTACTAGGAAGAATTGTTGATGTATATTCCTATAGAATAGATGATGTATTTCATAGTTTAAATGTGTATAAACTAGATGGTTGATAATGATGTAAACATAGTGAGACACATAGCTTCATTTTGATCATTTTGAAATTGTGAAGCATGGAAACTTGAACTTGAAATTGAAATATTTATTTTTAATGAATGAAAGTAACATTGTATTTTTAATGAATGTTAGGAGACGTTATTGATATTGGATGAAATGAAAAGGAATAAGTTTGGGACCAAAGAAATAGGTTGAATGGAAGAAATGAGTCAAAATAAGGAAAAATTTTGAAGCAGGTCAAAGCAGGGGCCAAAAGGCGGATTGGCACACCGTGAGTGCCGATCGGCACTAGAAGGTGGGAAACCCCCTCTCAGTGTGCCGATCGGCATTGAGGGGCAGGCCAAACCACCTCTCTTCCCATTTTGTCAGTTTGGCCTCCAAATCGACTTTTCGACACCTAACTTGCCTCCAATAGACTATTTAATTGAAATAAGAATAAAAGAACATGTTTGACATTTACTTATGTCACTTTAGAGTGACTCGTAAATGGGGTCACTCACCTCACACCGGGGGCCTCTTCGGTTTCGGGGTGTGACACAAATGCTAAAAGCTAATGGAACTAGAGAATTATGAAGGAATGTGAAGGTTGATGAGCTCGAATAAGCACCGGGTGATGTAGGCTCCCTCAACCTAAAAAAGTTTAATAAGAATACAAACATGGATAAGTCTCCTCCTCACTTAAAAAGGCTAAGGATAAATGAGAAAAATATTGTAAAGTCAATTTTAGTAAGAAAAGAAGCAATTAAAGCTTTTGCGGCACACACATCGTATAAAAGTCGCTGCCACCACCTCTAAATTGTTGTTTAATAGTGGTTGTTCCAGGCATATGAGTAGAGTTAAAAGATAATTTTATTTTTTAGAAAAATGCAAAAAAAGAACAATCACTGTAGATGATGATCATAAATGCAAAGTAATCAAGAATATATCATTTAAAATACTAGGGTTTGCCAAAGTAGATGACCTCTTTTATGGTGATGGGCTTCAAGAAAGTCTAATTATCATTTGTAAAGTTTGGTAATGCTCAACCTAAAGTAAATTTTGATAACACTGGTTGTTTAGTCATGGATAAAGATCAAGAGTGCGTAGTAAAGGTACTTAGAATTTTAGGTAATTATTATTCAGTTGTACTTGACCTTATCTATGTATACAACAGGACTAGTACTCTAGATTCCATAGACCTATGACACTAAAGGTTAGGACATGTGAATGTCAAGGATCTAGCAAGGCTCTCTAAGAAAGAGATTGTTTGGGTTCTTCCCCCATTAGACGCTCCCTAGCCAAAAAGAAAATAAAATAAAGCTTGACACAAAAGAACCAAGCAAATTGCCATAACTAGACCATTAGAGCTAATACATATGGATCTTATAAGCCTCATTCCAGCAGAAAGTGTAGCAAGAAAAAGGTACATATTAGTGGTGGTTGAAGATTATTCCCATTGGACCTGGGTTGATTTTCTTAGAGAAAAATCAGATGCCTCTAATGCATTACTTAAATTGTGTAAAACGATTCAAAACGAGAAAGATTATTTGATTACATGAATCTGAATTGGTAAAGGAAGAGAATTCATCAATGTCGAGTTTTCATATTACTATGAATCATGAGGAATATCATGTGAAATGTTTCCTACTACTACTTCATAATAAAATCGTGTTGTTGAGAGAAAATAGAATGGTTCAAGAAATGGACCGAGTGATGCTTAACAGTAGAAAATTGCCATAAATTTATAGGCTGAAATAATAAACATTGCAGGAAACACCATTAAAAAAAATATATCTAAAACCAGGAACACTTAAAACTCCTTACGAGTTATGGACTAGAAAGAAACCAATAGTTAAATATTTCAAAAAACTTTGTAGTCCTTGCTATATCTTAAGAGATAGAAAACATTTTAAAAAATTTAACTTCAAGAGTGATGAATGTTTCTTCTTAGGATACCCTACAATAATGTCGTTTTTCAAAATCACTGTTCATCATCTTCATCTGCTCTCTATTGTTGTCCATTAGAGTAAACTTAATTTTCTTCTTTGTTTTTCTGGCACATTTTGACCACTTCCTCGATATTCTTTTTGGTAATTAAATATTTTATAAACCAAAAAAGTGCCCAACTACACTATATAGAAGGGAATAACACTAGAATGAACAAAAGTTTTATCCTAACAACACTGTAAAATTTCACGATTGAAACAGATTGGTTTCTTTGTTTTTTTTTAACCAATTTTTGATAACAAGTAAATCAATAGAAAGTCATACAATGGAGCAGCTGGGTAAAGATTGAGATAAATCTAATTTTGATGATTCAAAAATTATATAAAACCTAATTTTAATAAAAATAAATTAAAAGAAAGAATTGAATTAAGAAAACAAAGAAAACAAAAAGTTAAAAAAATTAGTAAAACATACTTTACAAGCATGTTTCGAGAAACACAATGACAATATCAAAATTTGTATGTAAAACTTTATTTTATTGAATTGCTTTCTTATTTCTCTCACTAGAAATATACAAAATTTCGGTGAGAGATCTTATTATAACTTGAACGAAAGTGATTGCAAAGATAAAAAAATGAGGACTCTCAACATCGAAGACGAATAATTTAGTATAAATAAATATTATATTAGATATAATCGTTATTTATAAAAGAAAAAACATAATTGTCATATTAATAAAATAGACACACTTGAAAAATAATAATAACTGACCGTCCATTTACTTCATATTGAAAATATACATAGGTGTTATAATAATCTAATTTCAATTTGAAGTCTTTAAGAAATAGCGTGGGACTCACTGACTAGTCCCACGTGTTGTGAATAATTGCTCATCCTTTGTTATAGCCGGGCCTGGCGAGCCGACAGGACAAAAATATTGTCGTATCATAGCTCATGTTGGACAGAAGAATGCATGTGGTGTTTTTGTTACATAAATGTAGGGCTGGGGATCAGAGAAAGGTATATGAGAACATCATCATCAGTCAACAAAGTCAACAATGTATTTGAGAGGAGGTAAATTTTAGAATATATAAAAAAATTCAAAAAAAAATTAATAAAAATCTTATCGAAGAATTAAATTAAATTATGTTGAAATACAAAATATATTTTATGCCCAGTGAAAGCAAGCACTTCAAATGTCAGATTTAGATGATTATAAAAAATGGTAGACAAATGGATGAAGGTTGGACAATGAATTCACCTGATTTGTTGTAAGCAATGTAGCCTCAAAGCATTATAAAATGTATCCCTCCTGCTTTGAAAGCATAATACAACATGGATGAAGATCCACTCTCTTCAGATGGAAATGCAAATCGAGAACTGTAAGCTGCAAATGTCAGATTTCCGGCCTGCTCTTCTATTTCATGATTCCCTTCTACCGCAACAATTGGGATTTTAGACACCAGAGGCTGCATAAATCTGAAAAAACAGATTCGGTGGTACATGCATAAGCAGTCGATTCAGAGGGCTGCATAAACACTTGGGTGCCATTCATAAGCTTGGGCCTTAGGCTACAGCACAACAGATTATTCACATGCTCGAGTCTACTTGAGTAAATTTTTAGGATACCTTACCCCTCAATTTACATAAAGAAACTGATTCATCCGAAAACAGAAGTAAAGAAATCATGGAAGAATAAAGAATAGTCACCTAGTTTGGTCCCCACAAGAACAATGGGCACTGATGGAGCATAATGTCTTATCTCTGGAACCCACTTCTCCAACAAAACAAGGAGCGGAAAGCAAAAGAAAGAAGCATAAAGATATGATTAGAAAAGTAAATAGATATTATTGAACTACATAAACAAAGGACTAGAACTTTAGACGCAATTGCTTCAATGCATCTGCTTTTAAAACACTACAAGCCATAAGAAATTCCTTACCAGGGCAGAATTAGATTTCTTCACCTTTTAAAACACTACAAGCCATAAGAAATTCCTCCTCCAAAAGCAAGCAATAGATGTTATCCAAGCTAGAGCACAATTAAGAACATCCATTTCCTTCCTGCATTTAATTTCCTTCTCTCAGTGACCCAACAGGAAGAAAATCAACCCAAACAGACTTCACCCAGCAAAGAAAAAGCATATCAAAAGCAAAGGAAAAACAGAATTTTCAAGGAAAAACTCCCAGAAAACCAAGCATTACAACCCCCTGCCCTCTTTGTCCAGATGATGAAATGAGCCTAATTGACTGCTGTTATTTCCATTTTTCATCTTCTCCATACCCAAATGCAAGGATGTACTCCCCAGAAAGACTGGTAGAGAACACCCCTGCATCATCAGTGCACAGGACTATCGGATGTTTTGCATTATACAAATCAGCTGCAATGGCAACACAACAGTATTACATAAGAGTCACGAAATCAATCTATAACAAATAGAAATATGTGCTATAATAGCCACCGAAATTTTTTCAGAATTTTATAAGGACAGATAGTCGAGTGAATTTTAACATTTCTATCAACTTAAACACAACAGGAAAGGGAAAAAAATTCAGATAGAAATAGAAAACCCAACCAAAATGATGAACATCTATGGAAGAAATTGATGCAGTCCGGATGTTGGATGTCAAGCAAATCTCTACCTGCAAGGATGTGAAATGGCAATGGTGAATATTAACAGTTTTAATAAACTGAATGTTTGGCATAAAAATAGAGAGAATGAAATAAATGGAGAAGAAGAAGATTTCAGAGCAGAGAAATTGCCCTCCGTATTATGTATTTTTCTTGCCTTTACAATGAACAGAGCTTCCTATTTATATTATTTACATAACTCTGATTCTCTAACTAATTTGTACAGAAAATCTCTAACAGAATGCCAGCTCATTTATTCTAGAATCATCCAGAATCATCCTTGTTGCTGCTGGCCCTTTGCTGAGCTGTGAGAAGTCGTGGCTGAGGTGGAATGTTGTGATGGCAGCTTCTGTGGTGGTTCTAACAGCCCCCCGCAAGATGGAGAGTGGATGTCAATGACTCCCATCTTGAGCAAGAGAGAATAAAACAAAGGAGAATGAAGTGCTTTGGTGAGAATGTCAGCTAGTTGGGAGTGTGATGGTGTGTATGCAGTGGAGATCAGACCCTCTTGAATTTTATCCCGAATGAGGTGACAATCTAATTCAATGTGTTTGGTCCTCTCATGAAAAAAGGGATTGGAGGCAATGTGCAGAGCAGATTTGCTATCACAATGAAGGGTAGCTAGTTGAGGGTGGGGAATTGTGAGATCAACAAGCAAGTATTTTAACCAAACAAGTTCACATGATGCAGCAGCCATGGATCTATATTCTGCTTTAGCAGAGCTTCGAGAGATGGCGGTTTGCTTCTTGCATTTCTAGGAGATAAGGGACTTTCCAAGAAAGACACAATATCCAATAGTTGACCTTCTTGTGTCAGGGCAGGAAGCCCAATCTGAGTCACAGTAGGAAGAGAGTTGATAAGTAGAAGATGAAGGAAAAAATAATCCTTGGCCAGGTGACTTTTTAACATAATGGAGAACTTTGTAAGCTGCCTGAAGATGTGGAACACGAGGATTGCTCATGTATTGGCTGAGCAGATTAACGGAGAAGGATAGATCAGGCTGTGTGATGGTCAAATAGAGAAGCCTTCCAATGAGTCTTCTGAATTCAGAGGGATCATGTAGCAGCTTGCCTTCATCTTTGCTTAATTTGAGGTTTGGATCCATAGGGATTAAACTGGGCTTGCAACCAAGTAAACCAGCATCATGCAAAATGTCCAGAGCATATTTTCTTTGGCATAGTTGAATGCCAGTTGAGTTTCGAGCTATTTCCAAACCAAGGAAGTACTTAAGAGTCCTAAGGTCTTTTATTTTGAATTGGGAAGCCAGAAAGGTTTTAAGAGCAGAAATTTCATGTTGATCATTTGATGCCACAATTATATCATCAACATACACAACTAATGCGATAAAAGATTGGGCAGCTCCTTTTGTAAAAAGGCTATAATCAGCGCGGGACTGAGTAAAACCAAATTTGAGCAATGAAGAGGAAAATTTAGCATACCACTGTCGAGAGGCCTGTTTAAGGCCATACAAGCTCTTGCGTAACTTACAAACTTTGTTTTGTCCTGGAACTAAATAGCCAGGAGGTATTTTCATATATACTTCTTCTTCCAAGTCGCCATGTAGAAAGGCGTTATTAACATCAAATTGTTGGAGAAACCAACCTTTGATGGCAGAAACAGCCAGCAAGGTCTTGACTGTGACAAGTTTGGCAACGGGGGAGAAGGTTTCATGGTAATCAAGCCCTTCTTCTTGGGTGTAACCCTTGGCAACTAAACGTGCCTTGTGTCGCTCAATTGTCCCCTCGGAGTTGTATTTGATTTTGTAGACCCATTTTGAACCAATAGCTTTCTTTCCAAGAGGTAGATTAATGACATCCCATGTTTTATTCAATTCTAAAGCAGCAATCTCATTGTCCATGGCTTTGCGCCAGTCTAAGCTTTTGACAGCTTATGCATAGGTGCTTGGTTCAGTATGGTTAAGAATAGAAGTAGCAAAAGCAGCATGAGTTGAAGATAATTTGGCATGAGATAAAACAGAAGATAAGGGATACAGAGAAGTAGGAAGTGAGGGACTAGTTACCGTGGAGCTAGATGGAGAAGCAGTAGGCACAATGACCTGTTGACAGTAGTAATCTTGAAGATAGGATGGAGGTTGCTGTTGTCGGTTTGATCTGCGAGGAGGTGTTTGAATGGGTGAAGAGCTGTTGTCAAGAAAGGAGGGGTTGGAAGTAGAAGAAATGGTAGAAGGAGAGATGGTAGGAGTATTGACAGAAGAAGTTGCGGAAGTGTGAGAAGGAAGGGGGGAAGGGATAGGTTTTGAATTGATGTCAGGTTGAAAAATAAGTGAAGGGGTAGTGTGTAATGGGGTGAGATGGGGGAATGAAGTCGGGGAAGGTGTTGAGGGTGATTGTGAAGGAGAGGGGGCAGTGACACTTTTATAGGGAAAAATTTGTTCATAAAAGATGACATCGCGTGAGTGAAAGACAAATTTAGTTTCCAAGTCAAGTAACTTGTAGCCTTTGATGCCAAAGGGGTAGCCAAGCAGTATGCACCTGTTTGCTCGGGAATTAAACTTGTGCCTATTTTGTTTTAATGTAGAGGCATAACATAGGCAACCGAATGTTCTCAAATGAGTGTAAATTGGTTTGGCTTGAAAAAGAAGCTCGTAGGGTGATTTATTTTGTAAATTGAGAGATGGTGTTCTGTTAATAAGGTATGTGGCAGTCAACATACAATCACTCCAAAAAGAGAGGGGAATATTAGATTGAAATTTTAAGGCACGAGCAACATTTAAAAGGTGTTGGTGCTTTCGTTCGACAACTCCATTTTGTTGAGGGCTGTCAACACAACTCTTTTGATGGATAATGCCCTTTTGCATGTAGAGATTTGTCATTGCAAATTCATTGCCATTATCAGATCGAATGACTTTAATCTTTGTTTGGAATTGTGTTTCAACAAGGGAACAAAAAGATTGAATAAATGGTCTGGTTTGGGATTTATTGTTCATTAGATAAACCCATGTGGATCTTGAGAAGTCATCAACAATTGCTAGAAAGTATTTTGATCCATCATGTGCCATTTGGGAATAAGGTCCCCATATGTCACAATGGACGAGATCAAATGGTTTTAATGCTCGATTTGCACTGGTGGGGAAAGGTAATCTATGCTGTTTGGACAAATGACAATTGGAACAAGGAACATTGTGATTCATTAATTTCAGATGTGGTAAATGTTTTTGTAATAAAGATAAACGTGAGTCAGACAAGTGACCCATTCTGTAATGCCATAAACTGTGATCAGTTGGGGGAGTAACAGAAGCAGAAATAGGAGAATGATTACAAGGTAATTGAGACAAAATAGAAGAAAGGGCTGTGGGAGACACTTCTGTCAACTACAGTTGATAAAGACCATTGTTGGCCTCACCCTTCCCAATCGTGCTCCAAGAGAAAAGGTCCTGCACATAACACTCATTATTAAAAAAAATGAAGCAACAATTAAGGTCTTGGATTAATTTTTTGGCTGAGAGAAGATTAAAATTAAAAGATGGGATACATAATACATCTTTGAGAGTAAGATTCTTATTGAGTTGGACAGTGCCTTTGTGAGTAACATTGGCATGGGTGTCATTTGGAAATTTAACTTTAAAATGAACTTTGGTGGGCAAAGAAGTGTAAATGGATGTGCAGCAGATCATGTGATCTGTTGCACCCGTGTCTATGATCTATGGAATGTTGTGTGAAGGTGCTGTGTGAGAGACTGAGAAACAGGATGATATACCAGACATGATGGAAGCCGAGGGAGAATTAGAGCTAACTTGAGGTGTATCAATGGACTGAACTTGATTGGCAGTTGGTTGTGTAACCTTAGACTGGAGCAAAGCAATGAGCTGCTGATATTGCTCTTTAGTTAGAGCTGCGTGGGATTCCTCAGTGATCTGTTTGTGGTGGGAAAGACTGATTTGGTTGGCAGAAGGGTCGGATCCTTTGCTTCGATTGGCAAGTTTATGGCCTGGTGGATAGCCATGTAATTTGTAACATCGATCAACAGTATGGCCAGGAAGATTGCAGTGAGTGCAAGTTGGTTTGTCAAGGTGGGGATTGGCTTTGAAACACTTTTCTAAAGAATGGCCAGAAACATTGCAAAAAAGTGCAGAAAAGTTTTGCCCTCCTCTGAGAACCAAAATGCTTGGGGTTGTCTCGGGTGTTTGGGAAGTGAATTTTGGTAGCCAAGGCAAGAGTGTCATGGAGATTGGAAATATTGGAAAGCTGTTGACGCTTCTCTTCCTGTTGAACAAGAGCATAAACTTCACTTAAGGTAGGGATGGGCTTGATGAGGATAATTTGGGCTTTAATGTTGGTGAAGGAAGCATTGAGTCCCATAAGGAACTTTATCATCCAGTCACGCTGCTGGTTTTCAAGCGCAGGTTTCATAGCACCACAAGTGCAAGATGGGATGAACTCAAAGTTGAGAAGCTCATCAAATAAAACTTTCAATTTAGAGAAATAGAGGCTGACAGAGTCATCACCTTGGGTAAGGGAATTGATGGACTGCTTCAATTCATAAATTCGTGGTCCATTATTTTGTGCAAAACGCTGTTCCAACTCAAGCCATAGGGCATGAGCTGTCTCAACATACACAACACTGTTTTTTATCTCAAGGGACATTGCATTTTGGAGCAAAGTCACAACCATGTCATTGCATTCAATCCATGGTTCTAACAGGGCATCGTTTGGATCAGTAGGTTCACAGAGAATACCATCAATGAAACCGAGCTTCTTCTTGATTCTAAGTGAACGACGTACTGTGCGAGCCCAAGAATGGTAATTATCAGCTGTGAGGAGATGGTTGGTGAGTAAAGTTCCAGGACCATCATTTGAGTTGAGAAAATATGGACTGAAGGGGTCTTTAGGGTTGATATTGATGGAGGAACTAGTGTTGACAGAAGAATTGGGGGTTTCTGTAGCCATTTATGGCTCTGATACCATAACAGTTTTAATAAACTGAATGTTTGGCATAGAAATAGAGAGAATGAAATAAATGGAGAAGAAGAAGATTTTAGAGCAGAGAAATTGCCCTTCGTATTATGTATTTTTCTTGCCTTTACAATGAACAGAGCTTCCTATTTATATTATTTACATAACTCTGATTCTTTAACTAATTTGTACAGAAAATCTCTAACAGAATGCCAGCTCATTTATTCTAGAATCATCCAGAATCATCCTTGTTGCTGCTGGCCCTTTGCTGAGCTGTGAGAAGTCGTGGCTGAGGTGGAATGTTGTGATGGCAGCTTCTGTGGTGGTTCTAACAAATATAAAAAACAGTTTAGCTGGATAAAAATAACACTAAAACAGCCAAAAATTTTGGCAAATGATTATATTATATATATTTGGGAGAATGCAAAAACATTATTGCACACTATAGATAATTGGATTATATTCTAGATAGGTGAAAGGGAACATCCTTAATTGCATATATTCAAACAGAGAAACCAGCTACTAACAGGAAAACCTAATTGCGAGCTGATCAAAATTCCATCTCCACATCCTCGGATGGACAAAACCAATCTAACCAGTCATCTATAAGATAAGCATGGAAGTAGGGGTGAACAAATCGTGAAATCGTGAAACAAATCGTGAACTCGAAGTAGCAGTGAACGCACAAGGGTTTGAAGAAGTGACGATTTAGGGCTTAGACGATGATGAACTTCATGACGATTTAGGGCTTAGACGATGATGAACTTCATGACGATTTAGACGATTTACGGTTTTTTCAGAGGGTTTAAAAAAGTGAACTCGAAGTGACGCGATGAACCCACGAGGGGCCGACTGTTTTGTTAAAAGAAGTGAACTCGAAGTGACGCGATGAACCCACGAGGGGCCGGTTGTTTTGTTAAAAGAAGTGAACTCGAAGTGACACGATGAACTCACGAGGGGCCGGCTGTTTTGTTAAAATTGACCAACTCTTTTGGAAACACGTTTTTTAATAGTATCCTATTTTAATAATTAAATTTAAAACAATCTTATTATTGTAAAAAATCTTAAAATAAATCCTAAAATGATAAAAATTCAATGTATTTGAGAGGAGGTAAATTTTAGAATATATAAAAAAAAAACTCAAAAAAAAATTAATAAAAATCTTATCCAAACAAAACCTAAATGTTTGACTGGTGGCTGATGGGTATTATCAATGCTCAACCAGAGCTTCTGGCTATATTCATGGTTTTACATAAATATATATATATATATATATATATATATTATAATATCATATGTAATTACCCTTGTCATAAAATATAAGATTTTTAATGTTTCCATCTCACATCAGATGATTATATGAGACTCTAGGGACACACACAATCTTTTTTTTTGGAACGGCTCCAATCACACAAAACCCAATAAAAATCCATGTGTTATGAAATCTGCATGAGATTATTTAGCTAGCTATAAAAAATAAATAAATCTATTGTACGTACTATAAGTTATAAAAAAATTAAATTAGATAATACATAAAATAAAATGTGTGGTGAGACTCTTTCCAATGTGATTCATGACTTTAATTTTTTTTATAAATATATTTGAATAAAAAAAGTTTAAAATTTTCCTGCAGTTCACAGTCCAATATTCCTGCTAAACTATTGGTGTATTCCATAAAAAATAGAAAAACTTTCGCTTGTCTATTCAAATTATGAATCGGGATCTCATTTTATAATTATTTTTTTAATATATATGACCTGAAATTAATTTTACTAATCGCAACTTCTGATTACATGAATGAACTGTAAATCGAGATCGTGAGAGAAGATACTAAGGAAGTTCTTGTAATTTGTTGAATTTAAAAATATTATGATACTAATGATTGAACTCAAAAAAAAAAATTACTGTAATACTAATTATTAAATTCAAGTAAAACAAAATATGACGATATGATGTTTATACAGACACCTTGCATTTGAAACAAAGATAATATATATTCAATCAGCCAGCCATTTAAAGTAAGGCAGAGCAGAACCCCAGGGCGGCAATCTCACAAACTGACGAGACCTCTCTTTCATTCCACCATCAATGTTACAAAAACTCACACACACACACACACACATATATATATATATAATATTAATTTTAATCTTATATAAAATAATCCGGATTAATGCTAATCTCATTTTAATTAAAATATCTACTTTTATTATAATATTACGAGTAATTATTTGATGGTTTCAGGGGTCAGATTGGTTGAAACTCACGTCTGTAATATTATATTATACATGCACATGTAAATTATCATCTCAATAATCAGATTAAGAATCACGTCTGTAGTATACGTAATTATTATATTATTTTTTTCACGTATCATCATCTCTCAGACTATTCTGGCTACATCAACAGTAGTATACATAATTAAACAAGCATAACAAGTGAAAAAAAATTGAAACATTAGTTTGTAGGCATAAAAAGTTTTTTTTTAAAGTTGAACTTTTCACTCTCTCTTGTTAAAAAAATAATAAATAAAATCTTATTTTAACATTTAATTCATATGAATTTGACCAGTCAATTACCCCCCACCAGTCTTTCCTCCAGACCCACAATTCCCCCATCCCCGAATTTTCTCCCAATAATCGTTCTTATCTTTATATCTTCAACAAAACCTCTGTTCCTATCTTTTCTTTTATCTAGATATACACATAAATATCTCTCCATATATACTATTATATATATAAACGTGTGTATACACGTAATACCCACATACATACAAACATATATATATATATATATATTATTACGTACCCTATGTCCAAAATTAGATTGAAGAGAAAAAATTAGAAAATAAAGAAAATAAAAAAGCAAAATGCAAAAAGAAACACAACGTTATTTAACATGCAACAATCCAATTGGGTAAAATGTTCCCATCTAAAAAAGTTATCGAATTTATCACTAACTGATATGGATTACTATAACTAATGCTAGTTTTTAAATTAGTTACTTAAATCATGATTAATTAATTGATTAAGGTTAAAAAAAAGTAGGGAGAAATATTCTCCACTATACAATTTAGCGGGCAATAAGTCAACACTCACGAAGACCTTTTAGCATTTGTTTATAAAGACGTGTTTGAATAGGAGATTGTGTTTTCAAAACATGTGTTTCGAAATTCAAATCAAAATTTTGATTTTTTAATATTTGAATATTTGTTTTTATGTTTTCAAAACGTCTGTGTGGACGTTTTCAAATATAAATGTTTGTTTAAAAAAAGTGCAAGTAAAGAATTTTTTTCAAACGCTTGTTTCAAAAATATCCGTTTTTTATTTGTAACACATTTAACATTTTTAACAACTCATCCAAATTTTACAATATCATTTAAGTTTATTTCAAGTATATAATAATTTAAACATTTACAACTTAACTTAAACAGCACTTTTCAAACCATACTTTTTTCAAATTACATTTTTCTCAAACTATATTTTCCCACCATTCATCCAAACAAATACTAAATATAAATAACTTTCTTTCTTTATCAACAAATATTTAATTTTCTTTGAAATTTTTATAGTTCTATAATAGTTGGATTAATTTTCTTTGAAGATTAATAACTTCAATTATATGGCTGGGTATTATTTCTCTATACAAGTTATTATTTTTATTTTAATTTTTGGAAGAAGCTATAAATATTATAATATATGAATTATAATCAAATAAACAAGAATTGATCAACATAATCAATCCTATACAAAATTCAAACCAGAAACGTTTTAAATATGGATCTCGTAAGGCAATCCCAACCCAACCCATGAGTAGGTGAAAATAATGTTTACATCTTTAAGAACCAACAACATAATTAATCCTATACAAAACCCAAACCGGAAGGTTATCAAATATAAACCTAACTCATGACTGGGTGAAAATAATTCTCACATCCTCCTAATGAAGAGCGAAACTCGAACTCGTGACTTTCTCTTTAGAAAAGTATATGAGTGGCCAACTGATCTAGCTTCAGTTAGTTATTTTTTTTCTTTTCATTGATGCACTGTAAATTCGTATGACCAATTAAATTGATATATTATGAAAATTTTATTTTATTTATATTCAAAGAGAGTTTAACCTCTTTAACTTAACACGAAAAAGATTATTAAAAAATAAATTTCTTTTTTTAAAAAAAAATAGAATATCTCATTAACTTTGTCACTAAACTAATTCTCTAACTCATGAGATCCACACATCATCCTCAGAGTTTTTTTTATGATTTAATTCTGAAAATAAATTTTCTAAGCAATGATTTGGCCGGACTTTGTTCAGTTAATTATTAAAGTTTTCAAACTAATTTTCAACTGAGCAAAGAGAGAGTTGAAACCAATTTCAGTGCGTTGGAGCAACCTAAGGAGTCAATGACTTAATTTTACCCCTAATCAACTAGTAAACCATAGTTTAATCATGGTTTAAGTATCTAATTTAAAAACTAGCATGAGTTTGAGTGAGACATTCTAATTTCCATGTGTTAGACAGTTATTAGGTGATGTAAAACTACCTCTTTAGGAATCAATCTAAGCAACTTTAAATTCTTATATGTCACGTTTGGTACGGTAAAATGTATTTTTCATGAATATCTATTCTAACTTTTTTATTTTTTATTCTTATTTGGTATAATTAGAAAGGCCGATTTCATGAAATGGACATTTTATTAAAACCATTCCAAGTATTCTTTTAACTTAGATGAATAATCCTTATTCCATTCAATGACATTTTCATTCTATTTCTTATCTCATTTCATAGAATGACCACTGTATTTCTACATACCAATTATGATCTTAAATTCATGCATTAATTTTTAAAAAAATGCATATAAACAAAAATAAATAATTAAATATGATATACCAAACATTTTTCTTGGGTATAACATGCAATTTATAACATATAGCATCTATTTTCTTCTAATTATTACATCCATGCACTAGTTCTTTTTCTTTTTAGTTTCTTCTATCTCATAAGTCGAATAATGAAAAAAAAAAATGAAAAATCAACTTCACATCTTATTAGAGTTTGCGTACCCTAAAAAAAAAAAAAAGAAAGAAAGAAAGAGAGAAAGAAAGAAACCCTTCATGTCTTATAGTGTAAGAGAAGCTGCACTGTAAAGAAGACATGCCAGAAAGGTTGAGATAGTGGTAGTCTTGGTAGGCATTCTTCCTTTATCAGTCCTCAACACCATAGCTTCATATATTGGCCAACAATTTAATACCACAAAACCAGCTAAAAACATTTGCAGAAACAGTCCCTCTAAGTTTCTACCTCTGAAAACTTCTACCAACCCCACCAAGAACGCCACCAAGTTGATTATTGCCGCCATTGCCAGTGGCACGAACATCGACGATGGCACTCCAAACTCAAAGATCCCTTGATCATACCTTTTGCTCTGTTCATCATCAAGAACTTTGCTGGTCACATTGAATCCTTGTGTGGCTATGCCCAAGTGTTTGGTCACATACTCAAATAATCCAAACAAGTAAGATGAGACTCCCTTTATCATCCACATCCTTTGATCACTCCACCACCTTCCCAATGTTCCTTGGGCTAATATGAAATCCAGGCAATCTTGTCCATAGGCCCCAAGAAATAGAAACACGTACAAGAAGAACCAAGGGTCTGAGACCTGTAACACCCCTTTGTACAATCAGTGTTATCACATTAACATTATATGGTGAAATTATTCAGTGGGTCCGTTAAATACACGCATGTGACATCCACTATCATTTTTGTCGTACAGTGAAATCCATGTGGGTTCCACAAAATGTTAAAATCACAATCGCTGTCACTCCAAAAATTTACTTTAGACGGCAAATTTTGTTGCTAAATGTTCAATCATGCATAAATGTTTAAATTAATGGAGAATAAAGATTTAATATTGATTGGTAATATTAGTGTAGTACAAATTAAATAAGAATTTCAATCAAAGAAAGAGAAAAAACTTCATGCTATACAAAAAAAAAAAAAAAATTCAAAAGTCAATAAAAGTTTTATTAAGGGAACAAATTGAAATTAAAAACCGGGTAAAGTGAAAAAAATTTAGACTTAGGAGAGCAGAAATATAAACTAAAAGGTATATTTGAAAAATAAAATAAAATATATAAAAAAGTTCAAATAAGTTTTTTTTTTCCCATCCTTAGCTGATTTTGTCCCTAACCATCACACAAATGTGACGGACTCGCTGAATAATTTTTCCGCGATATAGGCTTATATATATATATATATAGGTGTTATGCTAACAATGAAATAAGTTATTCAGGAACAAAAGGACCATAAATTAAAAGCAAATGAGTGCAAATACACACCTTTGGGAAGATGGTGATTCCATTGAGGAGAGCTAGCTGAGGGAGGAAAGCATAAATGGTGATTGGAATTGACCAAATGGCCCAAAAAGCATAGTGAGCAAAACCATGGCCCATTAGAGGGCCCATTGCTCTGGCACCAAAGGTTATAGGACAGTATTTGGAGAAGGCCACCTCAAGTAGCCCAACGGACCATCGCTTGTTTTGGCTCAGTGCATCGTTAAGGGTAATGGGTACATCTCCCAAAAAAGCAGGCCTTTCAGGATTACAAAATACTGAGTTCCATCCCTCACACAGCAGCCTATACCCAGTATAGTAGTCTTCAACCAGAGACCCATATCTGAAGCCCATCTGCACATATTATGCCCAAATATCATTAATATCACTACTTTCCTATATTTTCGTCTTCGTTTTAGGCAGCATTTCGCAGTGATAAAGTCAGTTTTTGAGGAGAAGTTATTTGTTGAGACAATCATTTTACGTCATTATATGATATAGAGTGACGGTTTCTAATAAAATTTTAAAATTTTTCTTAATCTTTAATAAATAACTTAAGGCCTTGTAGTGAAGTGGTATTCAATCATTGCCAGTGGCTAAGTTAAGTCATATTTTATTATGTGAATAGGATGGGTTGGGTTAGAAGGGTAGTTAGGTGTCTGGGCATTGGACGGATCCTCCCATCGGCCCATAGGGTCCTAGTCGCTCTTAACGTATGAAAAAAAAATTATCCATAAAATTAAGAAAAGTATTAGACTTTGTGAGGAATAGTCACACTACATCAGAGAATGAGGTAGAGTAAATGTCTCATCGACTAATTTCTTTCATTTCATAGTATTTACTGTAGTTCTAATTTTGAGGCAAACTTTTTACACTGCCAAACATAGCATTAATAACAAGCATACCTTGAAACCCCAACTGGTCTGCTGCTCATAATTGCAACCTGCAACATGGTGAGCCAATGACAAGATTTGTTGGGCCTGGAGGGGCTTGTCCACGACATGGTCTGGGCATAGTTCAGGAATTTCAGGAGTCACAAAAGATGATGGGCCTCCAAAGAAAACACGGCGAGAGAAAAAGCAACCTGTCCCAACAAAACTAGTGCCTTGCAGGCCGTCCATTCCCACCGGATTGATCTGAAACAAATATTTAAACTCAGAAGCATAGATGTCGTCGTTGTTGAGACCATGGAACCTTTGGGGAAACTGAACGTATCCCAAATTGGGTCGGGCTGCTGGATTTGAGAAGAAGTAACATAGTACCCGATGAGGCGTTTGGGGATCATTTGAATACATGTCGCAGTCTAGACTCAGTATTATAGGTGCATTGGTCATGATGCCCGACACTCGCAGCTACGCCCATAAAATAACATGAAAATTTTTAGAAGAAAAAAAAAAAAAGTAGTAAGAGGGCAATGAACACACACACACACACACATAACTTTGGATTGACATAGAGTATTTCTGCATGGTATCACGTTAATATCCTCTACAATCATTGACACAAGAAAAAGAAAAATTAATTTATGAAACCGTAACATCGTGTGATTTTTACTATAATTTTAATATTTACAAATTAATTAAATTACATTAATTATATCTAAAAAAAATCAGTATAATTTATTTTTATAAATTTAATTTGACTTAACATAAATATTAAATTACATAACAGTTACATATAATAACTTTGTAACGTCTCGATGGAGAGGGGCTCTAAAAATTTGAAAAATATAAATTGACCCCCTCTAAATTTTTTATATTTTCACAAGACATTCTTCAAAATTTTAATAAAATACTTTCACCTAAAATTTGACTTTGGATCGGCCATTATCAGCAATAACTCTTACATGAGAGAATGACGTTGTTATTTGTACACGTCGGATCCTTATAGAAGTTCGTATAATGCATGCTTGCATTCTGTGCCGCTACGTGTATTATATAAATGATCAAGAGTGACAACATATTTTTGGTATTAGATCATGTAAAAATTATTTTAAGATAAATTACAATGATTTTTTTTTAAGTTTTTGATAATTATAAAGATCTCTCCTCCAGTCTTATTTTTTTTAAATGACAAAAATTTTATTTTTATTTATTTATTTATTTGGCCTTTTTTAACTTTTTTTCATGTTCGAATAAATATTAATTAAAATTTTTTTGACTAAAAAAATATAAGTTATTTACCTTAAAATGAAAAAAAAAATCTTTAAAAAAAGTTAGAAAAATGTCAAAATTTAAAAAATAAATGAAAGGGATATTTTTGTTATTTTAAAAAGGAAAAAGGGTTATAGGGAAAGTCTTTGTATTTTTTGAGTAAAAGTAGAGGGAGGTCAATGTCATTTTAAAAACTTCAAGGGAGATCGCTGTAATTATTAAAAATCTCAAAAGAGACTAGTATAATTTACCCATTATTTTAATATCATCATTGAAATGTGTGTAAAAAGCAAGGACGAGGGAGGGGTGGCAAGGGTGGACTGTAGTCCCCTAATACATGGACAAAAAAAATTTGCTTGTAAAATTTTGACATTTTGTAAATTAGTGTACTCCAAAATTTTAACTCAGTATAATCTTTGCTCTTTATTTCTTATTTTTTACACCAGAAATTCAATCAAATCCAAAACTTTTATCTTAATTCTCTTATTTATCTCTAAGAATGGTAGGGGGTGGGTTAGAGTGGCCCTTGTTCAATCCCGACCTCGTTTATTTTTTTCGTCCCCGACTTTGTCCTGTCCTATTTAGAGGTTTTTGCTTATCCTGACCTCGTTTATAATCCCCAACCCCACCTCGAACTTCAATATATATTCCTTTTTAAATAAGTTAAAACTTTTATTTTTTATTACAAAATAACTAATATAAGAAAAACTAATATGAGCGCGATATGAAAAATTTTAAACTAATTTTATACAGTATTATTTATTAATAAATATAAGTGTATATACGAATAAATAAAAAAATTAATAAATAAACGGAGCAGGGTGACCATCTCTCAAACTCGTCCCAACCCCAACTCCGTTTATGAGCACCTCATTCCTTCCCCATTAGGGGCAGAGTGAAATGGGTTCTCGACGTGACAAGATAAATTGTCATCCTTATTTATCTCTTAAAATTTTGGCTCAACTCAAAAAAACTTCAATAAAACTTTTTCTAAATTTTTTTTAGCCTCCCCAAATTTTTGTTCCTGGCTCCGCTCTTAACAAAATGATTGCGCCACTAGTCTAGATATTAGAGATATTTTTTAATAGGTTTGATATATTATTTTTTTAATAATATTATCTCATATATAATGTTTCGTTGAAAAAATAGATCAAATTACACATAACATATTATTATTAAAAAAATATATTATCAGGTTAATGTATCAAATCTATTTAAAAATACAGCATTGTGCCTTACCAGGACATTAAGGGCGCCAGCCTTAAAATTATGTGGTGACAACTTGCTTTTCTCTCTGGATACATAGATGAGATTTGGCATGGAATGACCTTTGATGTCTTTATCTCTCCCAATCTCTAACAAAACCTGTTTGCGGAGTAAGGACAAAAAATATAAAAGCCAAAATTTAAGAAATTTTCTATAATTATGCTGACATTTTTTATTTATCTGATAAATTATAAATAAATTATTTAGTTAATTTTTTTCTACAAAATGATAAAATTGTTCATTTATTTTTTATATATATATATATATATATATACATTTTTTCAATGTTAGATCAATTTTTTGATTTTTTTTTTCATTTTCAAATGATTATTGATTAAAAACTTAAATTTATTTTTATATAAAATGAAAATAATTTATTTACCTTAAATTATATAAAATAACAAAATTCTTTAAAAAAAATAAAAAAAATAGTCAAAATTGAGAAAATGCAATAAAAAAACATGAAAAGAATAATTTTTTCATTTTGAAAAAGAAAAAGTGACTGAAAGAGCTATTTATAGTTTGTCAATAATAAAAATAGAGGATATTAGTATAATTTTAAAAATTTTATGAGAGATTAGTATAATTGTTAAAAATTTTAAAAATTAAGTGTATCTGTCAAAAAATATTTAGAAAATATTAGAGTAATTTATTCAAAATAATATATCGAGTAAGATGAGATTCACTTCTGTGCTCTTTTATCTTCATTGCCATATTCTGAAGGTTTTTCTTTTATTTATTTCTTGGGTAATTGAAATGTATTAAAAAGAAGGGGGAAAAAAAAGGAGAGAGAAGGAAGGAAATATTAATGGACAGAGGTAGTAAACCTGAATGACAGTGGGATGATGTTGACGAGTGAAACCCTCTCCCTCCTTCCGCCATTTATTGAAAGATTGACGTTCTTGTTCACCTGTGATGTACTCATCTCCAACCTTCCCTTTCTCAACAACCTTCTCTACCCTAATCTTCATGCTTTCATACATCATCTGTGCAGACACAATTATCAAGATCCATGGTTGATTAATGTGTCAGCAGGGTCATTAATTAGTTGCTATAAATGAGATAACCCTTGTGATTAAACTCTCTAATAAATCCCACATTATAATTATCAGTATATCATAAAAGTATCAGATTAATAATGTGAAACTCAACTCAAATATTACATTAATAAGTGATCCATGTACTCAGATTAATAATATTTTAATATCCACCTCTTAGTGTCTATTTATTCGTATGAGTAAAACGAGTAATGTTTCATGATTCATATTTTTTGTATTCATATGATACTATACTCACATGAATTGAGACCTATTATCACAGTCTTACTAGCGAAATTCATTCTATATACGAGTGTATATAAACATTCAAATATTACTTTTGATGAGATTCATTATAGTGAGACTCACAGATAAATCACACCCATTTAAGTAAATGGGTACCAAAAGACAGATATTAAAACAATTTTTGATTTAGAGTCTTTTATTTAATTTGAAATGATAGATGTAATTTACAAGTCAAATAGATACAATAACATATTTATAAATAATTTTTTATTGTATTTAATGTCTTATTAGTTTGATTAGTTGAGTCGAATTAAATTTTTGTACGAAAAGGGTGACCTAACCATCATGCGTAGCTGGCTGTCTCTATTAATATTACTATAAATATTTATATTGTGGCATGATGTTTCTACAACAAGGGTCAAATTGAATGCAAACTTAAGGGCAGACAAAAATGAAAGGCCCCCAAAGCTGAAGACCAATGAATTGAGAGAGAGAGAGAACGAATTATGCCATGTTTGACATTTGGGTTAAGTTTCAGAAACAATTATTTAATATTTTCAACGGTTTAATTGAGAGTTTATAATAATTTATTATATATATACATATAATTTATTATTTAATTATTCAAATCATTGAGACGAATTTATCCACTAATTTTTTGAGTTTGAAATGTAAAATCACAAACCAACCCAACTGTTTATTATACTCCTAGCAAAATTATGAGAAATATTTTCAAAAGCTCTCTTTTAAACCTCAACTGTCTAACCAAACCATTCCTTAATCAATGAGTAATATCAAAACTATACGATTGTGGGAGCAACATTGATCATTAATAATCTATATATATATATATATATATATATATTACTCTTGCAATAGAGACAACACAGAGAAATAGACAGCAAAGATTGATGAGTGATGACATAAGAGCATGCGGCATTGTGCCACTTGCAACTTGTTAGCTTTTCAGCCTCTGATGGAGTTGATAAGAATAGAACTTTAAACCGACGGTCAAGGAAGGTATTGTCATGTGGACCCCATCACAGTCGAATCAACGGTGGACAGACCACAGCAGTGGGTCGACATTACAATTCCCAGTCCATAATCACTGGAAGATATAAACTGATTTTGGATCTACTCTTCCAGTCAATATTTATCTCCCAACTCGTATTCTTGAATATGGAACTATGGATTTTAGTGTAGACACGTTTTTTCAATTTTTTTTTTGATCACTCATATATATTTATGTATATATATATGTAATAAATAGTAGGACCAATTATAAAAGAGTGATGCTATATATTAACTAACATAATAAAAATACATGTAAATCTTATTACTTTATCTTTAATAGTAAAAAAAAGAAAAATAGAATACAAAAAATTCATTATATATAATACTTAAAAAAAATTAAATATAGTATTAATATTAATGGACCAATGACAGAATTTCAATTATATGGGCCGAATAAAAAAAATACACATGCTGTAAGTCACAATCTCTATGTTCTAAATATATGCTTAGGAACTCATTTTAGGAGAGTTTCAAATTTTGAAGAATAAATTTTAAAAAATTTATTATAAATAAATGTATTATGAAAAATATAATTAATTTGTTATTTATTAAAATTATATAAAATTGATTCTAATTGTTAATTTTTTATTGTTATTTTTTATATTGTATATATCAAGTAATATGTAAATAGTACTCAGAAATAAAACTATAAAAAACTAAACTTATTTTAAAATTTTAATTATTTTTAGCTTCTCCAAAACTCAGTTTTACAACCGGGTGAACTCAAACTGTGGTTATGAGGTAGAACCAGATCAGGCGGATGTAGGGGGTGGCTAAGGAGGGCAATGGCCCCCCAAAAAAATCTTGAATAACTCAATATTTTGTATTATGATTTTGTTAATTTTTTTATAAATTAAAAATTGTCCCCCAAAATATGTTAAATTTTATAAAAAAAATTCTTAAATTTCTAATTATACACTTTTACTCCCTCTAATGACAATTTCTGGATCCACCGCCATAGCCCTCCAACCTTCCAACTTGAGCTTTATTATATTTGGGGTCAATCTTATCCCAATTTCTGGTATACTGTTAAGAAAGATTTTATTTTTTAAAATATTCATTTTTTGAATCTGTAAGACTGTAAGAGGCCCTCCTTGCTGACCTCTCAACTTAAAATATGATAAAATACTTCTTGTTGATCGAGGATAAGAGGCCTCGGATTGTGCACCATCTATTGATTTTATCTTCTTTAGACAAAAAAAAAATAGGTTGAGCATATGAACAAGCTTAGATACATATATATATGTGTGTGTGTGTGTGTATATATATATATATATATATATATATATATACATAACAATCTCTAAGGCAGTAAATGCATGTATGCTCGAATGATGGTACAAAACATGCTTCCAAAAAACAAACAACAAAGAAAATATTTGAGAAAATTTGGCAAAATGAATTGGAAATATTGGCAGTACTGTCCCATGCAGAAATAAAATGAATACTAGAATATTGATATGTAGTGTGTGTGTCTATATATATATATATATATATATATATACGTGACAGTATTACCTTGATCTTCTCATGAGTATCGGAGCATTTGGAGTAGTTTGATCTGAAATAGGCATCTGGGCACCTCTCTATAATCTTGTTTTCCCTACAGAAAGGTAACCAGTGGCTTGCAAATTTAGCAGCCTCCATGAAAGCAAAGAGAGTCAACTCAGAGCCTCCATCGTCTGATACATAGACTGAAAGCTTCTCTGGTGGGTAATCATAAGCCATCACCGACAAGGCGGTGTTGACAACGTTTATGGGTGGCTCCTTATATGGATCTGCAGTGCATATAAAGATGTCCACCGCCGGAAAATCTTTCTCCGTCGTGACTTTGTGAAGGTTTTCAGGGAACTCTCGACGGTAGATGGGACGCATGCGGAATGATTGTGTGGTGGACCACATGAATCCAAGAAGAACATCTGAGACGAAGATGGAGAGGGAGATGAAGAAGGAGACTAGGGTGGTTGAATGGAGGATTGAGAGTGCATGGTGATAGAGGAGAGCGAAGATGGCGCACGTGTAAACTACTGCAAACACACGGTTCACGCCTGTGCGACGCGAGACCTTAAGCGTGTGAAGAAGAGGCTTGGTTGTGGTACCCTCCATTTCTTTGCTGCTGCTGTATAGAATTAGAAGGAATGATCCAACGTTTAGTAAGCCTACTTATAGGCCAGCTATAGTTATACACTTACACACGTGTTACATAGACAAGCATCACAACACTCGTGTGGGACAAAGACTGGTGTGGGTCCCACACTGAGTATAACCAAACTTAGCAACTTGGAGCATTTGATATTTTTCAAATTTTCAAATTTAATATTTTTTTTTTAGTTTTGTTACATTTTATTTAAATTTCCTCTAATTTTTAAAATATATAATTTAAATTCTCTCCAATTATATTTGAAATTTACAATTTAAAATCCTTCTAATTTCATTTGAAAATTTAAATTTTCTCTAATTTTTATCTATAAATGTAATTACTTCTCTTTCATTTTCATAGTCAAGACATCTCTCAACTTTATTTTCTTTATTCTATTTTTCTTATTCACCATGGAAGACATTTTTTTAGGGACATGCTTCTTAATGGCTCGGATTTTGATGATGAAGAATTGGAGATTATGGTAATAGTTGCAATGGAAAAATAGCGACTTAAAAGGAAGACACAATTCATGTCACACTGAGGTTCCGTTCAAGGTCATACAACTATTTGGCATGGTCGTATCCAAAGCCACCAAAGGTTGTATAAAGATTATTTTGTTGAAAATTTTGTTTATCCTTCAAATCTATTAAGAAGGAAGTTTCAGATGAGTCGTAATTTTTTTTGTGTATTCGATCTTCAGTGGAAGCCCATAACTCATATTTTGTCCACAAAAGAAATGCTTCTAGAATCCTTGATTTGTCATCCCTTCAAAGGTCACAACAACAATGTGAATACTCGCATATGGAGTAGCAACATATTTTGAGGATGATTACGTGAGTATCGACGAAAACACTGCAATTGAAAGTCTAAAAAGGTTTGTCAAGACCATAATTGAAGTTTTTTTCTAATGAATGTTATCGCCAAATAACAATGATATTGCTAAATTGCTAGTAGAAGGTGAAAAACGATGATTTCCTGAAATGTTAGGAAACATTGATTGTATGCACTAAAAGTAGAAGAATTAAAAGGTATATACACGTTGGCCATGTCTATGAATCTACTATAATTCTTGAAGTCATAGCTTCATATGATTTTTGGATTTGGCACGCATTTTTTGGATTCCTAGGATCTCATAATGACATTAATGTGTTGGAACCTTCTGTTTTATGTAAAGAACTTGATAAAGGGTGTGCTTCTCCATTCAATTATTCTATCAACAGTCATGGCTACAAAATGAGATACTATCTATCATGGTCAACATTTGTAAAAATAATTTAGTTTTCATAAGAAAATAAACAAAATATTTTGCTGCAGCTCAAGGTCAGCAATGAAAGATGTAGAGTGAGCACTTAGAGTGCTCCAACCACATTTTGCAATTATGCATAGACCTTCTCGTTTCTAACAACATGAAACATTTAAAGATATCAAGATGACATGCATTATAATGCGCAACATGATTGTTGAAGATGAACATGATATGAACACACCAAATCTTAATTATGATACAGTTGATGAAAGTCCTTAGATAACACATTTGCACTAGCGTACGATAAAACTTGAGAAATTCAATCAAAATCATCACCACATTTGAGATAGTGAAACTCATTTTCAACTCCAATTAGACCTTGTAAAGGACTTGTAAAATTTTCAAGGGCTTGTAAAAGTATGTAGTTATGAATATTTGAGTGTAATATGTATTTTAGTATAAAAGTTTTATTTTTTTATGAATACTTGAGTGTATTTTGATTTGGATATTTAATTTTTATAAATGCTTGAGTTTATGTTGAATTTTATGATTCTCTTCCACCCTAAAAAATTTAAAAATAAGCATTGCAAAAAATAGTCAAAATAATAAATTCATTGACGCTAACATTTAATATAATGCTACTGAATAATACTGGACAGGGTTAAAATAATAATTGTAAGAAAAAACTAATCATAATTAATGGTAATTGAATCCCCTTGAAAGAATTTTCATTTGACATTAATGCTAATATTCTGTAACTTGAGTAGGCATTGCATTCACATCCAAAAGTATTATTATCTTATCTTCTTTCATTTGTTTTTGACGAAGCTTTTCTTTATCTATTCGGAACTTCTCTTTAAACATTTACATCTTCTTTGTATGTGTTTCCTTTTTTTATTTGTTCATTTCTTAGAGAAATGACATAAGTGTCAAATTCACAAAGTTTATTTATATGTTCAATTTTTTTTTTTTTTTTTTCCATTATTCTTGACTCATAGCATCTTCAAGTCTACAAAGTTGTCTTCTCCAACATCCATCAGAGTCCTTGGAATAGAAGGGGAGGACATGCTGGTAGTGGAAGTCACTTGTATTATATTCTTTTGTTGGTTTTTTTCCTTCAAGTATTATCTAATCATTTTGGTTGTTGCCTCAACATATTCCAACAATGTTCAAAGGGAAATTTTCTTCTATTCTATTTTTCATATAACATTTTTGCATTTGTAATTTGTAAAAATAAGAAATTAAATTTATTATGATACAACAATAACAAATAAATATAAATTTAATTTTTAAATATTATAAAAACCTTGCTCATTCATACCACTTTGTTGTTTAGTTTCAATCTGGACAAGTCATTCGCAAAATTTATTCGTTACTTATTAAATCTTTGACCAATGTTATATCGAATACTTGTCATCCCGATTGGATCCAAAATTCTTATACTTGTAAAAACATTGACACAATAGAAACTAATAAGTATTGTGATTTTGATCGTTTCCTTGTACAAGATCCAAAATAATATTAAGTCCCTATGATACAAGAAGCATGTCTTTTTAATTGTAAAACTACCACCACATGTTGTTTTGGCTTTAGAACCGATTTGAATGAAGGATGGAGGCGGTTGAACAGTAAATTCAGTGGAGAATTCAAGTGATTCTATAAATTGTGTTACAAAAAATGATTGATCTATTTGGATGAAAAAATTAAAAAATAAAAATAATTCACCAAGTTTGAATAGTTGAGAATTATCAAAGTAATAAACTTGATGAGAAGAGTGAGAATAGTGAAAAAAATACAACATATTTATAATAAAAATTTAGATTTATTAATTAATAAACATTTTTCAGTTATTAAAGATAAGCTCAAGACACAGGACTCTCCTCACTACGACTTTAATCCATAATCTTTCGATTAAAATAAAATAATTTTATCATTATACAAAAATGGCCTTAAAAAATTATAGAATTATTAAATAATCAACTACAAATGGCATTGGAAGTTGACATGTACAGTACAATACCTTTTTTGAAGTTCATATTATCAAAATAGTATCAAATTTGCATTAACTGTAATCAAAATAATTTAAGGAAGAAATTAATACTAAGTCTTCATAAAAGTAGTTGCTTAACAACGTTACTTTACCAATAGTGACAGCCAAACTGTTGCTCTCTTTCCATATAAAAAAAGCGAATAGAAGTCTTCCATACTATATATGTTTTTTAAATTTATATTTTAAGTGACGTGACACTGATATGAAATAATCATATTTATTGTATAATTTTAAATATTATCAGTAATTCAATATCATGTTAGTATCACATCATTTAAGATAAAAGTTTGGGGTACAATGCTTTTTTTATTTTATCAAACAATGCCTAAATCATAGTTTTGTATTTGACTTAGTGTTTGATTAACTTAAATAAAATTAAATTACAGGCATCACAAGCACAAGTAACAATTGAATATGGCATTAGTGGTGGAGGAGACTTACACACACCCGTGAAGGATATATATATATATATATATATTTAAATTATTGATCAATTATTAAATAATGTATTTAATATATTATTAATAGTTTATTGCTACACCATTGGAGATGTAAAATTTAAAATAAAAATTTAGGTTATTTTGTATTGTTTTTTTTTTTATGTATAAATACAAATATGTAGGATGCACATGTATTAATTAATGTGAGTCCCACTATTTGTGTCCTTAAGTTAAAATATAAATAATTAAATTAATATTTCATGAGTTATCAAATAATTATAATATTTTATGAGTTATCAAATAATTATAATATTTTTTGTAATTATACTGACATCTTCTCTGTTATACTGATAATATACAAATTCTCCACTCGATACAAAATTTGACAATGGCGATATTATAGTTTTAACTAAATTTTTTTATCTGACTAAAATACATTTATATATTACAATGACCTCTTCTATCTTTTTAGAAATCACATGAAAAATCTTTGTAATTGTCAGATATTACAAGGGTAGTCAGTGTAATTATCTGTTAAAAAAGAAAAAAAAAATATGGTGAGAAAATTGAAGTTGTAAAACAATGTTTTAATTAACAAGACCAATAAATCAATAAATATCAATAAAAAAAGACCGATAAATCAATAAAATTCAAATTTTGAAGTGAATTTTTTTATTTGTTCACAAAATTTTTAATTATAAACAAGTTAACTTATTCAAGATGAAAAATATCATATTTCTGATATATATATATATATATATAATTAATTTTGGTTAAAAAATGAAAAATGGAAAAAGGAAAACTTTGAACTACAATGGTTGTTGGCAAGGGGCAGTCATGCTCATGATTTGAATAGTGTAATGCAACTATATTCCAGGAATATTCATATTAGAGCAAAGAGGTCATTGCAATTTGCAGATGACTGGCAAAGTGGCAACTTTAAATTTTCTTTAATTGATTGACCATTGAGTGGAAAAAAAGAAAAGAAAAAGAGTTTTCTAGCCTTTTTCTATTCTTTTTTCTTTAATCCCTAGTGGAAAAATATATATTCTATATATTATTTATACATATATATATATATATATATATTCTATTAGGAAAGAAATATTCAGCAACGTTTGGTAATCAATCATGTTGTTAGTGATAACTTTAAAGTTTTAATCACGTCCCTCTCTACTAAATAGTATTTCAACTTCAGCAGCCCCACTTGACATTTAAAATTTGTCCAATTTTATATATTTTCAAAAACCTTGTTTTTTTTTTTGGTTCTTGGAAATAGAAAAAATAAGAAATATTAAAAAACTAGGATATTTATATTGGAACCTGTTTTCGATTTTTTTTTAAAACAATTTATTTTAAGAAATCAATTAAACCTAGTTGTTTTTTTTTTTTTTTGTGATTTTAAACATTTGAATTCATTAAAAGATGAAAACAATCCATAAACACACATTTTTTTTTATTACTTTTATTTTCAAAAGCACAAACGACAAAAAAAAAAAAAATAGTTTTCAACACAATAAACATAAATATTATCAAACGATTTCATAGAATAAAATTTTGATTTATAATTTAATCACGCGATTAAAGATTAAAGTTACGATTATTGAAATGATCGGTGCACAAGAGTTGTGACATCATCAAGTAACAATCACTTGACGAAATTGAAAATATTTGGATTGTTATGCATTACAATTCAGTTTGAAGTTGTTGTCATTTGTTTGCGTGCGTACTTTATATTTTATAAATCGAAAATGAAATGGGAGAGAGAGAAAAGAGGTTTTCTACAATAATTGATACCATATTAAATGATTAGGTCAAGTTCTTATCAGCTGATTGACTACTTCACATGTATTGAGATAATGGTAGAAGATTTTGTTTGAATATGCGAATATCAGATGCCTAAATAATCTAATAAAAATAGCCTCATTTGTATATATAAATAAGTTCTTAATAGCGTTGTGCCATGTATATAATACTAGATTAAGATTAAGTTCCAACAAAAGATTTAACGAATACATATATATACATACACATACATATCAGTAGGTTGTGATGATGAATATATTTATATATATGTGTGTGTCTATATGATAGGGAGACATCTCTAATGCACAACTTTCAAATTCATTTTTTTTTTATTTTGGAATCTTTCTCAAATTTGAAGATGATGAATCTTACATTTCATTCAAAATATACCAATATTTAAATTATTATTCATTCTTCAAATCTCACTTTTAATAATATTATTCATATTTAAAATACAATTATTTAACATATATTTATCCAAAATTCGGTTCTTTAAATATTTAGTGAGTGTCATAAGTTGATAATTTTCTTACCATATAAAGAATTAATTCCAAAATAGATAATTAATAATCAAAATAGAAGAAATTTATTGTTGATAAATTAATTTTAATTTTTTATTTAAATAATATAAAAATAAATAATTATTAGTTTGGACTATTATAAAAATAATTAATGGATAAACATTTTTTTCAATTTCGAGAATAAATCTTTTTTCCTCAAAATTCATCACTTCAACTAGAAAAAAAATTCCGTCCTAAAATTTTTCTAAAAAGAATAATATGTTGCAATAATTTAGGAGTATTTGTTTAGAAGTTGACTTGGTTTCCAATTCTGTTAGAATAATTCCTGGTAATCAAGGTTGTCCTATTCTTTAGCTACAATCTACGATTAATGATGGATTCCTTTATTTTTGTTCTTTGTTATCTTTGTAGGCTATTTATAAAGCCATCAATCATATTGAATAAGGTGTGGAAGTTTGCCAGCAAACACAGTCTCACAAATCTATTTTCACATTTGGTATCAGAGCAAGGTTGCAAAACCTGTGTGCAAAGGCAAAAGTTTTTCACGGTTGCTGCAGCAACTCAAAGATGACAACTGAGGGTACTTTTGTTCAACCAGCCATTCCACGTTTTGATGGTCACTATGATCATTGGAGCATGTTGATGGAAAATTTTCTTCGCTCCAAAGAATACTGGCATGTCGTGGAGAATGGTGTCACTGCCGCAACAGAAGAAGAGAACTTGACAGACGAACAAAAGAAGACCATAGCAAATCAAAGATTGAAGGATTTGCGGGCAAAGAATTATCTGTTCCAGGCTATCGATCGCTCAATCCTGGAGACAATTCTAACCAAGGACACCGCAAAGGGAATCTAGGACTGCATGAAATAGAAACATCAAGGAAATGCACGAGTCAAGAGGCTCAACTTCAGGCTCTTTGTAAAGATTTTGAAGTTCTTCACATGAAAGAAGGTGAGACCGTGGACGCTTATTTTGCTCGTACGTTAACTATAACGAACAAAATGCGCATACATGGTGAACTTATCAGTGATATTACTGTTATTGAGAAGATCCTTCGCTCAATGTCCTCTAAATTTGATTATGTTGTTTGCTCCATTGAGGAGTCAAAAGATTTAGAGCATATGTCTATTGATGAGCTGCAGAGTAGCTTATTTGTACATGAACAGCGTATGCACAGCCATGTGGTGGAGGAGCAAGCACTAAAGGTTACTTCTGATTCTAATAGTAGAGGATCAGGCCGTGGTCAAGGAGGATCTCGCGGAAGAGGACGAGGTCGTGGGCGCCAAGGAATTAACAAATCTTTTGTTGAATGCTACTATTGTTATAATCTTGGCCATTTTCAATATGAATGCCCAAAGAAGAACTAAGAATCCAGAGCTAACTTTGCTGAAACTACTGAAGATATGCTTCTCATGGCTTACGTTGATGTCGAACAATCATCTACAGTGACAACCTGGTTTCTAGATTCCGGGTGTAGTAATCATATGTGTGGGAGAAAGGAATTCTTCTCCTCCCTTGATGAGAGTTTTCGCAAATCTGTGAAGTTGGGAAACAACTTCAGCCTTGATGTTATGGGACGAGGTTGCGTTCATATGCAAGTCAATACCACTCCACAGGTTATCACAGAGGTATTTTATGTTCCTGACTTAAAGAATAATCTCTTGAGTATTGGTCAATTGCAGGAGAAAGGTTTGACAATTTTGATTCGAGACAACAAGTGTAAAGTGTATCACCCTGAAAGAGGACTTATTATTGAAACTGCCATGGCTCTCAATCGCATGTTTCTGCTGCAAGCCCCGATCCATCCGCCAGTCAATCATTGCTTTCACACTGCTACGCAGAATTTGGATTATCTTTGGCATTGCAGATTTGGGCACTTGAATTATGGAGGTCTCAAAACGCTGCAACAAAATCAAATGGTACATGGCCTGCCACACTTGCAAAATTCTAGTCCTATGTGTGAAGATTGTGTACTGGGGAAACACCACCGAAACTCTTTTCCACCAACCAGCACATGGCGAGCATCTCAACCTCTTCAACTAATCCACTCCGACATTTGTGGTCCGATTTCTCCAATTTCTAACAGCAATAAAAGGTACATCTTAACCTTTACTGATGACTTCAGTCGCAAGACTTGGGTATTTTTCTTGGCAGAAAAATCAGAAGCATTTAGAGTCTTTAAACTTTTCAAAACCAAAGTTGAGAAAGAACTAGCTACTTGCATCCGTGTTTTTCGAACTGATCGAGGTGGGGAGTTCACATCTCTTGAATTCACAGAGTTTTGCATAACCAATGGCATACGTCGGCAACTCACAGCTGCTTACACTCCGCAACAAAACGGAGTTGCCGAAAGGAAGAATTGCACAATCATGAATATGGTCCGATGCATGCTCACCAGTAGAAAAGTTCCCAAGAAATTTTGGCCAGAAGTTGTCAACTGGGCAGTTCATGTTCTGAATCGATGTCCCACATTTGTTGTTCGTAACAAAACTCCAGAGGAGGCATGGAGTGGCTCTAAACCCTCTGTTGACTATTTTAGGGTGTTTGGTTGTCTCTCCTATGCTCATGTACCAGATGCCAAGCGCACCAAATTAGAAAACAAGAGTTTGAAATGTGTTCTTCTTGGCGTCAGTGAAACATCCAAAGCCTATCGACTATACGATCCTCTTTCACAAAAAGTGATTATTAGTCACGATGTTATTTTCAAGGAAGATGAAGGATGGCCTTGGGATGATGGTCACACTGATGCTAGTCAAGCTAATCTTGATTGGGGTGATCTGGATGCGCAAGATACAACTAATGTCCCTGGTGAGTCATCCAATGTCTCTGGTGAATCTACTTTTGCAAACGAGAATGATATTTCTAAAGAAACTCCTCCTAATGATGTCGATCTGGAACATCTTGATTTCAATGAATTTCTGGTTCCTTCATCCATGGATCACCGTCTTTGCCATCCACCTCTTTGGATGCAAGAGTACACAAGTGGAGAAGGCCTCTCTGATGAAGACTCAGAAGGTAATTTTGCTATGTTTATTGATGAAGACCCTTTATCTCATCATGTTGCAGTGAAGAGTGCTAACTAGAGACATGCCATGGATTGTGAAATTGCTGCCATTGAGAAGAATCAAACATGGGAGTTAACTGATCTTCCTTTAGGAGGGAAAAAGATTGGTGTGAAGTGGGTCTACAAGACCAAACTTAATGAGCATGGGGAAGTTGACAAATATAAGGCTCGCCTCGTCGCTAAAGGATACACACAGCAATATGGGGTGGATTACTCTGAAGTATTTGCTCCAGTAGCTCGTTTAGACACCATTCGTCTTGTTTTGGCACTTGTAGCTCACGAGGCATGGCCTATTTTTCAGTTAGATGTCAAATCAGCCTTTCTCCATGGTGAGTTAGATGAAGTGGTGTACGTTGAGCAACCCCTTGGATATGAAGTCAAAGGTGCTGATGTAATAACCTCAAAATTATTTTTTTTATATATAAAATTATTTTTTTTGGCTATTATATTTATTATTATTATTTTTTATTGTTATTATTAATATTATTATTATTATTAAAAATGTGAAATGAATGTAATGTGAATATTAAATGAATGGATGATGGGTGTTATGTATATATGGTATATGTATGTGAGGGATAAAGTATGTACATGTATATGTGTATATGTATATGTATATATAATAGTGCATGTGTGCACTGTGTGTGTGCAACAGATCTGGTGTGTGTGTGGTGTCATGTAACTGTGTGTGTCTAGTGTGTGTGTAATGAGTGGTATATATATATAGGTATATATAGGGCAGCTTTGCATTTAATGCAAAGCTGTATTGGGAAAGAGCAAGGGTGGCTGAGCAGAGGGAAAAAGGTCAAACAAAGGGGCTGGTGGTGGGAGACGTGAGGGAGTTGATGTGTGAGTGTTATATCTTGGTCTCGGTTGGGAGAAGAGAAGGAAAAGAAAAATAGAGAGCAAGAGAGAGAGAGAGTTCTGGAAGGGAGAAGAGATTTTGGGAGCTTGATTCAAGCTTGGAACCAGAAGGTGGAGGAGGTACACGGCTAGATAGAGAAACCCAACAAAAACCGTAAGTGACCCAGTTCTGTTTTATTTTTTTTTAAAGCATGATAATTAATTTGATGTATAGGTTCTTAAAGAGCATGTTGTAAGGTTCATTTTGCAAAAAGAATGAAAGAAAGCGATTAAGAAATGAGAGAGAAACATTGAGTTGCAAGTCACGCAGGATAATTGGTTGGGTGGAAATTATTGGTTTAAAACTTGGTTTTGGGAATGAGAAATTGTTCCTCCATAGTGCAGAAACACTTTAGGGTAAAAATGGAGATTAAACCGTGACCAAAAAGTCACGAAAATGAAAGAGTAGGGTCGACCGGAGTGTTGACTGGAATCTTTGAACCCTATTTCGTGAAAATCTAGTGGCTTAGGTCCAAAACCGACCTTAGATATGGAATCTACGTGAAAAATCGAAGAGAAACATATTCAGAAACCATGAAAATCTCGTCAGAAAAATGTCGCCGGCGCCGGAACCCTACTGGTGCATCGCCGAAAAAACAGGGAAGAATGGGGGGACGGTCGGGTCGGGTCCAGGTTCGGTTCGAGTTCGAGTTCGGGTTCGGGTCGGGCTTGGGCGATCCGCCCCTACCACGTGTCGCCCTGTGGTTTTAAATTAAAATGGGAATGGGGCTGTTTGGTTACAGGTTTACGAAATTGAAATTTGAATTAAATTGGAAACAGGGATATCCTATCCCTCTTTTGGGATTGATACCTGTTTAGCCAACCGGATTGAGAATAGGAGAAATTAAAATTTACAAATTAAACCCTGAACTTTTAAAAATTAAACTTGACCCCAGAACTTTAGGGAAATTACAATCTGACCCCACCAGAATAAAATATTAATTAAATTAAATAATTAATTAGTTAATTAAATTAATTAAATTATTTAAATATTCTAAAATTACCCGGAGTCCAAATGGGACAAGTCATTAGTGTATTTTGACTATCTCGACCATTCTGAGACCAATGGTGAGGTCCGTTTTATGAGACGGGGTCCCGAAAAATAAAAGACCCATAGTAACCCTTAAAATTACCAAAATGCCCCTGAATTGAAACACAGTCAAACGAACTTCAAATTAAGTAAACGAATAGTGAAATCTTATTATCTCGAACACTCCGGACTCAACCGTGGAGTTCAATTTACGAGAAAAGGCCTCAGAAAATGGGAACCCGTAAAAGTGCAAAATGATCGTTTTGCCCTTTTTTTAAACCGAACGTCTAAAATAATTTCTACAAAGGCCTAGACCTATTTTCTTCGACGTTTCGAATCCAATCGTAGAATTTATTTTAGCAAAATAGAAATTAACAAAATAAAGACATAAAATTTGATTAATGGTATCATTCAAGCGACAGACCGACTGAGTAACATTTTATGGTTTTAGGGACACCGTAAGGCAAGGAGAAGGTCGTCTGACTTCTACATTTCCATTGATAGCCACCACCTTGCGAGCACGGTTTACTAGGGTTGAGACCAACCCGACAGGTATGGTGTTTTGCTAATGTTAGAAATGAAGTTAAGTTAGAAATATTCTGTGAATAATTGGAATGACTTATGTGTTTATTTGGAATGTATTTGCTTGGTACCTTGGAGTTGGTTGTTCACATGCTTATGTGTTACTTGCGTTCTTTTAGAGTTTAGTAATGGGAAGACACGTGAACTATGATGTATGAATGCATGAGATATACAATTGCATGAAGTAAGTTGATGCCTTGATTATTATTGATACTCCAACTGTGATATTTCATTAAAAGCATGCCTTATTGAGATTACGTCATTGTGTGCCGCATTCGAAGCATATTGGCATAGGGTGAATTCCTTGGACACATGGCGTGAGTTGAGCATGTGGTGCTATGCATTATGAGGGTGTAAATCCTGTGGTGAAAAACCCAAAATTGGCCATTGCATTGGTTCCTGATCCATTGGGGGGCGGCCCGTAAAGGGAATTGGTACTCCGGACCATCGGGGGAAGGCCCGTAAAGGAGACATGGGTGTGGCATTGAGTGCATGGGTGCGTCATGCATATTTTCATTGCATTGTGTTTGAGAAGCATTTAGAGATAAATGTACACTTTGCACATGTCACGCCTTAGCTTTATTTCTTGCATTAGCATCACATTATACCAGCAGTTGAGCTGACCCATTCGTGGGACATACATTACAGATGAGGATGCCCAGCTACCTGAGACCCAGTGATACCTCGATAGAATGGAGCACTTGGTGTATTTTGGCCCATGAGGCTTATATTTTGTGATGTAAGGGCTTAAGCCCGAATGACCATGCAAACGGTGTATTCATGGGATGTACCTTACGTTATCTTATGTATTGATGGGAATGGATGCATGTTAAGTGAATCTATTTACATTGTCCTTTATTTTATTTTATTTTCTGTCTCGTCAGTCGCGCCTTGGGTTTGTAAAAATTCGGGGCGTGACAGCTGAGCAGAAAGTGTATCGTCTTCGCAAAGCATTGTATGGCTTGAAGCAAGCACCTCGTGCTTGGTATAGTCGTATTGAAGCCTATTTTTTAAAGGAAGGATTTGAAAAGTGTCCCTATGAGCACACTTTATTTCTCAAGCAATCACCAGAAGGTACCTTTCTTCTTGTGTGTCTTTATGTAGATGATCTCATTTACACTGGCAACAATGATACCTCATTTGCCTTTTTTAAACAATCTATGATGAATGAGTTTGATATGACTGATTTTGGGAGGATGCGATATTTTCTTGGCTTGGAAATACTCCAACGAGATGATGGTATTTTTCTGTGTCAAAAGAAATATGCTTGATGAGTGCGCAAAAGTGCACTCTAAATACCCAATTATTGGATTAAAATACTAGAATGTGACCCTATTATGAGAGTATAATGTTTAATATTTTTAGTTCATTTATATTTAATTTTATGATATATATTCTCTGTTTAAATGAGCTAATTAATATATTTATTGAATTAGGGAAGCATTGAAGGTCAAAGAAGAGTTATGGAGTATATTGTGCAATTCTTGGCTTTTTGGTAGATTCGACCATTGAGTTTCAATTGAGATTTGGATGGTGCTAGATTTTCCGAATGAGAAAGTAGTCTTCATGAAATATTTAGAGGACGTCTTGGGACTTTTAAAAAGGTCTGGTTTGCAAAAATCGGAGTTCGTTTGGGCATCCAAATATTATTTCAAAGATAGGCCTAGAAAGCTGCTATGAACATGTCCGTCCAGCCAATTTGAAGGGGCCATAACTTAAGCTTCCAAAGTCCAAATCAGGTGATTTTTAAGCCTAAAATTATCTACTCATCCAGGACTACAACTTTCGTGAAGAACTCGAATCGAGATTCCATCATTATCCAATGGAGAAATGGGCTTGAACATTATGGCTGTGTGCATATGCGGCTGGAAAAGAAGAAATAAAAAGAATTAGAAAGGGGCTTGGTTGTACGGCTGAGCAATAGTGCAGCCAAGACAAAAGGAGAGAAATAAAGAAACAAAGAAAAATATATAAAGAAAAGTCAAACTTGGTGGCTGATCAGAAAACCAAAAGAAAAGTAATGAAAATAAAGAGACGAAGTGATGCGGCAGGCTGTTGTGCGGCTATCTTGAAGTTGGGCGCTGCATAAGAGTTGTGCGCGTGATGGCCTGGGCCCAGGTGTGGCGCAAGGGCGTTAGGTCGCAAGGCACCAGGGGGATATAAAAAGAGAAGAAAAAATAGCGACAGAAGGGGACGTGCAGCGCGGAGCTGCGACTGCTGGACAGAAATAGAGAAGGAGGGATACAGGCTGCTGCGACAGAAACAGAGAGTGAACAGAGGCACTGTGCGCAGCAGTTCTGGCGCAGAGAAGAAGTCGCGGCTACTCCATGGCTCAGTTTTTCTTCGTGAGGTTTATGTTACCCGTCCTGTACATGGGTAACTAAATTTTTAAGTGGGGTTAGGGATGAACTTGCACCATAGATGATTATTTTAATTTATTTTTGATTCATGTACGTAGCTTTCACTTGTTAAATTCTTTGATGATTATTCATAATTTATCGTTGGATTTTATTGTCCGAATAATTAAAGGTTTTAGTCCGTTTATAGATTCAGTCATGCTTTTTCTATTGAATGGATTAATGTTTTGATTATTTTTGGAACAATTAAATATTTATATTGATTCAATTCTCTGCTGCAATATTGCTCGTTGGGTATATTGTCGTCGTTGGATTTTCTCAATGTGAATATTAATTTGAGAGATTTAAAGATGATGAATGATTTTTCAAAGGATTATTTTCAGTCTAATTTTGGTTCATAATTTTATATCTTCCGATTGAGATATTTGGAATTTAAATTCTCAATTGAGTTATCTGTGAATTAAAAATAATTGAAATACCATATATGTGCAAGGGATTCCCGACACTCCACTGTTCGTTAAATTTGAATATTTTCTTCCATTAATTAATTTGTTTAATTTTTAGTTGCATTCAAAATCACTGTCTATATTTTTATTTTTTTTCGTTAACCGTCTAATACTTCTGTAGTTTCAGAAATTCTGTTTATTATTCTTTTAATTTAGTCTCCTTGTGGAATCGACACCCCAAAGCTACACTACAATTACCGCGTTATTCTTTGGGCGTAATCAATGCTCAGGAAGTGTTAAATCGATTTCATATGGGTGAATGCAATGCTATCCATAATCCTATTGTTCCAGGGACAAAACTTGTGAAAAATTCAGCAAAAGCACTGGTGGACAGCACTCTCTACAAGCAACTAATTGGAAGTCTAATGTATCTAACATCCACCTGATCTCATGTTTCTTGTTAGCCTTCTTAGTAGGTACATGGCACAACCAACTGATATGCACTTGCAAACTGCAAAGAGGGTCCTGTGATATGTCAAAGGGACACTGGAATATGGCATCTTCTATAAACTAGGAGGCAATAAGGAACTTGTGGCGTACACAGACAGTGATTATGCTAGAGATTTGGAGGATCGAAAGAGTACATCAAGTTCCTTGTTTTTATTAAGTTCTGGAGCTGTGTCTTGGTTCTTAAGAAAGCAACCTGTGGTTACTCTTTCCACTACGGAAGCTGAGTTTGTTGCTACTGCCTCTTGTGCATGTCAAGTCGTGTGATTAAGAAGGATGTTAGAGAAACTGTGTCATGCTCCAACAGATACTACGGTGGTCTATTGTGATAATAGTTCCACCATTAAACTTTCAAAAAATCCCATTATGCATGGACGTAGCAAACATATTGATGTCCGCTTTCACTTTCTTCGGGATCTTACACGGACTGGAGTTGTGAAATTACTACATTGCCACACTCGAGATCAGCTTGCTGATATCATGACTAAGCCACTGAAGCGGGATGTGTTTGAAATGATACGTGCCTCCATGGGTGTTTGTCAGGCTCCAAAGTAAACTGATTACCTATGGTCTTCAGTTTAAAGGAGGGAATGTTGCAATAATTTAGGAGCATTTGTTTAGAAGTTGACTTGGTTTCCAATTCTGTTAGAATAATTCCCGGTAATCAGGGTTGTCCTATTCTTTAGCTACAATCCACGATTAATGATGGATTCCTTTATTTTTGTTCTTATGTTATCTCTGTAGGCTATTTATAAAGCCATCAATCATATTGAATAAGGTGTGGAAGTTTGCCAGCAAACACAGTCTCACGAATCTGTTTTCACATAATATAATATTTTTAATTTTTTTTATCATATAATATATTTTTTCTCTCACTAATGTAACGTTTTCAATTTCATTGGATGCTGTAGTGCAAGTGGCGTTGTTTTATTAGCATAAAAGACACTTCTAGTTGCACTGGGGGTGGAGGGGACCTCCTCAAATCTCGGGAAATGAAAGGTGTACAAGTTCTCCCAAGCCATTGGTTCCATTTCTCGTTGAAAACAAATTTGACAGTCAACATCTTTGGTAGGATGGTAAAACATCACACCTCTTCTGTGGGCCGATTTTTTCACATTATCATTTGATGTCGTGTCAATGTTTTTCATAAATTTTAAAGTTTTTTTTTGATTTGATGGAAAAGTCATCCACTTAATATTTTAAAAAATTTAAAAATTTATGAAAAATTTGTGTCACGTGACAACGGATAATGTTGTAAGAGTTTTTTTTTTAATATTAAATGTTATTTTTTTTATATAAAATTTATATTTTTAGTATTATTATAGTATAAAAAATATCAAATTTTGACAACTTTAATTTAATATTAAAATGTTATATTTTTAAACACAATTACTAATTTTTTTGAAAAAGTAACATGAGCTCTATATTTGTTTGACATTTATTTAAAAAAATAACAAAAACTCACTTCCGTTGGACATATGATAAGTGTTTTTCATAAATTGACATTGTCTATTTTTGATATCAAATTTTTCTTTTGTTTAATACTCATATAATTATTATTACGAGTGGTGTTTTTTTATATTGTTAGTGAGGTACATTTTTCATGCTTTACGTAACGTTATATGTCATATGTTGATTCAAAATCATGTATTAGGACATTTATGAATAATTCTAAAGATTTTATTAAAATTATTTATAGTTTTTCAAAAATATTCATAATTTTTTTAAAAAAAATTATGAAATTTGCATTATTCATATATATATATATATATTTTTTTTTTTTGATGACGTGGAACCTTCCTAAGGAATGGGCCTTCGACTCAGCACTCACAGGCCAAGGCCAAGGCCTAGTTGGCCCTAAAGGGTAAACCCTGGACGCATCCAACTGCTCATTAATCAAACGCATCAAGTAAATCGTAAACTTATGTAGTAGAGGAGATTCGAACCCACTCCAAGGTCCCAAAACATCCTGAAATCCTTACTCCAACCAATTACGCTACGCCCGAATGGGCTCATTATTCATATATTCGTATTGTAATCTTTGTGATATATCCTTGTCATCCCTTGTATTACTCCCTCGCTAATTTTAATACTACACTATTCGTTTAAAATAAATACTAAAATAGAAAAATTAGAAGCACTTTTCAAAGCAAGCTATCATGAATCTCAGTGGCTCAATAATGATAAAACAAAGAAGCAACCAGCGTGCATTGTTATCCATTGTATTAGTCTCTCTCCCTCTATATATATATATATATATATATATATATATATATATATCAGTAGGTTGTAATGATGAATATATTCATATAGATGTGTGTGTCTATATGATAGGGGGAGATCTCTAATCCACAACTTTTAAATTCAATTTTTTTTTTTATATCTTCTTTTAATTTAAGGATAATGAATCTCACATTTCATTCGAACTATACTAATATTCAAATTATTATTTATTTTTTAAATCTCACTTTTAATAATATTATTTATATATAAAATATAATTATTTAACATATATTTATCTAAAATTCAATTATTTAAATTTTTAATGAGAGTCATAAGTTGATAATTTTCTTACCATATAAAGAATTAATTTCAAAATAGATAATTAATTATCAAAATAGGAGAAATTTATTGATAAATTAATTTTAATTTATTATTTAAATTATATAAAAATAAATAATTATTAGTTTGGACTATTATAAAAATAATTAGTAGATAAACATTTCTTTCAATTCCGAGAATAAAATTTTTTTCCTCAAAATCCATCACTTCAACTGAAAAAAAATCCTGTCCTAAAAATTTTTTAAAAAGAATAATATAATATTCTAAATTTATAAATATAATATATTTAATTTTAAATATTTTTTATCATATAATATATCTTTTTCTCTCGTTAAATAAGTAATCACGTGTTACAAAGAATGTAACGTATTCAATTTCATTGGATGGTGCAGTGCAAGTGGCGTTGTTTTATTAGCATAAAAGACGCTTCTAGTTGCATTGGGGGTGGGTCCCGGGGGGGGGGGGGGGGGGGGGGGGGGAGGAGGGAGCGGGGGAACCTCCTCAAATCTCGAGAAATGAACGGTGTACAAGTTCTCGCAACCCGTTGGTTCCATTTTTGTGGGGTTGATGCCTGCCTTCTTGTCCTATCCGATGAAGTGAAATGTTAATGTCAGTTGGAAATATAAAAACATATAATTTGATTAATATGTAAATATTTTTTTAAAAAAAACAAATGACCATTGTAAGAGTCTCATTCTTAGTTTATTACTTACACATTAGTCAAAATATATATATATATATACACCAATTATCTCAATAATCATTTCTTCAAAAATTAAAAAATCTAAGTGATGGGCTTTTGAAATATTTGCGTGATTTTATAAGTTTATTCTTCCTTGTTGGAAACTAATTTGGTAGAGAACATATAACTTATTATGTGATACGATTATTTCACATTATCATTTGACATCGTGTCAATATTTTTTATAAACTTGAAAGTTTTCTTGATTTGATAAAAAAGTAATCTACTTAATAATTTAAAAAATTTTAAAATTTGTGAAAAACTTGAGTCACATAACAACGAATAATGTTGTAAGAGTTTTTTAATGTTAAATGTCATTTTATTTATATAAAATTTATATTTTTGGTAGTGTTACCCTACAAAAAAATGTTAGATTTTAACAACTCTAGTTCAATGTTAAAATGTCATATTTTTAACACAATTACTATTTTTGTGTTTTTTGAAAAAGTCACGTGAACCATACTTCCGTTTGACATTTATTTGAGAAAGTAATATAAACTCGCTTCTGGTTGATATATAATAAGTGTTTTTCATAAATTGATACTGTCTACTCTTGATGTCAATTACGACATTGAAAATGACTCTCAATGTGATATTTCAACAAAAAAAAATCTTGATATGGAATCATAAAATTGTTTCATAAATTTTTTTAGACACATCAATTATCAAATAACTAATAATTTTACAAGTCATTAAAATAATAAGTTATTTTAATTCTTAAAAACAAGTTTCTCTATAATTTTCATTAACGCAAAATTATGGTCACAAATATATAATTTTTGATAAAAAAAAAAAAAAGGATATTCATGCATATTTTGAAGGGTACATAATGGATTTTTTCTTCCTTTTATAAACCAAAAAATATCATTATATCTACTATATGTTTAGAAATTCCCCAAGGTTGACAGACCTCAAATTGGGCGAACCTTGGTAGAGCTCGAATTGAGTCTTGACAAATTCCCCTTGCCTGATGTAACTCACCTGACTTCTAACTCTATTGCGAGAAATGCAAGGGTAAGTTACGGGTGAGAAAATTTGTGATTTGATTGGCATATATAATACATGCATAGACGTATAATTCACGAATCAATCAGATTACGAGTAACGATTACTCGCGATTGATGTTAACATTTCTCATCCTGTTGATTATAAAATTGAGAAAATAGTAAATAAATATTTAAATTATATTATTATAAATTGTCACGCCCCGAATTCCAGCGAACCCGAGGCGCGAGTAACGAGACAAAAGAAATAAAATAATAAAGGAATAAAAGATAATTAATGACAATCACATACATTCTATATACTATTCTGATACACACAGAAGGTCTAGTCCATCTATTCACAACACACAAAATAAAATACAGTCTCGGGCTTATGCCCTTACACAATATCAAAAGCGCCCCTTGGGCCTAACATAGTCCCTAATCAGATCATCTCCTCTTCTCGTACAGCTGGGACATCATCTGAAATGTTTGCCCCAATAAAGGGGTCAGCTCAACATGCTGGTACAATATAATGCTAATGCAAGAAACAAAACTGAGGTCGTGGCATGTGCAAGTGTACAGTTATTTCTATATGGCATTCGATATCATGATGGCAGCATATAAACAATATGCAGTATATGAACTGTATGCGTGACACACCCATGCAACTCTATGCCACCCATGTCTCGTGATACGGTCATTCTCCGCTGGCATGAGTACCGCCGCGTATGTCTCGCTTCACGGTCCGGAATCCGTCAGGCAGGCAAGTACCTATTGGCCGATTTTGGGTTTTTCACCACAGGATCTGCACCCTCATAATGCAAAGCACCAAGTGCTTACCCACGCCATGTCCAAAGAATTACACTATGCCAATATGCTCTGATCTCATCATGTCACAATGCAATCTCAATGATGCATCTCATTCATACATAAAGCATGCCTTCAAGTGCACAATTCATAATATCAACAGTTCTTTAAAGCATATAATTCACACACTACACTAACACATGCAATATACCCATAATATTCATACAACTTAACAAGATAGCACGTAGCACATAAGCATGTGAACACTCAAGCAAACATGTGAACAATCATTGCAGCAAAGCAAGTATTCCTAATCTCAATTCTATTTCTTACTTAGCACAATATATCGTACCTGATAATCGATCTCAACTCAAGAAGGTGTACTCGAAGTATGGTAGAATCACAGTGAGAATGCCGAAGGTCAGATCACCTTCTCCTTGCCCTCTCGTGTTCCTAAAATCATAACATGAGATTCAGTTCATTGTTATTTGAATTATGCTATTCATCAAATTTTATGTCTTTAATTCATAAGTTTCTATTTTGCTAAATTAGACTCTACCATTGGTTTTAGAACGTTTAAGAAAATAAGTCTAGGTTCTCGTAGAACTCAACTCGGACACCAGGGTTGAAAAGGGCAAAACAGTCATTTTGCACTTTACACGTGTCCTTACATTTCGTGACCTCTTTTCACAAATCGGACTCCACGGTTGAGTCCGGAATGTTCGAGATAATAAAGTTTCACTATTTGTTTACCTAATTCGGAGTTCGTCTGACAGTGTTTCAAGTTAGGGGCATTTTGGTAATTTTAAGGGTTACTACGGGTCTTTTATTTTTCGGGACCCCGTCTCGTAAAACGGACCTCACCATTGGTCTCAGAATGATCGAGATAGTCAAAATACACCTATGACTTGTCCCACTTGGACTCCGGGATGTTTTTGAATATTTAATTAATTAAATTAAATTAATTAATTAATTAATTTAATTAATATTTTATTAATATTTTAATCAGGTGGGTCAAAGTGTAATTTCTAACAGTTGGGGGGGTCAATTCGTAATTTCTGAAAGTTCAGGTTAGGGTTCAAATTCAAAGGGTTCAAATTCAAAAAAGGTTCAAATTAAAACTAGTTTAATTTGTTATTCTAAATTAGGTTAACCAAACAGTGAACAAGGTTAAAACTGGGATAGGATATCCCTACTCCCAACCCAATTTTCAATTTTAATTTCTTAATCCTATTGCCAAACGGTCCCAATTCAATTTTTAATTTAAAACCTCGGTGCGACACGTGGCAGGGTGGTTCGGCCCAAGCCCAACCCGACCCGAACCGACCCGACCCAAGCCCGGATCAGCCCCCCTTCGTCCCCGACTTTCCGGCGACGAACCAGTAGGGTTCCGGGGCCTTCTCCGGCGCCGGCGACCGATCTCCGGTGACTTTTCAAGGTTTTTAAAATGCCATTCTCTAGGGTTTTTCGCGTAGGTTCCATATTCAACCTCCATTTCCCTCCAAACCATCCCCATCTCCACGAAATAGAGCTCAAAGGCTCATGGCCGAATCTCCGGCCAACTGTAAAATTCCAATTTCTTGCTTATTTTTCCACTGTTTTTCATTCTTTCTTTCTCCATTCTCTTTCTGCACTTCGTAGGGTTTCTTTAGGATCACTTAAAGGGAGTTTTACACATAAAATGATAAGGTTCAACCTCCATGGCCGAAACCTGCAACTAGGGTTTTCTCCCTAGTTTCTCAACCATTTTGGTTGATTCTTGTCCCTAAATTCTCCATATTTCAAGCTCTTTCTAGCCCTATATTCAAAAGGAATTAATCATGCAAGAAAAATTTCAAAACAGAAGGTGGCTTACCTTGGCTTCGGTTCTCTCTCTCCCTAGCCGTGTGTCTCCTTTCTCCTCCTTGTCCAAGCCTGATTCAAGCTCCAAGGTGCCTTAGCTCAGCCTCTCCCTTCTTTTCTGATTTCTTCTCTAAACAGACACCTCACATACACACACACACGGATGCACATATATTTCCCTCTATCTTTCTCTCTCTCTCTCTCTCTCTCTCTCTCTCTCTCTCTCTCTCTCTCTCTCTCTCCAAGACCAACCACCCTCTGGCTAGACCTGCACCTCCCACATCCTGAATTCCACTTACACACACCAACTCAAACCATGCCCATTTGAGTGTGTAACACTCAATACACACTCACACACACACGGCACACACATCACACATAGTGCATTGTGCACTATTTTATATATATATATATACATATATATATATATATATACACCCACTTGCACACACAAAATCAGATTATGTATATATGTACATATACACATATAATTATACACACATACATATTACACATGTATGATACACACATCTCACAATCCTTATACATGCATTAACAAATCAAAAAAATAAAAAATAAAAAAAATAAAAAAAAAAATAAAAATAATTATTTAAATTAAAGAACAGGAAAATTAATTTATTCCAAAAAAAAAATTTTCCGGGTCTTTACATCCTTCCCTCCTTAAAGAAATTTCGTCCCGAAATTTAAAATAACATAAAACAAAAGAAAATACATCACTGATCAACAACTCGGGGTACCTAGTGCGGACCTCGGCCTCACGCTCCCAAGTAGCCTTCTCAACCCCATGGTGGTTCTAACGAACCTTGACCAAAGGGATGGTCCTGCCTCACAAAATCTGGTCCCTCGAGTCTAATATCTCTACGGGTTTCTGGTCATAGGAAGCGTCGCCCTCTAGCTGAAGATCTATCCAATCTAATACATGGGAGGGGTCAGGATGGCACTTCCTTAGCATCGACACATGAAAGACATCTTAAACTCCTGATAACTGTGGTGGTGAGGCCAGCTCATAAGCCACCCCACCAACCCTCCCAAGAATCCCAAAGGGCCTATAAATCGTGGCGACACTTTCCCACCGCGCCCAAATCTCCTCAAACCTCATCTGGGAGGTACCTTGGGGAACACATGGTCCCCTACCTCAAATGACAAGGGTCGCCGCCTCCTATCTACATAACTCTTCTGGCGACTCTGGCTGGCAACAAGCGCTGCCTGATCACTCGTATCTTGTCTGTGGTCTCACGGACTGAGTCGAGTCCCAAAACAACCATCTCCTCTACCCCAGTCCAACACACCGGTGAACGACACGGCCTACAGTACAACACTTCAAATGGTGCCATTTCAATACTGGACTGCTAGCTACGGTTGTAGGCAAACTCTACCAAGGCAAGGTGATCCCCTCAACTACCCCTGAAATCCATGACACAAGCCCTAAGCATGTCCTCAAGAATCTGAATAGTACGCCCTGACTGACCATCAGTCTGGGGATGCAAGGTAGTACTAAACTTAGCTGAGTCCCTAAGGCTGTCTAGAGGCTCTGCCAGACCCGGGCAGTGAAACGTGGGTCCCCCTCTAAGACAATGGATAAGGGAATTCCATGTAGTCGTACTATCTCTTGACATAGTAATAAAAGATCAATGCAAAATGCATTGCAACATGTAGACGTGCAGCCTTACCTATGGATCATTCACCTCTCCCTTAGCCAGGCGATGTGGAATGCATTACCTCCTCCCATTACCATCTCCCCCGTAGGCTTCGCCTCATCGGTAGGCGTGCAACGGCGTGCAGACATCTCCACACTCCCCGCTAGGGTCTGATGCTAATCCCATCTGTAACGGCTCACTCCACATGGCACAACACATAATGAAACCCTCAAAACACATTGGCCTATCAATGTCAATTCCTTTCAAATTTCACTTAAGTATCGCGACTCATCTCAACAACTCAACACAATAAAAAAATAAGGAAACTTCTCACAAGGATACCCCAAGGTCTCTCACACATGCTATGTCATCTAACCCACCTCAAATTAATCCATGAAATCACCTAGTGATTTATCCCGATGGTATAGATACACATTATCTGCACCACAATGCAATCTCATCATCCAGTATTTTCTAAGTACCCTAATTACCCACAAAATATCAACAGTACAATCTAAAAGTAAAGCTATCACCTCCCACCTTAGTCTATATATATATATAACCGAGACTAAGTGTCATGTACTAATAAGGGCTAGCCTATTCATTTCATGTACGCGTATGTCGATTGGGCATACAATGTAGACAGTGTAGGTTACGTATTCTAAACATGAACTTACGTCAATATACCAAGGTTCAGAAGAAATAAAACACTAAACTCCCCACCAATTTCCACTACGAACATACATCAATTTTCACACACATGCATCAACACACACATGGAAACATGTTTAAGCATTCTCTTATATATGCATCAATAATAATCAGCCTGTATATAAAAAAAAATGTCATATCATCGCACCATAACGGTCACTAAACTAGCATGCTTATATAAAGTAAACGCACAACATTCAATAGCTAACACGTAGCTTACTACATCAGCATCCAGTACGAAATTTCATTTCAGGGATACACACATACATAAATAAGTACACAGTCTGCTGTACAGGTGACCAGGCACATTCCCCAACCTTACGGATATCCAGGCTCATAGCCTATCTCACTGGCAACAAGCATGTAGTCTACCGTTTAATCTCACTCGTTACACTGTATAAAGGCAAGCATTGAATCCTAGATCATCAATAACTAAGTATACCCCACATTGTACCATTTCACAACTAAGGTAACAAGCACTCCTCTAATCATGTAACTCAAACCAACCCAATTCAAATTAAAGTCTAACCCCTCCTAATTCACAATAAAGTCAATCTAAAAAGGATCTATGGACATCCCATGGAATAAAGAAAACATCTCCCTCAGGAGTACACACCGCCTCTCTTCCCCTGTAACAGCCTATACACGTCTAAAGTGTAAATAACCGATCTATCTCCAACACAACACCAATACTAGACGCATCAAATAAGATGAAGAACCCAAATAAGACATGCAGTCAGCTACCTCTATTGAGTAATCTCTACAGATCCTCGTCAGCATTACTCTACCCCTAATGTCGTGTCAACATAGTAGATATGAATGAATGAGATGTACTATGGTCTGTCAATATGCTAGTCCATAAACTAAACATAAAAAAAATGTACCTCAAGGCTTTGAAGGTCCAAAAATGATAGGTGACTCTAGGCTGACTACTGCATAAAGCCACTCTGAGTGGTCTGGTCCTGCCTAGCACCCCTCTGACTGAGAGTCCTGACACTCAATGCTGTAGGTGCATGCTGAAAATACGGTGCCGGAGGTCTCTGACCCAATAGTGGCTGTGGCAGAGGCACTTGGGTATACTGATAGAAATGTGGCTCCTCTAAGTCCTGGGAAATCGACCTCTGGGGACAATTGGCCCTAACATGGCCAGTCTGGTGGCATACAAAACAAGTTCGTGGAGTCCCCCGTCCTTGACTCTGTACTGGTGATGGAAATGACTCCTGACTAACCTCGACCCTCTGTCTCAAGCTAGGGTCCCTCAAAGGACAAGTGGCCATCTTGTGACCAGGCTGTCCACAAATAAAACAAATAATGGTCCCTCGGGATGTGTATGTGAATGTGGAAGAAGTACCAGTCTGGGACCTCTTCAATAGTCTCCTACCAGTGTGAGTATGGGCGGGTATAGATATCCGTGCAGCAGCAGCACGGGCTCGAGACCTTTTCGATGGCCTCCTACCAGTGTATATCGGGGTAGATCTAGGGATCTGTGCTAGAGTCGCCTCGCTCTGGGTCTGGGGCTCTCTGACTCCTCTAAGCTCAGCCAACTCTCTCTCAGCCCTGACCGCTCTCGTCACTACCTCCTGTATAGTGTGAAGGCATTCCCGCATAATGGTCGCTACGTCCCCAGAACCACTAGTCTGCCCTACCTCCACTGGAGCAGGTGTAAAAGTGACGGCCTCCTCAACTGCAACATCTACCGAAGCAGCACCTTGGGGCCAACTATGCCATGGTGGTGCAGTGGTCCTAGGCTCATCGTGCCTAGGTGGTATATGTCTGGGAGTAGCTTGTCTCGGTGGCATGTCTACAAGTTCAAAGAGAAGAAAAAATTAATACCCCATTAGACACAGGTGTTAAAAGAACATTAAGTAGGTACTTTTCAACACTTCACAATTTCGAAGTAACAACCACAATATATCTTGACACACTTGCCTAATCAACACCTACATAACTAACGTCAACCATCACCACCCGTTGGTCATACTAAACAATTCACACCGAGCCCCAACATAGCCCTCTATTAAGAAGGATTTTTATCTAAACAATGTAATACACGCATACTTAAACATTTGAACACTAGCAAGGTTTAACTCCCAGTGAAAACTATCCAAAACAATACATCTCTCCACAACCAGGGTTTTAACACAAGAACATTTCTATATCCATCATCCAATCTGTACACAAAATCTCTCACAAGTCTGAATTCTTATTTTAGCATTTTAAGGTTTGATGTGTCTTTTATTCATCCCTTACTTTTATAGCTAGGTGATAACCTTTCATGGATTACAGCTCCTTTCATTACTTGCTGATGGGGTACCATCCATCAACTGTAACTCAAGACCTGAGACCAATCCAGTTTGTATAAATATCATAGTCATAGTACTATAATCCCTGAAAATTGGTTACTAACCTAGCACACTCATACAGAATCCCTGAACAACAGTCAACCGGGTAAACAACTAGGTTCACAACCTGTCTCCTAAGTAACTAGGCATAATGTCTATCGTATAGATAACTAAGTGTACAACCCACACCTCAAATGACTAGGCACACCGTCTATCCCCTAAAGTATACGGTCTATCATATTGACATGAGTTTCTAATCTTAGTCAACCTCCACAAAAATTAATTCGTATGCTCCCTATCTACCGGAAAATCAGGCATAGTGCATACTCGTGCACACCAATACGACATGTGTACATATAAAATATTTGAGCTAAAAGCTCAGTCATGTTCTTATCCGCAACTAGGGAGTACGTATAGCATGTCACAATGTACACTTAACGAATTCTCACACCTTATACATGTCATGCATCTCTCTACATTAAATCACATAATCATGCATCATAACATATCATCAATCAACACGTAATCACAACAAGTCATGCATCAGGACATATGATCACATAACACATAAGGCCCTACCGCATGCCACTAACAGTTCACACTAAGTCATCACTTCTACTCTAGGGTCTCATGGTGTTTTAACAACACCCCACGGTCTCTAGGTATTCGAACCTAAGCTCTGATACCACGTTGTCACGCCCCGAATTCCAGCGAACCCGAGGCGCGAGTAACGAGACAAAAGAAATAAAATAATAAAGGAATAAAAGATAATTAATGACAATCACATACATTCTACATACTATTCTGATACACACAGAAGGTCTAGTCCATCTATTCACAACACACAAAATAAAATACAGTCTCGGGCTTATGCCCTTACACAATATCAAAAGCGCCCCTTGGGCCTAACATAGTCCCTAATCAGATCATCTCCTCTTCTCGTACAGCTGGGACATCATCTGAAATGTTTGCCCCAATAAAGGGGTCAGCTCAACATGCTGGTACAATATAATGCTAATGCAAGAAACAAAACTGAGGTCGTGGCATGTGCAAGTGTACAGTTATTTCTATATGGCATTCGATATCATGATGGCAGCATATAAACAATATGCAGTATATGAACTGTATGCGTGACACACCCATGCAACTCTATGCCACCCATGTCTCGTGATACGGTCATTCTCCGCTGGCATGAGTACCGCCGCGTATGTCTCGCTTCACGGTCCGGAATCCGTCAGGCAGGCAAGTACCTATTGGCCGATTTTGGGTTTTTCACCACAGGATCTGCACCCTCATAATGCAAAGCACCAAGTGCTTACCCACGCCATGTCCAAAGAATTACACTATGCCAATATGCTCTGATCTCATCATGTCACAATGCAATCTCAATGATGCATCTCATTCATACATAAAGCATGCCTTCAAGTGCACAATTCATAATATCAACAGTTCTTTAAAGCATATAATTCACACACTACACTAACACATGCAATATACCCATAATATTCATACAACTTAACAAGATAGCACGTAGCACATAAGCATGTGAACACTCAAGCAAACATGTGAACAATCATTGCAGCAAAGCAAGTATTCCTAATCTCAATTCTATTTCTTACTTAGCACAATATATCGTACCTGATAATCGATCTCAACTCAAGAAGGTGTACTCGAAGTATGGTAGAATCACAGTGAGAATGCCGAAGGTCAGATCACCTTCTCCTTGCCCTCTCGTGTTCCTAAAATCATAACATGAGATTCAGTTCATTGTTATTTGAATTATGCTATTCATCAAATTTTATGTCTTTAATTCATAAGTTTCTATTTTGCTAAATTAGACTCTACCATTGGTTTTAGAACGTTTAAGAAAATAAGTCTAGGTTCTCGTAGAACTCAACTCGGACACCAGGGTTGAAAAGGGCAAAACAGTCATTTTGCACTTTACACGTGTCCTTACATTTCGTGACCTCTTTTCACAAATCGGACTCCACGGTTGAGTCCGGAATGTTCGAGATAATAAAGTTTCACTATTTGTTTACCTAATTCGGAGTTCGTCTGACAGTGTTTCAAGTTAGGGGCATTTTGGTAATTTTAAGGGTTACTACGGGTCTTTTATTTTTCGGGACCCCGTCTCGTAAAACGGACCTCACCATTGGTCTCAGAATGATCGAGATAGTCAAAATACACCTATGACTTGTCCCACTTGGACTCCGGGATGTTTTTGAATATTTAATTAATTAAATTAATTTAATTAATTAATTAATTTAATTAATATTTTATTAATATTTTAATCAGGTGGGTCAAAGTGTAATTTCTAACAGTTGGGGGGGTCAATTCGTAATTTCTGAAAGTTCAGGTTAGGGTTCAAATTCAAAGGGTTCAAATTCAAAAAAGGTTCAAATTAAAACTAGTTTAATTTGTTATTCTAAATTAGGTTAACCAAACAGTGAACAAGGTTAAAACTGGGATAGGATATCCCTACTCCCAACCCAATTTTCAATTTTAATTTCTTAATCCTATTGCCAAACGGTCCCAATTCAATTTTTAATTTAAAACCTCGGTGCGACACGTGGCAGGGTGGTTCGGCCCAAGCCCAACCCGACCCGAACCGACCCGACCCAAGCCCGGATCAGCCCCCCTTCGTCCCCGACTTTCCGGCGACGAACCAGTAGGGTTCCGGGGCCTTCTCCGGCGCCGGCGACCGATCTCCGGTGACTTTTCAAGGTTTTTAAAATGCCATTCTCTAGGGTTTTTCGCGTAGGTTCCATATTCAACCTCCATTTCCCTCCAAACCATCCCCATCTCCACGAAATAGAGCTCAAAGGCTCATGGCCGAATCTCCGGCCAACTGTAAAATTCCAATTTCTTGCTTATTTTTCCACTGTTTTTCATTCTTTCTTTCTCCATTCTCTTTCTGCACTTCGTAGGGTTTCTTTAGGATCACTTAAAGGGAGTTTTACACATAAAATGATAAGGTTCAACCTCCATGGCCGAAACCTGCAACTAGGGTTTTCTCCCTAGTTTCTCAACCATTTTGGTTGATTCTTGTCCCTAAATTCTCCATATTTCAAGCTCTTTCTAGCCCTATATTCAAAAGGAATTAATCATGCAAGAAAAATTTCAAAACAGAAGGTGGCTTACCTTGGCTTCGGTTCTCTCTCTCCCTAGCCGTGTGTCTCCTTTCTCCTCCTTGTCCAAGCCTTATTCAAGCTCCAAGGTGCCTTAGCTCAGCCTCTCCCTTCTTTTCTGATTTCTTCTCTAAACAGACACCTCACATACACACACACACGGATGCACATATATTTCCCTCTCTCTTTCTCTCTCTCTCTCTCTCTCTCTCTCTCTCTCTCTCTCTCTCCAAGACCAACCACCCTCTGGCTAGACCTGCACCTCCCACATCCTGAATTCCACTTACACACACCAACTCAAACCATGCCCATTTGAGTGTGTAACACTCAATACACACTCACACACACACGGCACACACATCACACATAGTGCATTGTGCACTATTTTATATATATATATACACCCACTTGCACACACAAAATCAGATTATGTATATATGTACATATACACATATAATTATACACACATACATATTACACATGTATGATACACACATCTCACAATCCTTATACATGCATTAACAAATCAAAAAAATAAAAAAAATAAAAAAAAAAATAAAAATAAAAATAATTATTTAAATTAAAGAACAGGAAAATTAATTTATTCCAAAAAAAAAATTTTCCGGGTCTTTACATAAATACTTAGTTATATTTGATCTTTTAATACATTTACTAAAATTAAGATTTAGTATAACAAATGCAAGTAAAATTTACTTACTTTTGTCTAGAAATGAGAAGATTTATTTAAAAAAATCTGTTATATATATATATATATATATCGAGTTTTCTTTTGTTTAATACTCATAATTATTATTGCAAGTGGCATCAATGGGGTACATTTTTCATGCTTTACATGCAGTTATATGTCATAGGTTGGTACAAAATCATGTATTAGGACATCTATAAACAATTCTAAAAATTTTATTAAAATTATTTATAGTTTTTCATAAATATTCATAAAAATTATGAAATTTACATTATTCATATATTTGTATTGTAGTAATTGTGATATATGCTTGTCATCCATTGTATTATTCCCTCACTAATTTTAATACTACACTATTCCTTTAAAATAAAGAGTAAAATAGAAAAATTAGAAACACTTTTCAAAGCAAGCATCATGAATCTCAGCGGCTCAATAATGATGTAACAAAGATGCAACCGCGTGCATCGCTATCCATTGTATTACTCTCTCTCTCTCTCTCTCTCTCTATATATATATATAATTAATAATATCTAATAATTAATTCATTTTTAAAGAATTAACTTAATTCTTTAATGAATAATTGATAATTTTACTAGTTAATAATTAATATTTTTTAAAAAATTTCTTTATAATATTAATTATTAGAAAAATAAAATAGTTATATATTATTTATGACATGTTTTAAGAAATTATATTTATTAGTTTAACATAGTTGAAATAAAAAATGTTGTAAGTGTAAAAAAATATGACATTAAATTATAAATTTTCTTTACTTGAAAAAAAATAATTATGAGTCCTTATATCTTAAGTTGAACATTATATGTAGGCTAACTTACACTGATATCTCTTAGGCATTCTGACAATTATATTGATATTTTTTAATATTTTTGAAATTATACTGACATTTTTAATTTTTACTTACAAACTACAAATACTCTCCTGCAAACAATTTTTTTTCAAAATGACAAAACTGTAACTTTCATTTTTATTTCATTTGGACCAATTTTTTTCTAACTTGTTAAAAAGAATTTATTAATTTTATATAAAAATAAATCTAAGGTAAATCACTTATTTTTATTTTATATAAAATAAATATAAGATTTAAATAAATATTTATTTTGTAAATGAAAAAAATGAAAAAAAATTGATCAAAATTGAAAACTATAAAAAAAAAAAAAATACATGAAACTAAGAAAGTCAAGATAATTTTAAAAATCTCGAAAAAAAGTCAGTGTAATTGTTAAAACCTATGAGAATGTGAGTGTAATTCACCTTTATATGTATTATTCTATGAGAAATCAAAATATAATTAAAAAATTATTTATATGTAAAAAATATTTATTAATTAATAAAAATATAAAAAATGTAACCATTAATAAATTTTTACTCTTACGTGTCTATTAATTATTAAAAAATTTGTTTTATATATATAGAGAGAGAGAGAGTCGTATAGAAAAACTCGACTTCATTGATTGGTATACGATTATTTTTTAATCATTAAAATGTTTTACACCTCATGAAGCTTTTATAAATACTATTAATTAATATGGATTTGAGGGGATTTCTTTGACGTTATAATATTATTTTATGAAAACACAAAGAAAAGTGGTTAAAAGCTCTGAATCTGAGTCATTGGAATTTATTTGTGGGAAAATCTTTTAATAAAATATTCTGAATCTGAGTCAAATTTCTCTAAAATACTGGGCTTTGAGCCCACGAATTGGAGGTTTAGTGTTGTTCAAAAATACTATTCAACAATATAAATTTTTTAAATTTCTTTCTGAGACTTTGACCCTTTCCAGGGAAAGAAACATTAATTAATTTGGAAATGTTCAGTGCATTGCATACTTCTTTTCAAATCCTTTTTTTTTTGTTTTTTTGGGTTTTGGATTTGATTGATACTGAAAGGCATTTTTATATAAAAAAAATTTAAGGCAGCTTCAAGAGGTGGGCTTGATAAGGCTTGCTTGAGGTACAAGAAGCAGCCCAATGGTGAAAGCCCATTAAATACTATGTATTACCTCATGCCATGTGTTTGATTTAAGCATAGGCTAGGTCAAATTATTCTGTGGGTTCGTGATACGCGTGTGATGGACACTGTGTTCGCTGCTGTGTATTGGGCTTGTAGAGGAGTGTTAATTCGTATTGTGTACGGATAGTATCATGACTTGCATATTAAAAAATAAGTGTTAATCTTAACCCGACACTGTTAATCAAACGTGTTAAATTTCAAAATTTAAACTCAACTCATTTATTAAATAGGTTACGTGTGTCAACATACTTAATCCATTTATAATCCAGTATCTGATTCTAATACTGGAGGATCAGGCCGTGGTCAAGGAGGATCTCGCGGAAGAGGACGAGGTCGTGGGCGCCAAGGTATTAACAAATCTTTTGTTGAATGCTACTATTGTCATAATCTTGGCCATTTTCAGTATGAATGCCCAAAGAAGAACCAAGAATCCAGAGCTAACTTTGCTGAAACTACTGAAGATATGCTTCTCATGGCTTACGTTGATGTCGAACAATCATCTACAGTGACAACCTGGTTTCTAGATTCTGGGTGTAGTAATCATACAGTGACAACCTGGTTTCTAGATTCAAGTTTAATAAAATTTGTACATGTGACAAATTAAAGAAAAACCTCTTTTCTGAGTAAAAAATATTCCAAACCTTGATAAACTTTTAACATGAATACTTTAATTCAAGATATTTTTTTATAATTAAATGTGTTAAACGGACTGACATTAATAAATTTCAAACCCGATATGTTATTAATCGTGTTATACGTGTCAACTAGTTTATGATCCAAATCTATTTATGCTCAATCTATTTAAAACGGGTGTTTCGAAATTCAAATCAAGATTTTTTTTTTTTATGTTTGAATGTTTGTTTCGACGTTTTCAAAACGTCTGTTTGGACATTTTCAAATGCAAATGCCCGTTTCGGAAAAGTCCAAGTAAATAACTTTTTTCAAATTCTTGTTTCAAAAATGCCCGTTTTTTATCTATAACACATCCAACACTTTTAATAGTTCATCCAAACCCTATAATATCATTTAAGTCCATTTCAAGTATATAATAATGTAAATACTCACAACTTAACTTAAACTGCACTTTTCAAACCATACTCTTTTCAAATCACATTTTTCTCAAACTATATTTTTCACCGCTCATCCAAACGAACACTAAATATAAACAACTTTCTTTCCTTATCAACAAATATTTAATTTTCTTTGAAAGTTTTATAGTTCTATAGTAGTTGGATTAATTTTCTTTGAAGATTAATAACTTCAATTAGGACTCTATATGGCTGGGTATTATTTCTTTATACAAGTTATTATTCATTTTTTTTGGAAGAAGCTATAGGTATTATAATATATGAATTATAATTAAATAAGTAAAAATTAACCAACATAATTAATTCTACACAAAATTTAAACTAGAAACCTCTCAAATATGAATTTGGTAAAGCAACCTCAACCCAGTCCATGACTAGGTAAAAATATTGTTCACATCCTTAAGAACCAACAACATAATCAATCCTACACAAAACCCAAACCGGGAGGTTATCAAATATGGGCCTCGTAAAGCAACCCCAACCTTCTAATGAAGAGTGAGACTCGAACTCATGACCTCCTCTTTAAAAAGGAGCATGAGTGGCCTACTGATCTAGCTTCAGTTGTTTTTTTTTTTCTTTTCATTGATGGATTGTAAATTCGAATGACCAATTAAATTGATATATTATGAAAATTTTATTTTATTTTATTTATATTCAAAGAGAGTTTAACCTCTTTAACTTAATACGAAAAAGATTATTAAAAAATAAATTTTTTTTAAGTAGAGTATTTCATTAATTTTGTCACCAAACTAATTCCCTATCTCATGAGATCCACACATCATCCTCAGAGTTTTTTATGATTTAATTCTGAAAATAAATTTTGTAACCAATGATTTGGCTGGACATTTCAGTTAATTATTATAGTTTTCAAACTAATTTTCAACTAGGATATTTATATTGGAACCTATTTTCGATTTTTTTTAAAAAACAATTTATTTTAAGAAATCAATTAAACCTAGTTGTTGTTTTTTTTTTTTTTTGTTTGTGTTTTTAAACATTCGAATTCATTAAAAGATGAAAACAATCCATAAACACACATTTTTTTTATTTCTTTTATTTTCAAAAGCACAAACGACAAAAAAAAAAAAAAATAGTTTTCAACACAATAAACATAAATATTATCAAACGATTTCATAAAATAAAATTTTGATTTATAATTTAATCATGCGATTGAAGATTATAGTTACGATTATTGAAATGATCGGTGCACAAGAGTTGTGACATCATCAAGTAACAATTACTTGACGAAATTGAAAATATTTGGATTGTTACACATTACAATTCAGTTTGAAGTTGTTGTCATTTGTTTGCATGCGTATTTTATATTTTATAAATCGAAGATGAAATGGGAGAGAAAGAAAAGAGGTTTTCTACAATAATTGATACCATATTAAATGATTAGGTATTTTGATAATGGTAGAAGATTTTGTTTGAATATGCGAATATCAGATGCCTAAATAATCTAATAAAAATAGCCTCATTTGTATATATAAATAAGTTCTTAATAGCGTTGTGCCATGTATATAATACTAGATTAAGATTAAGTTCCAACAAAAGATTTAACGAATACATATATATACATACACATACATATCAGTAGGTTGTGATGATGAATATATTTATATATATATATATATATATATGTGTGTGTGTGTGTGTGTGTCCATATGATAGGGAGACATCTCTAATGCACAACTTTCAAATTCATTTTTTTTATTTTGGAATCTTTCTCAAATTTGAAGATGATGAATCTTACATTTCATTCGAAATATACCAATATTTAAATTATTATTCATTCTTCAAATCTCACTTTTAATAATATTATTCATATTTAAAATACAATTATTTAACACATATTTATCCAAAATCCAGTTCTTTAAATATTTAGTGAGTGTCATAAGTTGATAATTTTCTTACCATATAAAGAATTAATTCCAAAATAGATAATTAATAATCAACATAGAAGAAATTTCTTGTTGATAAATTAATTTTAATTTTTTATTTAAATAATATAAAAATAAAGAATTATTAGTTTGGACTATTATTAAAATAATTAATGGATAAACATTTTTTTCAATTTCGAGAATAAATTTTTTTTCCTCAAAATTCATCACTTCAACTAGAAAAAAAATTCCGTCCTAAAATTTTTCTAAAAAGAATAATATGTTGCAATAATTTAGGAGTATTTGTTTAGAAGTTGACTTGGTTTCCAATTCTGTTAGAATAATTCCTGGTAATCAGGGTTGTCCTATTCTTTAGCTACAATCCACGATGAATGATGGATTCCTTTATTTTTGTTCTTCTGTTATCTTTGTAGGCTATTTATAAAGCCATCAATCATATTGAATAAGGTGTGGAAGTTTGCCAGCAAACACAGTCTCACAAATCTGTTTTCACATTTGGTATCTGAGCAAGCTTGCAAAACCTGCGTGCAAAGGCAAAAGTTTTTCACGGTTGCTGCAGCAACTCAAAGATGACAACTGAGGGTACTTTTGTTCAACCAGCCATTCCACGTTTTGATGGTCACTATGATCATTGGAGCATGTTGATGGAGAATTTTCTTCGCTCCAAAGAATACTGGCATGTCGTGGAGAATGGTGTCACTGCCGCAGCAGAAGAAGAGAACTTGACGGATGAACAAAAGAAGACCATAGCAGATCAAAGGTTGAAGGATTTGTGGGCAAAGAATTATCTGTTCTAGGCTATCGATCGCTCAATCCTGGAGACAATTTTGACCAAGGACACCGCAAAGGGAATCTAGGACTGCATGAAACAGAAACATCAAGGAAATACACGAGTCAAGAGGGCTCAACTCCAGGCTCTTCGTAAAGATTTTGAAGTTCTTCACATGAAAGAAGGTGAGACCGTGGACGCTTATTTTGCTCGTACGTTAACTATAACGAACAAAATGCATGCACATATATGGTGAACTTATCAGTGATATTACTGTTATTGAGAAGATCCTTCGCTTAATGTCCTCTAAATTTGATTATGTTGTTTGCTCCATTGAGGAGTCAAAAGATTTGGAGCATACGTCTATTGATGAGCTGCAGAATAGCTTATTAGTACATGAAGAACGTATGCACAGCCATGTGGTGGAGGAGCAAGCACTAAAGGTTACTTCTGATTCTAATACTGGAGGATCAGGCCGTGGTCAAGGAGGATCTCGCAGAAGAGGACGAGGTCGTGGGCGCCAAGGTATTAACAAATCTTTTGTTGAATGCTACTATTGTCATAATCTTGGCCATTTTCAGTATGAATGCCCAAAGAAGAACCAAGAATCCAGAGCTAACTTTGCTGAAACTATTGAAGATATGCTTCTCATGGCTTACGTTGATGTCGAACAATCATCTACAGTGACAACCTGGTTTCTAGATTCTGGGTGTAGTAATCATACAGTGACAACCTGGTTTCTAGATTCAAGTTTAATAAAATTTGTACATGTGACAAATTAAAGAAAAACCTCTTTTCTGAGTAAAAAATATTCCAAACCTTGATAAACTTTTAACATGAATACTTTAATTCAAGATATTTTTTTATAATTAAACGTGTTAAACGGACTGACATTAATAAATTTCAAACCCGATATGTTATTAATCGTGTTATACGTGTCAACTAGTTTATGATCCAAATCTATTTATGCTCAATCTATTTAAAACGGGTGTTTCGAAATTCAAATCAAGATTTTTTTTTTTTATGTTTGAATGTTTGTTTCGACGTTTTCAAAACGTCTGTTTGGACGTTTTCAAATGCAAATGCCCGTTTCGGAAAAGTGCAAGTAAATAACTTTTTTCAAATTCTTGTTTCAAAAATGCCCGTTTTTTTTATCTATAACACATCCAACACTTTTAACAGTTCATCCAAACCCTATAATATCATTTAAGTCCATTTCAAGTATATAATAATGCAAATACTCACAACTTAACTTAAACTGCACTTTTCAAACCATACTCTTTTCAAATCACATTTTTCTCAAACTATACTTTCTCACCGCTCATCCAAACAAACACTAAATATAAATAACTTTCTTTCCTTATCAACAAATATTTAATTTTCTTTGAAATTTTTATAGTTCTATAATAGTTGGATTAATTTTCTTTGAAGATTAATAACTTCAATTAGGACTCTATATGGCTAGGTATTATTTCTCTATACAAGTTATTATTTTCATTTTTGGAAGAAGCTATAGGTATTATAATATATGAATTATAATTAAATAAGTAAAAATTAACCCCCCAACCCAGTCCATGACTAGGTAAAAATAATGTTCACATCCTTAAGAACCAACAACATAATCAATCTTACACAAAACCCAAACCGGGAGGTTATCAAATATGGGCCTCGTAAAGCAACCCCAACCCAGCTCATGGCTGGGTAGAAATAATTCTCATATCCTTCTAATGAAGAGTGAGACTCAAACTCATAACCTTCTCTTTAAAAAGGAGCATGAGTGGCCTACTGATCTAGCTTCAGTTGGTTTTTTTTTTTTTTCTTTTCATTGATGCACAGTAAATTCGTATGACCAATTAAATTGATATATTATGAAAATTTTATTTTATTTTATTTTATTTATATTCAAAGAGAGTTTAACCTCTTTAACTTAATACGGAAAAGATTATTAAAAAATAATTTTTTTTTGAAGTAGAGTATTTCATTAATTTTGTCACCAAACTAATTCCCTATCTCACGAGATCCACACATCATCCTCAGAGTTTTTTTACGATTTAATTCTGAAAATAAATTTTGTAACCAATGATTTGGCTGGACATTTCAGTTAATTATTATAGTTTTCAAACTAATTTTCAACTGAGCAAAGAGGTAGTTGAAACCAATTTCAGTGCGTTGGAGCAACCTTAGGTGATCATGAAAATATCAACTAGTAAATCATAGTTTAATCATGGTTAAAATATCTAATTTAAAATCTAGCGTGAGTTTGAGTGAGACGTTCTAATATCAATGTGTTAGACAGTTATTAGGTGATGTAAAACTACCACTTTAGGAATCAATCGTATCAATTTTAAACCAACCCTTATATGTCATGTTTAGTACAATAAAATATACTTTTTATTAATGTTTATTCTAACTTTTTAATTTTTTATTCGTATTTGGTATAATTAAAAATGTCTATTTCATAAAATGGACATTTTATTAAAACCATTTTACGTATTTTTTTGGCTTAAATGAGTAATCTTTATTCTATTCAATGTCATTTTTATTCTATTTTTACATACCAAACATGACATTAAATTCATACATTAATTTTGAAAAAAATGCATGTAAACAAAAATACAGAATTAAATATGATATATCAAACATTTTTCTTGGGTATAACATGCAATTTATAACATATAGCGTCTATTTTCTTCTAATTATTACATTCATGCACTAGTTCTTTTTCTTTTTACTTTCTTCTATCTCAGAAGTCGAATAATGAAAAGAAAAAAAAATACAAATCAAAGCCCCCCCAACTTCATATCTTATAAAAGTTTGCTTACCCTAAGAAAGAAAAGAAAGAAAGAAACCCTTCATGTCTTATAGTGTAAGAGAAGCTGCACTATAAAGAAGACATGCCAGAAAGGTTGAGATAATGGTAGTCTTGGTAGGCATTCTTCCTTTATCAGTCCTCAACACCGTAGCTTCATATATTGGCCAACAATTTAATACCACAAAACCAGCTATAAACTTTTGCAGAAACAGTCCATCTAAGTTTCTACCTCTGAAAACTTCTACCAAGCCCATCGAGAACGCCAACAAGTTGATTATTGCCGCCATCGCCAATGGCACGAACATCGGCGATGGCACTCCAAACTCAAAGATCCCTTGATCATACCTTCTGCTTTGTTCATCATTAAGAACTTTGCTGGTCACATTGAATCCTTGTGTGGCTATGCCCAAGTGTATGGTCACATACTCAAATAATCCAAACAAGTAAGATGAGACTCCCTTTATCATCCACATCCTTTGATCACTCCACCACCTTCCCAATGTTCCTTGGGCTAATATGAAATCCAGGCAATGTTGTCCATAGGCCCCAAGAAATAGAAACACATACAAGAAGAACCAAGGGTCTGAGACCTGTGACACCCCTCTGTACAATCAGTGTTATTACATTAACATTATATGGTGAAATTATTCGGTGGGTCCGTTAATTACACGCATGTGACGACCCCTATCATTTTTGTCGTACAGTGGAACTTATGCGGGTTCTACAAAATGTTAAAATCACAATTGTTGTCACTCCAAAAATTTACTTTAGACGGCAAATTTTGTTGCTAAATGTTCAATCATGCATAAATGTTTAAATGAATGGAGAATAAAGATTTAATATTGATTGGTAATATAAGTGTAGTACAAATTAAATAAGAATTTCAATCAAAGAAAGAGAAAAAACTTCATGCTGTTCTAGAAAAAAATTCAAAAGTCAATAAAAGTTTTATTAAGGAATCAAATTGAAATTAAAACACCGGAAAAGTGAAAAAAATTTAGACTTAGGGGAGCAGAAATATAAAAATTAAAAGGGTATATTTGAAAAACAAAATAAAATGTATAAAAAAAATTTCAAATAAATTTTTTTTTCCAATCCTCAACTGATTTTGTACCTGACTATCACACAAATGTGATGGACTCACTAAATAATTTCTCTGTGATATAGGCTTATATATATGTATATATATATATATATATATATATAAGTCTTATGCTAACAATGAAATAAGCTATTCATGAACAAAAGGACCATAAATTAAAAGCAAATGAGTGCAAATACACACCTTTGGGAAGATGCTGAGTCCATTGAGGAGAGCTAGCTGAGGGAGGAAAGCATAAATGGTGATTGGAATTGACAAAATGGGACCAAAAGCAGAGTGAGCATAACCATGGCCCATTAGAGGGCCCATTGCTCTGGCACCAAAGGTTATAGGACAGTATTTGGAGAAGGCCACCTCAAGTAGCCCAACAGAACATCGCTTTCTATTTCTCAGCGCATCGTTAAGGGTAATGGGTACATCTCCCAAAAAAGCAGGCCTTTCAGGATGACAAAATATTGAGGTCCATCCCTCACATTGCAGCCTATACCCAGTATAGTAGTCTTCAACCAGAGACCCATATCTAAATCCCATCTGCACATTTTAGGCCCAAATATAATTAGTATCACTACTTTCCTATATTTTTCATCTAAGTTTTAGGCAGCATTTGGCAGTGATAAAGTCCGTTTTTGAGGAGAAGTTATTTGGTGAAACAATCATTCCACATCATTATATGATATAGAGTGATGGTTTCTTACAAAATTTCAAAATTTTTCTTAATCTTTAATAATTAACTTACTTAAAGCCTTGTAGTCGAAGTAGTATTCAATCCTTGCCAGTGACAAAGTTAAGTCATATTTTATTATGTGAACAGGATAAGTTGGGTTAATTGGATAGTTAGGTATCTGTCATTGGACTGGGCCTCCCATCGACCCACAGGGTCCTAGTTTCTCTTAACATATGAAACAAACTATCCATAAAATTAGGAAAAGTATTAGACTTTGTGAAGGATAGTCACACTACATTAGATAATGAAGTGGAGTAAATGTCCCATTGACTAATTTCTTGTATTTTAGAATTGAGATTTTAGTTTCATTTTTTATATTAATGTTGAATCTCGTGAATGGCTTGCATTTTGGATAAATCTTATGAGCCACCTACTACAATCATTTTGCACACTACCGTAACTATTTCGCACAAATTTACACTTGTGAGACTCTCTTAGACATGAGCTTTTGTGAACAGTGATGGATCTAAAAACTATAGTTAGGAGTGATCAAAATGTAAGGATCAAAATTTAGAGGTAACTTTTATGAATATATGAAAAATTTTGGAGGAGCCAAGTCTTGTTTTCTTTAAAAAAAACTCTAACAAAATCAGTAATAAAAATTATAATTTGTAAAATTTGGAAGAGCCATGCCCCCTTAGTCCCCCCTCCGTCAAACACTGATTGAAGAGATTCAAATGCAAAATATCCAAGTTTAGAGTTCATCCCAGAGTCCTCCTTACCACTGGGCCACCTGGGTGGTGGTAAATTTAGTTTCATGGTATTTACTCTAGTTCCAATTTTGAGGCCAAGTTTTTACACTGTCAAACACAGCATTAATAACAAGCATACCTTGAAACCCCAACTGGTCTGGTGCTCATAATTGCAACCTGCAACATGGTGGGCCAATGACAAGATTTGTTGGGCCTGGAGGGGCTTGTCCACGACATGGTTTGGGCATAGTTGAGGAATTTCAGGAGTCACAAAAGATGATGGGCCTCCAAAGAAAACACGGCGAGAGAAAAAGCAACCTGTCCCAACAAAACTAGTGCCTTGCAGGCCGTCCATTCCCACGGGATTGATTTGAAACAAATATTTAAACTCAGAAGCATAGATGTCGTCGTTGTTGAGCCCATGGAACCTTTGGGGAAACTGAACGTATCCCAAATTGGGCCGGGCTGCTGGATCCGAGAAGAAGTAACATAGTACCCGATGAGGCGTTTGGGGATCGTTTGAATACATGTCGCAATCTAGACTCAGTATTATAGGTGCATTGGTCATGATGCCCGACACTCGCAGCTACACCCACAAAATAACATGAAAATTTTAAGAAAAATAAAAAAGAAAGTAGTAAGAGGGCAATGAACACACACACACACACACATAACTTTGGATTGACATAGAGTATTTCTGCATGGTATCATGTTAATATCCTCTACAATCATTGACACATGAAAAAGAAAAATTAATTTATGAAATCGTAACATGGTGTGATTTTTACTATAATTTTAATATTTACAAGTTGATTAAATTCCACTAATTCTTTTGAGATTTTTGATAATTACACAATTTTATTTTTAAATTTTAAAATTACACCGACCTTTCATATTTTACCCTTCTGATCAATTTTTTTTTTTTCTCAAAATGAAAAAACTACCATTTTCATGTATTTCCTTTTATATATATTTTTTTAATTTTGACCAATTTGTTTTAATTTTTTTATTTTCAAATAAATATTAATTAAAATCTTAAATTTATTTTTATATAAGTTAAAAATAAGTTATTTACCTTAAATTCATTTTTATATAAAATACAAAAATTCTTTAAAAATTGTTAGAAAAACTGATCAAAATTAATGAAAAAAATGTAATAACATAAAATAAAATAAAATAAAATAAAATAAAAAGAGTAATTTTATCATTTTAAAAAAAAATTGACTGGAGGGAGTATTTACAGTTTGTCAAATAAAATAGAAAAATTAATTATAATTATCATAAATCTCAAAAGAAGTCAGTATAATTTACCCTTATAAGTTTAATTTGATACACCATGAATATTGAATCACATAACAGTTACATGTAATAACTTTGTAATGTTTCAATGGAGAGGAGCTCTAAAAATTTGAAAAATATAACCCTCTAAATTTTTTTATATTTTCACGAGACATTCTTCAAAATTTTAATAAAATACTTTCACCTTAAATATGACTTTGGATCGGCCATTATCTGCAATAACTCTTACATGAGAGAATGACTTTGTTATTTGTACAAGTCAAATCCTTATAGAAGTTTGTATAATGTATGCTTGCATTTTGTGTCGCTACGTGTATTATATGAATGGTCAAGAGTGACAACATATTTTTGGTATTAGATCTTGTAAAAATTATTATAAGATAAAATATACTGATATTTTTTGAGATTTTTGATAATTATAAGGATCTCTTTTCTAATCTTATTTTTTTTAAATGAAAAAATGTCATATTTATTTATTTCTCTTTTTTCTAACTTTTTTTAATATTCAAATAAATATTAATTAAAATCTTTTTTGACTAAAAAAATATAAGTTATTTACCTTAAATTTATTTTTTTATATAAAATGAAAAAAAACCTTTAAAAAAGTTAGAAAAATGTTAAAATTTTAAAAATAAATAAAATGAATATTTTTGTCATTTTAGAAAGAAAAAGAAGTTATAGGAAAGGTCTTTGTATTTTGTTAGTAAAAATAGAGAGAAGTCAATGTCATTTCAGAAACTTCAGATAAGGTCTCTGTAATTCTAAAAAACTTAGAGAAGATGACTGTAATTTACCTATTATTTTAATATCATTATTGAAATGTGTGTAAAAAGCAAGGATGGGGGAGGGGTGGCAAGGGTGGGCTGTAGCCCCCAATACATAGAAGAAAAAAAATTTACTTATAAAATTTTGACATTTTGTAAATTAGTCTACTCTAAAATTTTAGTCTAGTCCAATCTTTATCATCTATTTCTCATTTTTTACTCCAGAAATTCAGTCAAACCCAATATCTTTATCTTAATTCTTTTATTTATCTCTAGGAATGGCAACGGGGGGAGAGGAGGGGGAGGGGGGTGTTGGGCCGGGGTGGCTCTTCCCTAACCTCGACTTCATTTGTATTTCCTGTCCCCATTCCCGACTCTGCCCCTCCCTCGTTTAGAGGCTTACCCCTAACCCGACCCCATTCATATTCCCGGACTCCATTCTGAGCCTTGATATATATATATATATATATATATATATATAGATATATATATATATATATTTAAGTAAGTTAAAACTTTTATTTTGATAGGTAAATTAATTTTTTATTGCAAAATAACTAATATAAGGAAAAATAATATGAGTGTGATATGAAAAATCTTAAAACTAATTTTATATAGTATTGTTTATTAGTAAATATAGTGTATATAAGAATAAATAAATAAATTAATATATAAACAGGGCAGGATCGGGACGGGGTGACCATCTACCAAACTCGTCCTGAACTCGACAGAGTTTTAAAGGTCTCACCCTGCTCCGACCCCATTTATGAGTACCCATACCCACCCCATTAGGAGTGGAACGAAGCGGATCCCCGACGGGGCAAGATAAATTGCCATCCTTATTTATCTCCTAAAAGTTTGGCCTAACTCAAAAGAACTTTACTAAAATTTCTTTCAAAAGTTTTTTAACTCACCAAATTTTTTTTCTTAGCTCTGCCCTTCGCAAAAAGATTGTGCCACTAGTCTTACATATTAGAAATATTTTTCAATAGATTTAGTATATCATGTGACATATTTTTCTAATAACATTATAACATATGTAATATATCCTACTAAAAAAGTAGGTTAAATCACACATAACATATTATTTTTTAAAAAATATATTATCACGTGTATCAAACCTATTTAAAATTTTCCCTGCTATTGCAAGCCGCAAGATAATATGGATTAGGGACTGGATTATTCAGTGCAGCATTGTGCCTTACCAGGACATTAAGGGCGCCAGCCTTAAAATTATGTGGAGACATCTTGCTTTTCTCTCTGGATACATAGATGAGATTTGGCATGGAATGACCTTTGATGTCTTTATCTCTCCCCCTCTCTAACAAAACCTGTTTGCAGAGTTGCAGAAAATATGGATGGTAAGGTAACATTTTCTATTTACCTAATAAATTACAAATACATTATCTAGTCAATTTTTTTTACAAAATGATAAAATTGTCCATTTTTTTATTATATACATTTTTCCAATGTTAGATCAATTTTTTTTTTTATTTTTTCTTGATTTTCAAATAAATATTGTTTAAAAACTTAAATATATTTTTATATAAAATGAAAATAATTTATTTACCTTGAATTATATAAAATAACAAAATTCTTTAAAAAAAGTTAAAAAACAATTTATTTACCAAGGAATGACCTTTGATGTCTTTATCTCTCTCACTCTCTAACAAAACCTGTTTGCAGAGTTGCAGTGTAAGTAAAATATGGACGGTAAAGCAACAGAGGCAGATTTAGATTTTAAGTATAAAAGCTAAAATTTAAAAAAAAATTTATAATTATACTGATATTTTTTATTTACCTGATAAATTATAAATACACTATTTAGTGTTTTTTTTTTTCTACAAAATGATAAAATTGTTCATTTCTTTTTCTTTTATATATATATATATATATATATATATATACATACATTTTTTTAATGTTAGATCAGTTTTTTTATTTTTTTTCATTTTCAAATGACTATTGATTAAAAAAATTAAATTTATTTTTATATAAAATGAAAATAGTTTATTTACCTTAAATTATATAAAATAACAAAATTCTTTAAAAAAAAAGTTTTAAAAAATTAGTCAAAACTGAGAAAATGCAATAAAAAAACATGAAAAGAATAATTTTTTCACTTTGAAAAAAGAAAAAGTGACTGGAAGAGCTATTTATAGTTTTTCAATAATAAAAATAGAGGATATTAGTATAATTTTAAAAATTTCATGAGAGATTAGTATAATTGTAAGAAATTTTAAAAAAATAGGTATAATTGTCAAAAAATATTTAGAAAATATTAGAGTAATTTATTCAAAATAATGTATCGAGTAAGATGAGATTCACTTCTGTGCTCTTTTATCTTCATTGCCATATTCTGAAGGTTTTTCTTTTATTTATTTCTTGGGTAATTGAAATGTATTAAAAAGAAGGGGGAAAAAAAAGGAGAGAGAAGGAAGGAAATATTAATGGACAGAGGTAGTAAACCTGAATGACAGTGGGATGATGTTGACGAGTGAAACCCTCTCCCTCCTTCCTCCATTTATTGAAAGCTTGACGTTCTTGTTCACCTGTGATGTACTCATCTCCAACCTTCCCTTTCTCAACAACCTTCTCTACCCTAATCTTCATGCTTTCATACATCATCTATGCAGACACAATTATCAAGATCCATGGTTGATTAATGTGTCAGCAGGGTTATTAATTAGTTGCTATAAATGAGATAACCCTTGTGATTAAACTCTCTAATAAATCCCACATTATAATTATCAGTATATCATAAAAGTACGTATCAGATTAATAATGTGAAACTCAACTCAAATATTACATTAATAAGTGATCCATGTACTCAGATTAATAATATTTTAATATCCACCTCTTAGTGTCCATTTATTCGTATGAGTAAAACGAATAATGTTTCATGATTCATATTTTTTGTATTCATATGATACTATACTCACATGAATTGAGACCTATTATCACAGTTTTACTAGCGAAATTCATTTCATATGAGTGTATATAAACATTCAAATATTACTCTTGATAAGACTCATTATGGTGAGACTCACAGATAAATCACACCCATTTAAGTAAATGGGTACCAAAAGATAGATATTAAAACAATTTTTGATTTAGAGTACTTTTATTTAATTTGAAATGATAGATGTAATTTATAAGTCAAATAGATACAGTAACATATTTATAAATAATTTTTTTATTGCGTTTAATGACTTATTATTTTGATTAGTTGAGTCGAATTAAAGTTTTGTACGAGAAGGGTCACCTAACCATCATGCGAAGCTGGCTGTGTCTATTAATATTACTCTTGATGTTTGTACAACAAGGGTTAAATTGAATGCAAACTTAAGAGCAGACAAAAATGAAAGGCCCCCAAAGCTGAAGACCAATGAATTGAGAGAGAGAGAGAATTATGCCATGTTTGGCTTTTGGATTAAGTTTCAGAAACAATTATTTAATACTTTCAACAGTTTGATTGAGAGTTTACAGTAATTTATTTTATATATATATATATACATATAATCTATTATTAAAATCATTGAGACGAATTCATTCAATAACCTTTTGAATTTGAAACGTAAAATCACGAACCAACCTATTATTCTCCTAGCAAAATTATGAGAAATGTTCTTAAAAGTATGAGATTAGTCCTCTCTTTTAAACCTCAAACTGTTCAACCAAACTATTCCTTAGTCATTGAGTGATATCACCTCCTATAATATCAAAACTATACGATTGTGGGAGCAACATTGATCATTAATAATCTCTCTCTCTCTTTCTCTCTCTCTCTCTCTCTCTCTCTCTATATATATATATATATTACTCTTGCAATAGAGACAACACAGAGAAAGAGACAGCAAAGATTGATGAGTGATGACATAAGAGCATGCGGCATTGTGCCACTTGCAACTTGTAAGCTTTTCAGCCTCTGATGGAGTTGATAAGAATAGAACTTTAAACAGACGGTCAAGGAAGGTATTGTCATGGGGACCCCATCATAGTCGAATCAACGGTGGACAGACCACAACAGTGGGTCAACATTACAATTCCCAGTCCATAATCACTAGCAGATATAAACTGATTTTGGATCTACTCTTCCAGTCAATATTTATCTCCCAACTCGTATTCTTGAATATGGAACTATGGATTTTAGTGTAGACACGTTTTTTCAATTTATTTTTTGATCACTCATATATATATATATGTGTATATATATGTAATAAATAGTAGGACCAATCATAAAAGAGTGATGCTATAAATTAACTAACATAATGAAAATACATGTAAATCTTATTACTTTATCTCTAATAGTAAAAATAAAAAAAATTGAATACAAAAAATTCATTATATATAATATTAGACATTATATTAATACTTAAAAAAAATTAAATATAGTATTATTATTAATGGACCAATGACAGAATTTCAATTAAATGGGCCGAATAAAAAAAATACACATGGTGTAAGTCACAGTCTCTATGTTCTAAATATTTGCTTAGGAGATCATTTTGGGAGAGTTTCAGATTTTGAATAATAAATTTTAAAAAATTAATTATAAATAAATGTATTATAAAAAATATAATTAATTTGTTATTTGTTAAAATTATATGAAAGTGATTCTAATTGTTAATTTTTATTTTTATTTTTTATATTGTATATATCAAGTAATATGTAAATAGTACTCAGAAATAAAACTATAAAAAACTAAACTTATTTTGAAAATTTAATTATTTTTAGCTTCTCCAAAACTCGGTTTTACAACCGGCTATGAGGTAGAACCAGATCAAGCGGATGCAGGGGGTGGCTAAGGAGGGCAATGGGCCCCAAAAAAATCTTGAATAACTCAATATTTTTTTATTATGATTTTGTTAATTTTTTTATAAATTAAAAATTGTCCCCCAAAATATGTTAAATTTTATAAAAAAAATTCTTAAATTTCTAATCTATACACTTTTACTCCCTCTAATTACAATTTCTGGATCAGAAAGATTTGAGCTTTATTATATCAGAAAGATTTAAGAAAGATTTTATTTTTAAAATATTCATTTTTTGAATCTGTAAGAGGCCCTACTAGCTGACCTCTTAACTTAAAATATGATAAAATGCTTCTTGTTGATCATCTATTAATTTTATCTTCTTTAGAGGCCTCGGATTGTGCACCATCTATTAATTTTATCTTCTTTAGACCAAAAACAAAAGAGAATAGGTTGAGCATAAGAACAAGCTTAGATACATACATACATATATATATATATATATTATATAACAAACTCTAAGGCAGTAAATGCATGTATGCTTGGATGATGGTACAAAACATGCTTCCAAAAAACAAACAACAAAGATAATATTTGAGAAAATTTGGCAAAATGAATTGGAAATATTGGCAGTATTGTCCCATGCAGAAATAAAATGAATACTAGAATATTGATATGTAGTGTGTGCGTCTATATATATATATATATATATATATATATATATACGTGACAGTATTACCTTGATCTTCTCATGAGTATCGGAGCATTTGGAGTAGTTTGATCTGAAATAGGCATCTGGGCACCTCTCTATAATCTTGTTTTCCCTACAGAAAGGTAACCAGTGGCTTGCAAATTCAGCAGCCTCCATGAAAGCAAAGAGAGTCAACTCAGAGCCTCCATCGTCTGATACATAGACTGAAAGCTTCTCTGTTGGGTAATCATAAGCCATCACCGACAAGGCGGTGTTGACAACGTTTATGGGTGGCTCCTTATATGGATCTGCAGTGCATATAAAGATGTCCACCGCCGGAAAATCTTTCTCCGTCGTGACTTTGTGAAGGTTTTCAGGGAACTGTCGACGGTAGATGGGACGCATGCGGAATGACTGTGTGGTGGACCACATGAATCCAAGAAGAACATCTGAGATGAAGATGGAGAGGGAGATGAAGAAGGAGACTAGGGTGGTTGAATGGAGGATTGAGAGTGCATGGTGATAGAGGAGAGCGAAGATGGCGCAGGTGTAAACTACTGCAAACACACGGTTCACGCCCGTGCGACGCGAGACCTTAAGCGTGTGAAGAAGAGGCTTGGTTGTGGTACCCTCCATTTCTTTGCTGCTGCTGTATAGAATTAGAAGGGATGATCCAACGTTTAGTAAGCCTACTTATAGGCGAGCTATAGTTATACACTTACACACGTGTTACATAGACAAGCATCACAACAGTCGTGTGGGTCCCACATTTTGACACGTTAGTTTTTGTCTGAACAAATTTTTTAAGTTAATATTTTTAATTTTTTAACATTTTTTAGTTTTGTTACATTTTATTTAAATTTCCTCTAACTTTTAAAATGTATAATTTAAATTTCCTCCAATTATATTTAAAATTTACAATTTAAAATCCTTTCAATTTCATTTGAAAATTTAAATTTTCTCTAATTTTTATCTATAAATGTAATTACTTCTCTTTCATTTTCATAGTCAAGACATCTCTCAATTTTATTTTCTTTATTCTATTTTTCTTATTCATTATGGAAGACATTTTTTTAGGATATGCTTTTTAATGGCTCCGATTTTGATGATGAAGAATTGGAGATTATGCTAATAGTTGCAATGAAAAAATAGCAACTTAAAAGAAAGACACAATTCATGTCATACTGAGGTTCCGTTCAAGGTCACGCAACTATTTGGCATGATCGTATCCAAGGCCACCAAAGGTTGTATAAAGATTATTTTGTCGAAAATTCTGTTTATCCTTCAAATCTATTAAGAAGGAAGTTTCAGATGAGTCGTAATTTTTTTTGTGTATTCGCACTTCGGTGGAAGCGCATAACTCATATTTTGTCCAAAAAGATATGCTTCTAGAATCCTTGGTTTGTCATCCCTTCAAAGGTCACAACAACAATGTGAATACTCGCATATAGAGTAGCAACGTATTTTGAGGATGATTACGTGAGTATCGATGAAAACATAGCAATTGAAAGTCTGAAAAGGTTTGTCAAAACAATAGTTGAAGTTTTTTCTAATAAATACTTGTTATCGCCAAATAGCGATGATATTGCTAAATTTCTAGTAGAATGTGAAAAACGATGATTTCTTGATATGTTAGGAAACATTGATTGTATGCACTAAAAGTAGAAGAATTAAAAGGTATGTACATTGGCCATGTCTATGAATCTACTATAATTCTTGAAGTCATAGCTTCATATGATCTTTGGATTTGGTATGCATTTTTTGGATTCCCAAGATCTCATAATGACATTAATGTATTGGAACCATCTGTTTTATGTAAAGAACTTGCTAAAGGGTGTGCTCCTCCATTCAATTATTCTATCAACAGTGGCTACACAATGGGATACTATTTTGCTGATGGTATATATCCATCATGGTCAACATTTGTAAAAATAATCTAGTTTCCATAAGAAAATAAACAAAATATTTTGTTGCAGCTTAAGAGTCAGCAATGAAAGATGTAGAATGAGCATTTAGGGTGCTCCAACCACATTTTGCAATTATGCATAGACCTTCTCGTTTCTAGCAATGTGAAACATTTAAAGATATCAAGATGACATGCATCATAATGCTCAACATGATTGTTGAAGATGAACATGATATGAACATACCGAATCTTAATTATGATACAGTTGATGAAAGTCCTTAGATAACACCTTTGCAGTAGCGTACGAAAAAAATTAAGAAATTCATTCAAAATCGTCACCGCATTTGAGATAGAGAAAGTCATTTTCAACTCCAATTAGACCTTGTTAAGCACTTGTAAAATTTTCAAGGGCTTGTAAAAGTATGTAGTTATGAATATTTAGTGTAATATGTATTTTAGTATAAAAGTTTTATTTTTTTATGAATACTTGAGTGTGTTTTGATTTGGATATTTAATTTTTATAAATACTTGAGTTTATGTTGAATTTTATGATTCTCTTCCACCCTAAAAAATCTAATAATAAGAATTGCAAAAAATAGTCAAAACAATAAATTCATTGAAGCCAACATTTAATATAATGCTACTGAATAATACTAGATAGGGTTAAAATAATAATTGTAAGAAAAAACCAATCATAATTAATTGTAATTGAATCCCCTTGAAAGAATTTTCATTTGACGTTAATGCTAATATTCTGTAACTTGAGTAGGCATTGCATTCGCATCCAAAAGTATTATTATCTTATCTTCTTTTATTTGTTCTTGACGAAGCTTTTCTTTATCTATTCGGAACTTTTCTTTAAACATTTACATCTTCTTCGTATGTGTTTCTTTTTTTTATTTGTTCATTTCTTAGAGAAACGGTATAAGTGTCTAATTCGCAAAGTTTATTTATACGTCCAAGTTTTTTTCATTTTTCATTCTTCTTGACTCGTAGCATCTTCAAGTCTACAAAGTTGTTGTCACATCCCAAAACCCACCTTATGCAGATTTAGGACATGCGACCGGCCAGTTAGGCATCCATCGGTTTTTTTTTTTGAGTAATAAAAATGCCAACGGTAATCCTAACCACAAGCCGTTCACTTGTAACTTCCAAGTATAATGCATTCGACATACATAAGTTAAGCAACGAAAATTTAATAAGAGAATGCGTACTAACTTGGCAGAGCAACTAGATACATTCATAGTTGATTAATACAAATTTAACTACAAAAGCCACGTCATCGTATGTGTAGTTATACAGAACATCCAAAAATGGAGCGGGATACAAAAATGGAATATGTTAACATAGTTCTTCAAAATATTCTCCAAGGTTCTTAACCCGTTAATCCTTGCCACTAGATCCTTCACCTGAAAAATGTTAGGATAATAGGTGAGCTTAAACAAGCCCAGTGAGTAACATAGGTTCCCTGCCATGGGTTTCAAAACCAGTTCTTGCTTATAAAGCATATGGATAGTTCATTCATTTAAGAAATAACAGTTTATAAATTCACTTAAATACAGTTTAAGTAGAATAAAACAGAATTGAATTAAATAGAACAAACATATCAGAACAGAACATAGCAGAATAGGATGCCAATATATCAATCAAAGAACAAAATAGGTCAGTATTGAGCAGAACAGGACATAACAGAACATGATCCCAATTAGACACATAATTAAGTATATTTGAGCTTCCCCAGTTGCCCATAAGCGGACACTCGTGGGGCCTCTACCCTCTGGGTACCGCCCTGGCGTACTTAAGTCATACTACTCAACACTGGTTTGGGCCCAAGAGTCAGAACATAATAACACATGACAGAATCAAGGACAAAACTCAATACGACCCATGGGATCATGGCAAGTTTAGGTAGAAAAAGTGTATGCTTTTAACATAAGTTGTTTAAATAGCACAGTATAAGAAAGTATCATTTTACTTAGAAAAATCACCAAGTCAAAGTTTCAAGTTACTCACAGTTCGTTGGAGATAGCTCAAAATGTCCACTGGTGGTTTAGTAATATTTTTAATTCCTTTATATTTAGTTTTATGACATATTTTTTGTCTTAGTGAGCTAATTAATTAATTTATTGAATTAGGGAAGGATGGAAGATGAAAGAATAGATTTGGAGTATTTTGTGTAATTTTCAGCTTTTAGATATTTCGACCTATGGAGCTTCACTTGAGATTTGGATGATTTTAGAGTTCGAGAATGAGGAAGTGGTCTTCATAAAGTTTTTAGAGAACATCTTGAGCTTTTCAGAAAGGTCTGGTTTGCAGAAATCTGAGTTCGTTTGGGTCTCCGAACATTATTTCAAAATCAGGTTTGGAAAACTGATCTGTTGCAATCAGAATCCTGTCCGACTAGTCAACTTTGATGGGCCATAACTTGAGTTTTTGAAAACCAAATCAGGTGTTTTAAAATCTTAAAATTATCTACTCATCCAAGACTACAACTTTCATGAAGAACCCAAGTCAAGATTCAGTCATTTTAAGGTAAAAAAATAGCTCACAAGTTTCAGCATAATTTTGATGATTTCAGTAAATCAGTTTTGAGAGTGGGCTGTCCAAAGGCTTGGCTTACGGCTGAGCAGGAAATAAAGCAACAAAAGTGGGCCCTCGAAGGGAAAAGAAATAAAAAAAATAAGAAAAGTGAAAGCTGAAAAGAAAGGAAAAAGAAAAAGAAAAAAGAAAAGAAAAGAATGAAGTTTGAAAAGTTAAAAGTGACGGCAAGGCCAAATAAAAAAAGGAAAGAAAGAGAAAGAGGTAAAAGCTGAACCTGGGCTTTTGTGCGTGGGAAGTTAGGGCACTGTTGTTTAAGAAGAAAAACAAACAAAGAGGAGAGTCGTGCAGGGAGTTTTTGTGCAGCGCAGTAGAGGGAGGCGGCTGCATTAGGGCAGAAGCGTTCGGCACAGCGCAGAAACATGAATTAATTTATTAGTTTTATTTTCTTATTTAATGATGTTAGGCTAATTTTTTTAATTTAGTTTAAAGAGATTTCGAACTCTTATTATAATTTAATAGTTGAATCAATTCAGTAATATTATTTCTTTATTTTTTTATGAATCTATTCATGATAATTTGTTTTGATTGTTTTATTGATGTTTAGTTTGATTGATTTAATCAGGCCTCTTAGATTGATCAGATTATTATCAATTGCTAGATTCAGGAAGTATATTAAGTAATTGATATGGTTCCTAATCAATTGTAGTAAATAGTGATAGATGATTGTGGACAAGCTTTTGTTTATTGCTATGATTATCATGACCTAAGTTAAATAGTCCGAGCTTGTGTGATTGTTGCTTAGAATAATCTAATTTCCTGGATATTAATGCTGCCATTATATTAAATTTAGAGAGCTTGTTCTAAATTGTCTAATGGTTAAAATCTAATGGAGAGCTTGTTTCATTAGTGAGGAATTAAGAAAAATTTCGGGTAGTAGAGCTTGTTGTTACCTAAGATTATTAGATTCATTGAAGGGTAGAATAATGTTATAATTGATTGATGATTCCATTAACTGTGAGGTGAGATTGAACCGAAGAACTGAAGTTTTTAATCATTAATTTATGTTATTAATTTAATTTTTTTAATTATAATTAGTTTGCTAAGAATTCCAAACCCCCCATTTATTGTTTTGTTATTAATTGAATTTTAGTTTATTATTGGTCAGAATAAGTAGAAAATAAATTGTGAACACTCTCTGTGGGTTCGACCCTTACTTAGCTAGCTACTATGTTTGTTTTCTTTTATTGTGTTAAGAAATAAGGTTAATTATTTTTGGAGTGTTAACGATGCGCTTCCAAAATTTGGCGCCGTTGCCAGAGAATTTTTTTGTCATTTTTTTTATTTATTCTGGCTAATTTTTTTTTTTTAATTCATTGCTTTTAGGTCAATTTTTGATTTAATTTCTGTTTGTCAAATTCTGATTTTTTTTATAGGTTCGATGGAGTTTTCTAGGTGGTGCTATTTATTTGAAAATTTGTGATTTATTGTTTGGTTTTTTATTTTTTTTATTTTTTTTTCTGATTTTTTTTTTGCTTATTTTTATTTATTTATTTTCTATTTCTTTTTGGTTTATGACTCGATCTTCTCAATCTGACGAATTAAGATTTGATCCAGAAATTGAGAAAATCGCACGAAGGTTAAGAAAAGAGACTCGGCAAGCTCGAATTGCAACTGCAAACTCTGAAAAAGCTATTGTAGCATCACCTGGCCTGAACATAGCACTTGAATTACTTTCTAACAGTTCATACAATGATTCAGAAGAGAAAGATATGGCTGCTCCTAATAACAATAGGGCTGTTAGGACTTTGAGGGAGTTGGCTACTCCTAATCTAAATCAAAAGCCATTGTGTATTGAGTACCCAGATTTAGCTGCTGCTTTTGAACTGAAATCAAGACTAATACATCTTTTGCCTACCTTTCGTGGTCTTACAGGTGAAGATCCATACAAGCATCTCAAGGAATTCCATGTAATGTGTTCTAGCATGAAGCCTCAAGGAATAAAAGAGGAGCAAATAAAGCTTAGGGCTTTTCCATTCTCATTGGCAGACTTGGCAAAGGATTGGTTATATTACCTTCCTTCCAGATCGATCCAGACATGGAATGAGATGAAGAGGCTATTTTTGGAGAAATACTTTCCTGCTTCTAGGGTTGTTAGTATAAGAAAAGAAATATGTAACATCAGACAATATAATGGAGAATCTCTTTACGAGTACTAGGAGAGGTACAAGAAGTTATGTTCGAGCTGTCCACCACACCAAATTGATGATCAGCATTTAATTCAATATTTTTATAAGGGGCTATTGCCAATGGATAGAAGTATGATAAATGCTGCTAGTGGAGGAACATTGGTTGATAAGACCCCAAATGCTACTAGGAATTTGATTTCAAACATGGCAGCCAACTCACAGCAGTATGGAACCAGAATGGAGCATACACCTAAAAAGGTGAATGAGGTAAGTACTTCTAACATTGAATGTCAAATTTCTGATTTAACTGTTCTGATTCATCAAATGGCTGTAGGGAACATGCAAGCAGCAAAAATGTGTGGAATTTATTCGTTGTCAGGACATAATACAGATGTGTGTCCAACATTACAAGAAGATGAAACTGTTCAGCAAGCTAATGCAGTGGGAAATTTCTCAGGACAACCCCAGCACCGATATGATCCCTACTCTAATACTTATAATCCAAGATGGAGAGATCATCCCAATTTGAACTATGGAGGAAATAGGCAGCCAATGCAAAATGTTTTTTCAAATAATCAGGCCGGTTTTCAACAGGTTCAACAGCAGTATCCACCCAAACAAGCAATTCCTTCCAGTTCTGGAACATCTTTTGAAGATATGTTTAAAAATTTCATGACCCACACGCAGCAATTCCAACAAGAGACAAGGACTTCTATATATAATTTGGAGAATCAAGTAAGTCAGCTTGCTGCCAAAGTTGGTCGATTGGATTCTCAAGGCTCAGGTAAGTTACCTTCTCAAACTATTATTAATCCAAGAGAGAATGCAAGTGCTATAACATTGAGGAATGGTAAACAATTAGAAGTACCAAAATCTACTACTGTAGTTGTTGAGGAGGAGGAGATTGAGAAGGAGGCAGAAATGTCTAAGGTAATTCCTAATCCTTCTATTCAAGTTAAGACTAACCCTTACCTTTTCCATACAGATGTGCAAGGTCTAAGAAGGAGGAGCAAGAGAAAGAAATTTTAGAGACATTTCGCAAGGTAGAGGTAAATATTCCTTTACTAGATGCAATTAAACAAGTGCCCAGGTATGCAAAGTTTTTGAAAGAACTATGCACGAACAAGCAGAAATTAAAAGATGATGAGAAGGTAAGTGTGGGGGGAGAATGTGTCAGCAGTTCTTCAAAGAAAGCTCCCCCCTAAGTGTAAAGATCTAGGTATATTCACCATTCCATGCAGAATAGGTAATACTAGATTTGAAAGAGCCATGTTAGATTAAGGAGCTTCTATTAATGTCATGCCACGATCTGTTTATGCTTCTTTAAATCTAGGTTCTTTGAAAAAAACTAGTGTTATTATACAACTGGCTGATCATACAAATGCTTACCTTGAAGGGGTGATTGAGGATGTGTTAGTGCAGGTGAATGAATTAATATTTCCTGCGGATTTTTACATTGTGGATATGGATGATGATACATCTCCTAATTCTGCACATATTTTATTGGGAAGACCATTCTTGAAAACAGCTAGAACAATGATTGATGTGCATAATGGTACCTTGACCATAGAATTTGATGGTAAAAAGGTTCAATTCAACATTTATGAGGCCATGAGATATCCTAGTGATATTAATCATGTTTTTGTTGTTGATGTTATTTACTCTTTAGTGCAGGTAGTTTTTGACCAAACAAGTAAGGAGAATTTGGAGGTAGGTTGAGGAGCAAGTTGTCGGGCAAACGACGCGAAACAAATGCGCTGCTTGGGAGGCAACCTAAGAAACCAGATTTGAATTTCTTTCCCTTTTTCTTTTTTATTTTTGTCAATTTTTTTTTCTTTGCATAATTATCTTACATTGGGGACAATGTAAGGTTTAAGTGTGGGGGAGAGGATTTGACACTTTGTTTACTTTGCTTTGTTTACTTTGTTAATGTTGCTAAATTTTTCTTTTTATTTAACAAAAGAAAAATTCAAAAAAAAAAAAAAATCAATATGTTTGTGTGCGGAATTGGATGGTTTTGTTTCGATTTTATTTGGCTAAGCTTTTGAAGGTTACCAATGAATGTGTAAGAATTAATGTTGACTTGTAGGTTTTGGCTGATGTTTAATTAATTGATGAACAATGATGACCAAGTCATAATCTACACTTGAACTGTTGAACACTGATTTGTTTTTATATGTATGGGTCCTTGAATTTGAGATACATGTTTTATTAGCTAAGTTGTATGGGTGTCTAACTATGTGCATTGGTTTCGAGACTTAAAACTTGCTTAACTACTCATTTTGTTTTCTAATTATGGAGCTATGTTAGAGCAATAAAAAAAAGAAAAAGAAAGTAAAGCAAGTAAATCATGCGGTGGGTTGAGATGGAGCATAAAACGCACTCACTCATAAACACATGTGTAAAGTGAGATGGAACGTAAAACGCACTCACTGCTGGGTTGAGATGGAGCGTAAAAATGCACTCAAGCAAAAATGCATGCAAAAGGTGAGAGGGAGCATAAAATACACTCACCTAAAAAGAAAAAGAGTGATTGTGTGAAAAGTAATAGTGGAAGAGCTATGTTTCGAGTCTTGAAATGGTGTGCATAATTGTTCTCCCATATGGACTTAGTTGTGTATTCATGGTGATCATAGAAAGGTACTTGTATGCATGCACTTAAATTTTGAAATTGTTTTGTGAAAATTGACAAGGTTGTTGTTTCGAATTGATTGATGAAGTATTAACCAAATTCTTGCTAGCATTAATTTTCATGGATGAGCTATTGAACTTAATACCTTTGAAAGTTTGGTTGAATGGATTCAAGCGAACTTTTTGTTTTGTTCTCAGTTTTTGTTTACATGAGAACGTGTAAAAATTAAGTGTGGGAGAATTTGATAAGAGCATAATATTTAATATTTTTAATTCCTTTATATTTAATTTTATGACATATTTTCTGTTTTAATGATCTAATTAATTTATTTATTGAATTAGGGAAGCATGAAAAGTGAAAGAATAGATTTGGAGTATTTTATGCAATTTTCAGCTTTTAAATATTTCGATCTATGGAGCTTCACTTGAGATTTGGATGATGTTAGAGTTCAAGAATGAGGAAGTGGTCTTCATGAAGTTTTTAGAGGACATCTTGAGCTTTTCAGAAAGGTCTAGTTTGCAAAAATCTGAGTTTGTTTGAGCCTCCGAACATTGTTTCAAAATCAGGCTTGGAAAGTTGATCTATTGTAGTCCGAATCCTGTTTGACTAGTCAACTTCGATGGGCCATAACTTAAGTTTTCGAAATCCAAATCAGGTGTTTTAAAATCCTAAAATTATCTACTCATCCAAGGCTACAATTTTCATGAAGAACCCGAGTCAAGATTCAGTCATTTTAAGGTAACAAAATAACTCGCAAGTTTCAGCAAAATTTTGATGATTTCAGTAAATCAATTTTGAGAGTGGGCTGTCCAAAGGCTTGGCTTACGGCTGAGCAGAAAATAAAGCAACAAAAGTGGGCCCTAGAAAGGAAAAGAAATAAAAAAGAATAAGAAAAGTGAAAGCTGGAAAGAAAGGAAAAAGCAAAAGAAAAAGAAAAAGAAAAAGAAAAAGAAAAGAATGAAGTTTGAAAAGTCAAAAGTGACGGCAAGGCCAAATAAAAAAGGAAAGAAAGAGAAAGAGGTAAAAGTTGAACCTGGGCTTTGTGCGGTTAGGCTTTTGTGCGTGGGGAGCTAGGGCATTGGTATTTAAGAAGAAAAAAAAACAAAGAGGAGAGTCGTGCGGCAGGGAGTTTTTGTGCGGCGTAGTAGAAGGAGGCGGCTGCATAGGGCAGAAGCGTTCGGCACAGCACAGAGACAGGAATTAATTTATTAGTTTTATTTTCTTATTTAATGATGTTGGGGTAGTTTTTCTAATTTAGTTCAATGAAATTTCGAACCCTCATTACAATTTAATAGTTGAATCAATTCAGTAACATTATTTCTTCATTTTCTTATGAATCTGTTCATGATAATTTGTTTTAATTGTTTTATTGATGTTTAGTTTGATTGATTTAATCAGGTCTGTTAGATTGATCAGATTATTATCAATTGCTAGATTCAGGAAGTATATTACGTAATTGATATGGTTCCTGATCAATTGTGGCAAATAGTGATAGATGATTATGGACAAGCTTTTGTTTATTGCTATGATTATCATGACCTAAGTTAAACAGTCCGAGCTTGTGTGATTGTTGCTTAGAATAATCTAATTTCTTGATATTAATGCTGTCATTATATTAAATTTAGAGAGCTTGTTCAAAATTGTCTAATGGTTAGAATCTAATGGAGAGCTTGTTTCATTAGTGAGGAGTTAAGAAAAATTTCGGGTAGCAGAGCTTGTTGTTACCTAAGATTATTAGATTCATTGAAGGGTAGAATAATGTTATAATTGATTAATTATTCCATTAACTGTGAGGGTGAGATTGAACCGAAGAACTGAAATTTTTAATTCATTGATTTCTGCTATTAATTTAGTTTTTTTAATTATAATTAGTTTACTCAGAATTCCAAACCCCCCATTTATTGTTTTGTTATTAATTGAATTTTAGTTTAAAATTGGTTAGAATAAGTAGAAAATTAATTGTGAACACTCTCTGTGGGTTCGACCCTTACTTAGCTAGCTACTGTGTTTGTTTTCTTTTATTATGTTAAAAAGTAAGGTTAATTTGTTTTTGGAGTGTTAACGACGCGCTTCCATTTAGATTAACTCCAGGGGTCCTATAGTAGTGATTAGATACACATTAGTTATCAATTAATTATGTATTTTTCCTATATTACTAGCTTAGGAGTCAAACTAGAGAAAACTGATTCCACCATTAAATCTGAAACATCAAAGAAAATAAACTTAGGCCTTCGTGACTTCTTATTTGAGTTTGGGTACCTTCAAGGGCAAAATGGTAATTTCATATTTACATGACTTAAATTTTTTGAAATCCCGATTCACAAAATGACCCTCCCAATTGGGTCCAGAATGTTCGACATAGTCAAAATGTACTACTTACTTATTTAATCTGGACAACGGATTATTTTACTATTATTAAATTAATTAAATTATTTTAATTTAATTAAGTATACAGTTACATAATATATATTATTTGGGGCAATTAAAGTCACATGTGCCATGGTGGCACAATGGTAGTGCGTGATGGGCTTGGGTTTTGGCTTTGTGATGGTTACGTGTTCGATCCTCAAGGGGTGCAGCCCCCATTTTGTTTCTAATTTAATCAAGGCCAAACAGCGAACAGGGGGTCAAAATCAGGTTAGGTTATCTTATTTCATTTGTGGACATCAAATCAGACCCTTATCCCCGTAAGCCGAGATTGGTTTTAAAAATTTAAAACACCATCACTCCAAAATGATGTAGCATCACTTAAGTGGGTATCCGTTTATAATTTCGGTCGGGGCCCAACTCGAGTCCGAACCAGAGCCCGACCTAACACTGTTCAACTTCTTCCTTCTCTTCCCTCCATGTGTTTCCCTAATTTCTTCAAATCAAGACTTCCAATTTCGTGGCTTTCTAATTGATTCATCTCTCTGTTTTTCATCCCAAATCGTTTCTAGAAGCCTAAGGACTATTTTGGCATTCGTTTGGAGCATTATATCGAGCTCAATCGTTTGGCCTAAGATCGATTAACCGAACCTGCAATTCGGTCATACTCGCTTATTTGTGGCCTAAAGTTGATGGGATTTCTTCTATTGTGACCTATTGATCATGGGGTTTGAGTTTCTATTCTCAAAACTCAGTTTTGGTGTAAGTTTCAAAGGTTGTGTCTAAAAATCGTAACCTACATATGGTATTTTGAGGGTCTCTACCTAGGCTTTTAGGCCTCGGGTTAAGGTTTTTGAAACCCTCAGGAAGTCTTGTTTAGGGTCTAACAATCCAAACTTGGTGTGGCTTTAATTGGTTCAGACCTGCTCCAATAGAGGTCCATTAATAGCGGTTTCTCATGGTTCAGGGTTCTTCAAGCCCTGTTGGCCCTTCTAAACTAAATCTTGATAGTTTCTAGTGTCAGAATAAATTCATGCATGCATATGTATGGCCTTGAAATAGTGTGTGTGTGTGTGTGTGAGTGTGTTTAATTCCTTTTTGACAAAAGAGAAAATTTGAAATTTAGGTGTTATACCTTCTTCGACAGTGAATCCTCTCTACTTGTGGCTTGGATCAGATCCCCTCAATGCCCTTCAAGGTTTCCTAATCTCCTTCCTCACGTGCACTTGAGTGAGACACACACATGCATGCACGCACACTTGTATATGCACACACTCTTCTCCCACACAATGTCCCTCTCTCTAACACTCACGCACACACACAATGTCACTCACGCAGTCTGAATGCACAGCACACGCACACGCACACTTGATATGTTTTGAAAAATTAGGTCTTATATATATAAGTGCACACCTCTAGATATACATCTATGTGCATGCTCTTGTAGGCTTAGGTGTGATCATATGGCTGATGTAGTAGCTGAGGTGGGATGATGTGAGCTGATGTGGAGAGGTTTAGTTGATGATGAGGGGTTTGCATGTATGGCTATTGGCCAATTTGGGAGGTGGGCTTGGATAATTTAGGGTCATATACAGTTTTGTTGTGTAATTAAGCACAAAAGTACTGGCAGCCCACTTGGTTTATTTTTGGGTGCTTAGAATCTTGCCCTACTTGGTCAAGGGTTCAAATTCCCTTGGCCTCACTTTTGGGCATTTTTCCCTCATTTGGGCTTATGCCTTGTTTGGCTAGCGCAGAATTCTGTTTTAGCTATTTCCTCCCTAATTTCTTTTCTATTGCTCTTTTTACGGAGCGGTTTCTTCTGGTCATTTCTTATTTAGGTTAGCTTCAGTGTCCAAGGCCTAGTGTCAGTTATTCTTTCCTTGTGGTTTTCATAGTTAGCTAATTTGAGTTCCATCAATGTTAAAATAGAGTTTAAATAACTAAATTACTACATTAGATTCAAAAAGAACTTCATTACATTAATTAGCCGGGAAACTAAGTTTGGGGTTTACATCCTCCCCCCCTTCAAAAGAGTTTTGTTCCCAAAACTCGACCTAACTTCATTTAAGTGAACAACTCAGGGTACATTTCACGCATCTCTACTTCGCGTTCCCATGTTGCTTCTTCACTTGTGTGATTTTTTCACAAAACCTTCACCAATGGAATTGCTTTGTTACGCAAAGTCTTTTCCTTTCGATGCAAAATTTTTACTGGTTGTTCTTCATATGACAAGTCCTCCCTTAACTTGAGTGGCTTATATTCAATAACCTGTCCTGGTTCTTGTACACACTTCCTCATCATTGATACATGGAATACGTGGTGTACTTTGTCTAACTCAGGTGGTAGTGCCAAACTGTATGCAACTGGTCCAACTCTTTTCAGGATCTCAAATGGACCAATATAGTAAGGACTTAACTTGCCCTTTTTGCCGAACCGAAGTACCCCTTTTAATGGTGACACCTTAAGGAACACGGGGTCGCCTACTTCAAACTCAAGATCTTTCCTTTGATTGTCAGCATAACTATTGTCTCGACTCTGGGCCGTCTGCAACCTACTCTGAATTTTTTGAATTTGTTTAGTGATGGCCTAGACTAGATCCGGTCCAAGTAACTTTTGCTCACCAGCTTCGGCCCAACAGAGAGGAGATCGACACCTTCTTCCGTACAGTGCTTCGTACGGTGCCATTTTGATGCTGTCTTGATAGCTGTTATTGTAGGCGAACTCGACTAATGTTAAATGTTCTCCCTAATTTCCCTTAAAGTCCAATGCACACAGCCGTAACATATCCTCTAACATTTGTATCACTCGCTCAGATTGCCCATCTGTCTGTGGGGGGTATGTTGTACTGAATTTGAGTTCAGTGTTGAGTGCCCTTTGTAGACTCTTCCAAAATAGTGACACAAACCGATGGTCTCGATCAGACACAATAGATAAGGGTGTGCCGTGTAGGCGTATAATTTCCTGGATGTACAATGTAGCTAACCTTTTCATGTAATGTTTTGTCTTTACAGGTAGGAAATGCGCAGACTTGGTCAATCTGTTCATGATGACCCAACTAGCATCGGAGCCTTTTGGGGACTTGGGAAAGACAAAATCCATGGTGATGTGGTCCCACTTCTATTCTGGAATAAGGAGTGGTTGTAAAAGCCTGTTGGGGCGTTGGTTTTTAACCTTTACTTGTTGGCAACGCGTACAGTGGGCGACGAAGTTGGATACGTCATTTTTCAGTCCAGGCCACCAGTACAACTCCTTGATGTCATGATACATCTTTGTATTCCCAAGGTGTACCGTAAACCTTGAAGCATGGGCTTCCTCCAAAATTTCTTTCTTCAATTCAGGTGCCTTGGGCACACATAACCTGCCCCGATACTGCAAAATTCCCTCTTGAATCTCAAAGTTAGTTTTTCCAATCGCTTCTACTTCCCTACGGATTTTGATTAGCTCCTTATCCTGAGTTTGACTTGCTTTGATCTGCTCCACCAATGTAGACCCAATCATCAGACTTGCCAGATAAGTCGTGCTTTCTGGTGGAATCACCTCGATGCCCATCTCGTCTAGGCTTTGAATCAATTCCTTCTGCGTGGTAATCATGTAGGCAAGATTCCCAGACCTCCGGCTCAGAGCATCGACTACCACATTAGCTTTGCCAGGATGGTACTGGATCGTCATGTCATCGTCCTTGATTAACTCAAGCCATCGACGTTGCCTCATATTTAACTCCTTTTGCGTAAAGAAGTACTTCAAGCTTTTGTAATCAGTAAAGATTTCGCACACCTCCCCATATAAGTAGTGGTGCCAGATTTTTAAGGCAAACACCACTGCAGCTAGCTCCAAGTCGTGGGTATGATAATTCTGTTCGTGCGATTGGAGTTGTCGAAAGGCATAGGCAATGACCCTACCATCCTGCATCAGAACGCATCCCAAGCCTTTATAGGAGGCATCATAACAAATGACGAACTTTCCTTCCTTGGAGGGGATAGTCAGAACAGGCGCTGAAGTCAACTTTTCCTTCAGCAGCTGGAAACTCTGCTCTTGTTCATCTACCCAAACGAATGGCATATTATTTCTGGTTAAGTGAGTGAGCGGCCTCGCCAACTTAACAAAATCATTAACGAATCGTCGGTAGTAGCCCGCCAATCCAAGAAAACTTCAGACCTCTGTCACAGTAGTTAATTGGGGCCAATCCAAGATAGCTTCTACCTTCTGTGGGTCAACAGCAATACCTTCTTTAGAAATTACGTGCCCCAAGAAGGTAATACTGGGTAGTCAAATTTCACTTTTTGAACTTCACATACTGCTTATGCTCCCTCAGTGTCTGTAATGCTATCGTCAAGTGTTTCTCATGTTCCTCTTCATTCCGTGAATATACGAGTATATCATCGATGAAGACAATGATAAAATCATCCAAGTATGGCTTGAAGACCCGATTTATCAAATCCATAAATGCGGTAGGGGCAATAGTTACCCCAAAAGGCATGACTAGAAACTCGTAATGGCCGTACCGGGTCCGAAAGGCCATTTTCAGTACATCAGCACCCCTGATCTTGATTTGATGATACCCCGATCTCAAGTCAATCTTGGAAAACACACTAGCCCCTTGTAATTGGTCGAATAATTCATCAATGCGCAGAAGAGGATACTTGTTTTTGACCATTACCTTGTTGAGCTCTCGATAGTCAATGCAAAGCCTTAAGGAGGAGCCATCTTTCTTCTTCACGAATAATACGGGTGCTCCCCAAGGAGATACACTTGGTCGGATGAATCCTTTCTCTAATTGTTCCTGTAGCTGAGCCTTCAACTCTTTTAATTCTGATAGGGCCATCCGGCATAGAGCTTTGGATATTAGTTGAGTCCCGGGAATGAGGTCGATGGTAAATTCAATTTCTCGATCAACCGTTTCATTTGGTAGATCCTCAGGAAATACATCGGGAAACTTACATACAATTGGCACTTCTGATAGTGGGGGAGCCTGAGCTTGGGTATCCAAGATACTACACAGATAGCTAACGACACCCTTTCTTCAATAATTTCCCTCATGAATGGCAGAAAAGAGATAAGGTGGAGGGGTGACGCTACTTCCTTTGAACATAAACTCTGGTTGCCCTGGGTGTTGAAACAGTACTTTCTTTGCAAAGCATTCGATGGTGGCATGATTGAGAGATAACTAATCCATGCTTAAGATCATGTCGAACCCCTTTATGGCTAAAGGTACTAGGTCCATTGATAGTTCTTGATCCCCAATTGTCACACTACAACCCTTAAGGATTGTGGACCCAACCGTTGATATCCCAGATGGAATTTGCACCGATAACAGATCATCTATGGGTTCAGGTCTCTTATGCAATTTATCAGAAAAAGTGGAGACACAAAGGAATGCGTGGATTCAGAGTCAATTAACACATCTGCAGAAATTCCATAGATTGGAAGTATACATGCCACCACGGCATTTACAGTAGATGTATCTCCTGGTACCAGTGCGAATACTCTCCCTGGTGGCCCTTGCGGCTCTTTGCCCTTGTCCTTTGCAGGTGCCACTGGAACAGGTCTTTGGCCTGCATTGTGGGTAACCGAGGCTGAGGTTCTCGTATCTGGTGGCTGTTGTGGGCAGTCCTTGATCTGATGCCCCTTTTCTCCACACTTGTAACATGCGCTAGTCAACTGGTGACACTCTCCTGCGTGAGGCAATCGGCAGTGGGGGCATTTAGGTCCCTCATTGACTTTCCTTTAGTTCCTATTCCCATTATTTAAGCCTTCAGTCTTCTGCTTCTTAAATGACTGCTCTTTCTTGAAGTTTTTCCACTTTTTCTTCCGCTCCTAGTCCTTGAGCTGATTAAACTCCTCCATATCTTTCTCAATGACAAGGGCCTTGTTGAGAACATCAGAGTAAGTGTGCAATTCAAAAGCGGAAACTCTCATTCGAATTCCCATGCGAAGGCCTCCTTGGAATCTCCTTGCCTTGTGGTGTTCCTCCTGTACCAAGAAGGAGGCAAATCTAGACAGTGTAGAAAACTTGGCGGCGTATTGGATTATCGTCATTTATCCTTGTTGTAAGCTCGTAAACTCTTGAATCTTCCTTTCCCAAACAGTCGGTGGAAAGAACATACTGTAGAATTTATCTATAAAGTCTGCCCAAGTCATATCAGGGTTCTCTCTCTGCATTTCCAGCCACCATTTATACGCCTACCCTTGTAGCATGTACGTGGCCAACTTCACCTTTTCCTCCTTCATATAGATCAGGAGCTTGAAGGCCTTTTCCATTGCCATGACCCATAGTTCAGCTTGCTTGAGATCAATCACAACATCAAAGGATGGAAGCTTGAACTTATGGAACCTATCTAGCAAGTTGTTGCGATTGCCAACTTCTATGGGTTGCACCGGGTCGAATGGGGGTGGCACTACTGGAGTTTCAATCGGATTGTTAGTTGGTCGGGGCTGGTTATGCTGTAGAGTTCTCATCAACCCTTCGATTGCTCGGCCAAACTGGGCCAAGGTTGCTGATATCTCACGTAAGGTCGTACCCCTAGTTGGAGCTCGAGATTCCCCATTACCACTCCTGGTACGTGGTAGCATCTGAGGCAAAATAAAAGCTATCTTTAGTATTCTTGTTCGGTGCGTCGTAATGAAATGACACTCAGGTCGTTCGTTAATTCAAGGATCCTACGACTTAAGCATGTATTTCCTAAGGACTCGTTTTCCCAATGATTCAAGATAAACCTAAAGCTCTGATACCAAGTTTGTTATATCCCAAAACCCACCTTATGCGGATTTAAGACATGCAACTGGCTAGTTAGGCACCCATCCATTTTTTGTTTTTGAGTAATAAAAATGCTGACAGTAATCCTAACCACAAGCCGTTCACTTGTAACTTCCAAGTATAATGCATTCGACATACATGAGTTAAGCAACGAAAATTTAATAAGAGAATGAATACTAACTTGGCAGAGCAACTAGATACATTCATAGTTGATTAATACAAATTTAACTACAAAAACCACGTCATCGTACGTGTAGTCATACAGAACATCCAAAAATGGAGCGGGATACAAAAATGGAATATGTTAACATAGTTCTTCAAAATATTCTCTAAGGTTCTCAACCCGTTAATCCTTGCCACTAGATCCTTCACCTGAAAAATGTTAGAATAATAGGGTAAGCTTAAACAAGCCCAGTGAGTAACATAGGTTCCCTGCCATGGGTTTCAAAACCAGTTTTTGCTTATAAAGCATATAGATAGTTCAGTCATTTCAGAAATAACAGTTTATAAATTCACTTAAATGCAGTTTAAGTAGAACAAAATAGAATTGAACTAAATAGAACAAACAGATCAGAATAAAACAGGATGCCAATCTATCAATCAAAGAACAGAACAGGTCAGTATTGAGCAGAACAGGACAGAACAGAACATGATGCCAATTAAGCACATAATTAAGTATATTTGAGCTTCCCCAGCTGCCCATGTGCGGACACTTGTGGGGCCTCTACCCTCTAGGTACCGCCCTGGCCTACTTAAGCCATACTACTCAACACTGGTTTGGGCCCAAGAGTCAGAACATAATAACACATAACAGAATAAAAAACAAAATTCAATACAACCCACGGGATCATGCCAAGTTTAGGTAGAAAAAGTGTATGCATTTAACATAAGCTGTTTAAATAGCACAGTATAAGAAAATATTATTTCACTTAGAAAAATCACTAAGTCAGAGTTCCAAGTTACTCACAGTTCGTTAGAGATAGCTCAAAATGTCCACTAGTGATTTAGATTAACTCCAGGGGTCCTATAGCAGTAATTAGATACACATTAGTTATCAATTAATTATGTATTTTTCCTACATTACTAGCTTAGGAGTCAAATTAGAGAAAACTGATTCCACCGTTGAGTCCGAAACGTCAAAGAAAAGAAACCTAGGCTTTCGCGGCTTCTTATTTGGGTTTGGGTACCTCCAAGGGAAAAATGTGATAACTGGTTAAAAAGTGCATATTTATTTTGTTAACCCTAGATATTCTTGCACTTTTATTATTTTAATTTCTCCAATCTATATGCATTTGCTAGTTAATTCTTGTTTTATCTTTTTGCAGAGAAAGCTTGACAAAGTTGATGATTTGGTGATGGATTTGAAGTAAAAGGAAAATATTGGGCTTTGAAGTGCTAAAAGAAGTGGAAAACAAGTGGTCATGGGTTAGAAGAGAGGCTTGATCCATATATTAGTGGACCAGGGCCCATTTTAGCATTACAGACTCTATTTTGGAGCACTTTAGCCTCCCTTTTTGGGCCCCTAATGTCTAATGATGGGATTATTATTTTATTTTCTTTAATTCTTATTTTAGGGTTTGGTGGGGAAGAAGAGGGGATATTAGAAGGAAGAGAGGCGACTGTTTTTGGGGGGCATTCGGACATTGAAAGAGGGAAGAAGAAGGCGACTCTAAAGAAGAAGATGAAAAACTCTATGGCTATGGTGTTCTCCTCTTCCAACATTATGGGCTAAGCTTCTCTCATTCCTAGGGTTTAGATGAAACCTTAGTCAAGTAATCTTGCTTCTTTGTATTTTATTTTTGGCTTAAGTAGTTTTGGATGTTGATTGTATAACTTTGGAATTTTATTAAGGCAATGATTGTGTTATTCGGTTTCACATAATCAATTTCTGTGATTTTGTTTATGTGGTTATACAATAGTAATACTTGTACATACATCAAAACAGTAGGACGAGTCATAACTCAAGAAAAACAAATTGTGACTATGACTTTAGAATTAGCGTAGACAATTTGTGTTGACCAAAGATGATTCGTGCTTAGGGTTTTGGTGCGTGGTTTTCTTGATGATTGTATTGAGGCTTGTAGCCAAAATACATCTTTTACATCCAAATTTAATGGCCTAAGAATTAATACAATTGAAGCTAGTTACAAGATTAGTGGTAGATTCAACACCCTAGGGATCCTCTTTTAATTTGATTCATCGTTAATTCAGTTGAATATTTGCTTTAATTATAGTTCTCATTTAATTTTAGAAAAAAAATTAGTAAGCAATCACTCTTTGTGAATTTGAATTAAAATTAATCTCAACTTTGGTTTTTAAATAATTAACAATCTCTGTTGGTTGGACCCTTACTTCTCTACTATACTAGTAGCTTAGTTTGGTAATTTGATTGATTGCCACGACAGATCATGCTCTTGTAGGCTTAGGTGTGATCATATAGCTGATGCAGGAGCTGAGGTGGGATGATGTGGAGAGGTTCAGTTGATGATAAGGGGTTTGCATGTATGGCCATTGGCCAATTTGGGAGGGGGGCTTGGATAATTTAGGGTTATATATAGTTCTGTTGTGTAATTAAGCACAAAAGTGCTGGCAGCCCACTTGGTTTATTTTTGGGTGCTTAGAATCTTGCCCCACTTGGTCAAGGGTTCAAATCCCCTTGGCCTCACTTTTGGGCGTTTTTTTCCTCATTTGGGCTTATGCCTTGTTTGGCTGACACAAAATTCTGTTTTAGCTATTTCCTCCCTAATTTCTTCTCTATTGCTCTTTTTACGGAGCGGTTTCTTCTGGTCATTTCCTATTTAAGTTACCTTCAATGTCCAAGGCTTAGTGTCGGTTATTCTTTCATTGCGATTTCCGTAGTTAGCTAATTCGAGTTCCATCAGTGTCAAAACAGAGTTTAAATAGCTAAATCACTACATTAGATTCAAAAAGAACTTCATTACATTAATTAACCAGGAAACTAAGTTTGGGATGTTACAGTTATCTTCTCCAAGATCCATCAGAGTCCTTGGAATAGAAAGAGAGGACACGCTGATAGTGGAAGTCACTTGTATTATATTCTTTTGTTGGTTTTTTTCTTCTGAGTATTATCTAACCATTTTAGTTGTTACCTCATCTTATTCCCACAATGTTCGAAGGGAAATTTTCTTCTATTCTATTTTTCATAAAACATTTTTGCATTTGTAATTTTTAAAAATAAGAAATTAAATTTATTATAATACAAAAATAACAAGTAAATATAAATTTAATTTTTAAATATTATAAGAACCTTGCTCATTCATACCACTTTGTTGTCTAGTTTCAATCTGGAAAAGTCCTTCGCAAAATTTATTCGTTACTTGTTAAATTTTTTACCAATGTTATATCGAAGACTTGTTATCCTGATTGGATCCAAAATTCTTGTACTTGTAGAAATATTGACACAATAGAAACTAATAATTGTTGTTGATGCTGCACTTTTTGGTCCACGTACAATCCGAGCTTAGCTCACTGAAGAACACTCAAAAAAGAAGATCAGAGGACCACCGGATTGGCTCCAGCAGTAGCCGCTTCGATGCTTAAGTTAATAAAATAATGAAAGCCAAATAATGAGCATGATCATTAAGCGTACCTTTAGGGTTTAATTTATAGGCTGTGGTTTTCCTAAGTTGATTAGGATTTGGAGCCATGAAAGTAGGGATTCGATCATCGGAGATAGCAGTTACCATGTTGGATATTGTATCAAAATAGAGATAACCATGTGTGGCAGTTTCCTTGTAAGAGACTGTTTTCTTATTCTCTACTCGAAAAATGTTAAGGCGATGATGAGCTCTGGAGAGTTGCTCCGAAGTTCTGTGCTCAGTCCTGTGAGCTCTGTTAGAATGCGGATCTGCTCTAGAGGAATGTGCTCGGCCTCTTCAGATCTATAGGTCTGACTTGAATGGCTGAGCATGAGTTGAATTGGCCGAGTGCGAGCTGAACTGGCCAAGCGTGGGCTGAACTGAAAATACACGTGTCAAGTGATGATTGGTCTTGTCATTTTGTGGTGTATCAGTTACTCCCCCCAGCCTTAGTTTGAGCTTATGGCGTAACTAAGGTTTATGAGCCTCGAAAAGTCACGTGTTTTGTCGTTTCATTTTTCAAGGCGACTGTTGATACGTCATTTATGGCGCAGTCGATTTGAAGACTATCATTGCTTATAACCATCACGACGGTTCATCTTAGTAACCCCTATTTTTTGAATGTATACAATGAGGGAAAGGTGCCCTGTACTCCTCTTTTATTGTTTCCCGTATACCTTAGAGGAAAAGGAGCATTTGCCATTGTCGAACCAGCAAGCTAAACTGTAAGGAGTGTCCGTCGTTCGAAGTTTTTCTCTCTCTTCTGGTTTGGCCTTGGTTCCTTTGTTCATAATTTCTTTTGTCCTTCTTCTTCTTCCTTTCTGGTTATTTTGAAATGTCGACCTCCACTGCATCTTCCGATGTTGGCGACGGTTCAGGGAGTCTTCCTGAAGCTTATGCTTCATCCCAAACCCTTATTAGGGATAATAGTTCCTTGGGGACCGAGTCGGAAGAGACCCGTTCTAGTCCCGAAGTTAGGATTATAGATGCTTTTTTAGAGTCTAGGGATAAAACGAGAGAGGTTTCTGGTCAGTCCTCCCAAAGGGAAGAGGGGCAGAGTATCGTGACCTCTTCTTGGCTTGAAAGCATAAAGAAGGAGTTTGATTTTCCTAAAGATGCCGTCCTCAAGGCTTCTGATGCCCTAGATCGTCCTTCGGATATTAAGAAAGGTGAGATCTGTGTTTATACTGCTTGGTTTGAGATGGGGTTACGTCTTCCTTTTCCCACATTACTTAGGGAGTTCTTTTGTTGGTTCAATGTTTGCCCCACCGACCTAAATGTGAATAGTTGGAGGCACCTACTAGGGTTTTTAGTTTTGGGTCGCATGAATAATGTAGACGTCTCTCTGGATTTGATCCGTTGTAAAATGGATCTTAAGTATATGAGGTCGGAGAGCCTCTATTATATGTCCTTTGATAATGGTTTCAGACCTCTGTCAGTTGTACCGTCCTCCAATAAATCTTGGAAAAATAGGTATTTTTTTGTTAGTGGAGGATGGGAGGAGGCAAACCTTGAGGACTAGATTTCTACATTCCCCCGGAGCATGGAGTTTATGGGTGAGACCCTCCTTCTTTTGTGATTTTTGTTTGTGCTCTTGCCTTTGTCATTTGTTTACCTAATCGTTGTTATTGTACATCTTGTGTAGCTAAAAGTGTTAAGAAGAGGCCGTCCTTCACACCTGTTCTTAAGGAGCAGTACAGTAGGCTTCTCCAGTCCAGGAACAGAGATTACAGAGTCATCCTTTAGCCGAGCACTCCAATGGCCTCGAAAGATAAGAATGTGGTTGAAGATGTGTTGCAAACTGTTATCGGTAAGTGGGGCTTGGTAAAGAAGAAAAGGGTGGCGAATCTTCCCCCTAATGCCGCTCCTTCATCAAAGAAGAAGAGGACGACCACTGCTGTCCCCTCCTCTACTGCACTATCCAAAAAAGGGGGAATGCCTTCTGCTTCCCCTTCCCAGCGCCGCCTAAGAGGGGCGTAGTGACCAGGGAGCCCACTTCTGCACCGCCCAAGAAGGGCATGGTAAATTCTGAACCTGCCCCCTCATTAGCTAAAAAGGCTCCGAAGAAGGGCAAGATGAGGGTGGCCGTTGATTTGGACCTGATGCCAGATGGGTACAGGGCCGTCCATCAAGCAATTGAAGAATTCTAGGCGGATGCCCAAAAAAGGACTCTCCTTCTTGCAGTACCAGGCAGGGTATTGAAAAGGCGGTTGCTGGCGCCATGAGCGCCCATCTGAAGGTAATGACCGTTCTGTCTTTTTTGGTATTTTTGTTTTTACATTTACCTGATTGGGTCTCTTACTGTTTTACAGACCTTGCACAATTTGGTTGCTATGATGGAGGCCGCCGTGGATCTTCAGGCTGTGGAGAGGCTTGAGGATGAGCTAGATGAGGCTCAACTTCAGCACGGCACGGCCCACTCCGAAGCTACAGCGGCAGAGGACGAGCTCAAGGAGGTGAGGAATTCCCTCTCCATCATGGATTCGGATAGGGATTCCCTTAAGTTTGAGAGGGATTCTTTCAAGTCCCAACGGGAATCCCTCCTTCAGGAGCTGGACAGGCTGAAGGAGAAGAACGGCGCCCTTCAGGCCTCTGTTGCTCTGAAGGTTGATGAGGCCAAGGTTGAGACCGAGGCCAGGCTGAAGACCGAGCTGGGGAAGATGGGTGATAGATTTGTGCAGTTCGGTTATGACAACTTCAAATCCAAGCTTCTTGCTAAGTTCCCGGACATTGACCTGTCGGGAATTGATGATGATGATGATGAAGATGATGATGGTGATGAGGATGACGGGTCGGCCAGCCCCTTAGTTTAGAACCAATTTTCTGTTATTTTTCCTCTTTTTGTAATAGAACGCACAAATTAATAGTAATATCTTTTCCTCAGAGTTTTTGCCTTCTTTTTTCTTGAACGTTTGCAAGCTTTGTGGTTTGATCAAGCACTATCCAAAGTACCACTATTTTGTGGTGTACAAATGGGTTCTGACCCTTAAAACTTGCAACTGACACAGGTAAACCTATTCGGGGACCAAATATCTTTCTTTGGTCGGCCACGGATGATGAGCTAACTTTCGAGCTTCATAACTTGCAATAACTTTGAAGCAAGGTGTAACAATAAGCAACTAGTTCTGACTCTTGAAATTGGAGGGGTTTCGAATCGTGAACTTGCTTTGAGTAATAAGGACGGTAGTTGGTATAGGAACTAACCATCCAGTGCTTAATTGCCGAACAAAAAGACTTGCAGTAATCTATCACTTTAACTACTCAGAGCTCGACCTGAACTTAACTGCCGAACAAAAAGACTTGTAATAAAATGGGGAGAGATCCTTGATAGTCAGTACCCTTTTCCAGAACTCATTGATAAGAATTTGAGCAATTAGAATCACAATTGTTGGCTTTAATGAATATTCTCAATCATATCGCTGAGTAGCTGGGTTGATCCCTTCCCCTTTGTTCTGAAAAATAACATGCAACTTGGGTGAGGTGGGCCAGACATGAAGGTCGATATACTGAGATGGACCAGACATGAGGTCTATACATTAAAATGGACCAGACATGAGGTCTGTACATTTGGATGGACCAGACTTAAGGTTTGTACATTTAGATGGACCAGACATGAGGTCTGCACATTTAGATGGACCAGACATGAGGTCTGTACATTTAAATGGACCAGGCATGAGGTCTGTACATTTGGATGAACCAGACTTAAGGTCTGTACATTTTGATGGACCAGACATGAGGTCTAAGATGGACCAGACATGAGGTCTGTATATTTGGATGGACCAGACTTGAGGTCTGTACATTTAGATAGACCAGACATGAGGTCTGTACATTAAGATGGACCAGACATGAGGTCTATACATTTAGATGGACCAAACATGAGGTCTGTACATTTGGATAGACCAGACTTAAAGTTTGTACATTTAGATAAGAACACTCCATGGAATATTTGAAATGAAAAATTTCTTTATTGATAATACTTCCGTAAGTGCTCCATGTTCCAAGGTTTGGGAACAGGTTTCCCATCCATGCTTTCTAACCAATAAGTGGTCGGTCTCACTGTTTTGGTGACTCTATAGCGGCCCTCCCAGTTGGGAGATAACTTTCCCATGGTAGGATCCTTGGTGTTCTAAAATACTCTTCTTAGGACAAGGTTTCCAACTTAGAAGCTGGTAGGCTTAAGCCTTAGTTTTGAGTGGCTAACCATCCTGTGTTGATTTGCTTCCATCCTGACCACGGCTTGCTCCCTTCTCTCTTCGAGCAAGTCCAAGTTTTCTGTGAGTTGTTGGTCATTGGTCTCTTCGTTGAAAGTTTCAATCCTTAAGGTAGGCATGCCGATCTCAACAGGGATCACTACTTCGGTGTCGTAGGGGAGTGAAAAGGGAGTTTCTGATGTTGGAGTTCTCCTAGTTGTTCTATAGGCTCAGAGTACTCCAGGGAGTTCTTCAACCCACTTTCCCTTAGCTCCCTTTAGTCTCTTCTTAAGAGCATCAAGGATTGTTCAGTTAGTGACCTCTACTTGCCCATTGGATTGGGCATGACTAGGTGAGGAGAAGTGTTGATTGATATTCAGGTCTTGGTAGAACTTTTTGAATGTCTTACCAGCAAATTGCGTGTCGTTGTCTGAGACGATCACGCGAGGTATGCCGAACCTGCAGACTATATTTTTTCAAGTAAAACTTTTGACTTCCTTCTCTGTAATACGTGTTAGTGGCTCTGCTTCCGCCTATTTTAAGAAGTAGTCGATAATTACCAATAGATATTTTCTGTTCGGCGTGACTTTAGGCAATGGGCCTATGATGTCCATTCCCCATTGTGCAAAGGGTCATGGGCTTGTGATAGGGATAAGTTCATGACGGGGCTGGTGTTGGTAGGGGGCAAACCTTTGGCATTTGTCGCACTTCCGAGCGTATTCTTTTGCCTCCCTTAGCATTTTAGGCCACCAATAGCCCTGTGTTAGAGCTCGGTGTGCTATGGTTCTGCCCCCATTATGATTTCCACATATTCCTTCATGGATTTCTACCAAGACTTACTGAGACTCTTCTGGAGTTAGGCATTTTAACAATGGCTGAGAATAAGACCTTCGGTAAAGCCTCTCATTCATGACAAGGTACCAAGCTACTCTAATTCGGACTCTTTTTGCCTTATTCTTGTCTTCTGGGAGGAGCCCTTCTTCTAGGTACTGAAGGATTGGAGTCATCCAGTTCTGAGGCGGTTCTGTAATTTGGGCGACCTGGACTTCTTCGATGCTAGGCCTTGGTTGATGGGAGATTCTTAGTGTTGAGTCCCCTTCTGATTTCACACGGGATGCCATGTTTGCCAAGGCATCAGCTCTGCAGTTCTAACCCCTTTCTATTTTTTGGATTGAGAATGCTCAGAAGGAGCGTTTCAACAAGTTGACCAGTTCTGAATATCGAAGCATTCTTTCATCTTTGACAGCAAACTCTCCCTGAACTTAGCTGACCACTAATTGGGAGTCAGAAAAGACTTCGAGGTTCTGAGCCTTGCATTCTCGTGCTAGTTTCATCCCTAGGATAAGGGCTTCATATTCTGCTTCATTATTGGAGGCTCTGAACCCTAGGCTAACTGCCCTTTTTGTTATGAGCCCATCAAGGGACTGCAATATTAATCCGACCCCAGCACCTTGGTCGGTAGATGACCCTTCAGTGTATAGCTACCATGTCCCCAAATTTTCACAAAGTTGTGCTCTGTCCAGTAGTGCTAGGGTGAACTCGGCAACAAATTCTGCCAAGGCTTGTCCTTTTATTAAGATCCGTGGAACGTAGGATATGTCGAACTCCCCTAATTCCACTGACCATTTGACTAATCGTCCTGATACCTCTGGTTTCCTCAGTATTGACTTCAACGGATAAGCAATTGGAATTTCTATGGGATGAGCTTTAAAGTAGGGTCTGAGCTTCCGCGCAGATACTATAAATGCAAGGGCCAGTTTCTCGATCTCAGGGTACCTCTTCTCTGTGTCTAACAGTGCTCTGCTGACATAAAATATAGGCCTCTGCACGCCCCTGTCTTGCCTGACTAGTATAAAACTGACAGCGTTTCTCGGAGACTGCAAGGTAGAGAAATAGCTTTTCCCCCTGGATCGGCTTTGACAAGAGCTCAGGTGAAGCTAGGTACTCTTTCAGTTCCTGAAAGGATTTTTCACATTCGTCAGTCCATTGTAGAGCTTTGTTACCTTTCAGAGCTTTGAAGAATGGTGGGCAACGATTAGTGGATTTGGAGATAAATTTGCTCAGAGCTGCTATTCTGTCATTCAGAGCCTGAATGTCTTTCTTGGTCCTTGGTGAATTTAGTCTTTTCAAGGCCCCAATTTGGGTGGGGTCCACCTCTATACCTCTCTGAGAGACTATGTATCCCAAGAATTTTTCCTTTGTTACACCAAAAGTGTATTTTGAGGGATTGAGCTTCATCTTGTACTACCTCAAGATGTCAAACGTTTGAGCCAGGTGCTGGAGGTGGCTGCTCTTCCGTAGGCTTTTGACCAACATATCATCCATATAGACTTCCATGGTACTGCCGATCAAGGGGCTGAACATCTTATTAACCAGACACTGGTATGTGGCCCCAGCATTTTTTAGTCCAAACGGCATCACTCTATAGCAATAGAGACATCATTCGGTTATGAATGATGTTTTTTCCTGATCAAGAGGGTGCATCTGTATTTGATTGTATCCTGAATAGGCATCCATAAAGCTCATAAGTTCGTGCCCTGCATCGACCAACTAATCTATCCTCGGTGGAGGAAAGCTATCTTTGGGGCATGCCTGGTTGAGGTCTGTATAGTCGACGCAGACTCTCCATTTGCCATTTTTCTTTTTGACCAGAATAGTGTTAGCTAGCCAATCAGGATAGAATACCTCTCGTATCATGTTGGCGTTGAGTAGCCTTTGGACCTCGTCGTTGATGATCTGGTGCCATTGTGGAGTGAGTGGCCTTCTCTTCTACCTTACTGGTGGATGGTCTGGATCCACCAGTAAGGTAGAATACCTCTCGTATCATGTTGGCGTTGAGTAGCCTTTGGACCTCATCGTTGATGATCTGGTGCCGTTGTGGAGTGAGTGGCCTTCTCTTCTACCTTACTGGTGGATGGTCTGGATCCATCAGTTTGTGAGTGATGAGGTCTGGATCTATTCTTTCCATATCCCTTGTTTCCCAAGTAAACACGGAGAGGTTTTTCTTCAAAAAATTGATCAACTCATCCAGCTCGGCAAGTGTCAGGTCTAGGCCTATCTGTAGGTAGTGCCCCTGGTCTTCCGAGCTGACCAGGACTTTAACGGGTTCCTCTATAGGCTTGGCCCTGCTGTCCCTTCCTCTAGGGCTTAGTGGTTCGTCAATCCTAAAGCGACTGTCTTCTGCCTCATGATAGTAGAAGTGGATTTCATCCCCACATTCACGGGCATGCAGTAATTGTTATTTGGGGGCCTTGGCCTTAAGTGCGAGAACATGGCATTCTCTGGAGGTTGGTTGGCATTCTCTGATAGAGTAGACAATCTGATCGTGGACGTACTTTAGGCATTGGTGGAGGGTTGATGTGACTGCTCCTATCTCGTGTAGCCAAGGCCTCCCAATTATGACATTGTAGGGGGATTTGGCATTCAGAACCATATAATCGGTTACTGTGGTTTTTTGCCCGTTCCCTTCTCCTACAGTGGTGGTAAGATCAATCCTTCCCAATGGAGTGTTGAGATTCCCATCAAAACCTACCATGATTACACCAGTGGGCTTAATGTCACTGGGGTTGAGTTTCATTTGCTTGAAAGGGTCATAGAACAGAACATTAGTCGAGCTCCCAATGTCTAAAAGGACTCTTCGAATTTCAAAGTTGGCAATTTTGAGGGAGATGACCAGGGCATGACTGTAAGGATAATGTACCCCTACAAGGTCTTGATCTGAGAACTGTATTTCTTCTACAGGCCTTAACCTTTTCTCCACGTTAAAGATCTGTATGATGTTGGGAGTAGCCCTGGCCTCCCGGGCATAACGTTTCCTCGATCTGTTGGAAGTCCCAATTGTAGGGAAATGTGCGTGTAGGACAAAGATTACTTGGTTGTTTTGCCGTGGAGGCTCATTCCGTCCTTCCCTTTGTTCTTGTCTCTGGTCGGGCTTCCTCTGTTGGGGCCGATCATCCCGGGGGTTCTGCCCTCCGTCCTGCTTGATGAACTCCTGTAGTCGTCCTCTCCTGATTAGCTGCTCAATCTTGTGTTTGAGAGCCTAACAGGTGTTGGTTGTGTGCATCAGAGGACCAATGGATTGGCTCCGGCGGTAGCCGCTCCGATGCTTAAGTTAATAAAACTGAATTGAAAGATTGTAATGAAAGCTAAATAATGAGCATGATCATAAAGCGTACATTTAGGGTTTAATTTATAAGCTGTGGCTTTCCTAAGTTGATTAGGATTTGGAGCCATGAAAGTAGGGATTCGATCATCGGAGATAGCAGTTACCATGTTGGATATTATATCAAAATAGAGATAACCATGTGTGGCAGTTTCCTTGTAAGAGACTGTTTCCTTATTCTCTGCTCGACAGATGTTAAGGCGATGATGAACTCTGGAGGGTTACTCCGAAGTTCTGTGCTCAGTCCTGTGAGTTCTGTTAGAATGCGGATCTGCTCTGGAGGAATGTGCTCGGCCTCTTCAGATCTCTAGGTCTAAACTGAATGGCTGAGCGCGAGCTAAATTGGCCAAGTGCGAGCTGAACTGGCCGATCGTGGGCTGAGCTGGCCGAGCATTGGCTGAACTGAAAATACATGTGTCAAGTGATGATTGGTCTTGTCATTTTGTGGTATATCAGTTGTGATTTTGATCGTTTCCTTGTACAAGATCAAAATATATTAAGTCCCTATGATACAAGAAGCATGTCCTTTTTTAATGTAAAAATAATCACCACATGTTGCTTTGGGCTTTAGAACCGATTTGAATGGAGGCTGGAGGCAGTTGAACAGTAAATTGAGTAGAGAATTTAAGTGATTCTAAAAATTGTGGTTACGAAAAATGATTGATCTATTGGATGAAAAAATTGAAAAATAAAAATAATTCACCAAGTTTGAATAGTTGAGAATTATCAAAGTAATAAACTTGATGAGAAGAGTGAGAATAGTGAAAAAATACACAACATATTATAATAAAAATTTAGATTTATTAATTATAAACATTTTTCAGTTGTTAAGGATTAGCTCAAGACACATGACTCTCCTCACTACACTTTAATCCATAATTTTTTCATTAAAATAAAATAATTTTATCGTTATACAAAAACCGCCTTGAAAATTATAGAATTATTAAATAATCAACTATAAATGGCGTTGGAAGTTGACATGTACATTACTTATTGAATTATTAAATGTTCAACTATAAATGGCATTGGAAGTTGACATGCACATTACAACACCTTTTTTGAAGTCCACATTATCAAAAATAGTATCAAATTTGCATTAACTGTAATCAAAATAATTTAAGGAAGAAATTAATACTAAGTCTTCATAAAAGCAGTTGCTTAACAATGTTGCTTTACCAATAGTGACAGCCAACTGTTGCTCTCTTTGCATATAAAAAAAGGGAATAGAAGTCTTCCATACTTCTTTTTTTCTTCTACTTCTTATTGGGTATAAAAAAATTGTAAGAGTCGAACCTAAAATCCCTCACTAAATCATTTATACATATGCATGGTGAATAAAGTTTATTCTTTATTTTATCATATTTTATTAGACACAAAAATTTAATCAAGTTTTAGTAATTAACAATATATTTTATTAATATAGGTCTTAATTACACAACTCTCTTGTAAATGTAGTCCCCACCACTAGCCCCTCGAGAAACTAGTTAAGTAACTGTTTGATAACTTAATTACACATCTCTCTTGTTGGATGTTTCCTGTGAACAAGCAATCTCTTCTAAATTTTAGTTTTTTAAATCCAACTATTTAAAGTCTTTATGACTTTTCATTACTAATTCGAGACATTCTATGTTTTTTAAATTTATTTTAAGTGATGTGACACTGATATAAAATAATCATATTTATTGTATAACTTTAAATTTTATCAGTAATCCGATATCATTTAAGATAAAAGTTTGGGTACAATGCTCTTTTTATTTATCAAACAATGCCTAAATCATAGTTTTGTATTTGACTTTTTGTTTGATTAACTTAAATAAAATTAAATTACAGGCATCACAAGCACAAGTAACAATTAAATATGGCATTACTGGTGGAGGAGACTTACACACACCCGTGAAGGATATTTATAATATATATATATATGTAAATTATTGATGAATTATTAAATAATGTATTTAATATATTATTAATAGTTTATTGCTACACCATTGGAGATGTAAAATTTAAAATAAAAATTTAGGTTATTTTGTATTGGGGTTTTT